>OX424573.1:92735423-92932923 GCA_949152435.1 Gastracanthus pulcherrimus | reverse complement strand
ACGGCGCAACGCCGCTGAGCTTCTGCCTGGCTGCCGCTGCTCTGGCTGTCCTGCTGCAAAATTCGCTGAATCCCGGTCGATTCAGCTTGTTGGACTGAACCGGATGAAAGTGGCAGGTCGGGAAACGCTCGTAAAGATTACACAGTATTTACACAAGAACACTGCGCACTCTGCGCTTTATTAATATAAGTACGCTCTGAATTCAAACTTATATATAATGTATTAAACGTATTAGGAACTATTTAAAGGAAACACAAAAGCTGAAAAGCGGAGATCAAAAGGGACGATGCAGGTGCCTCGGTGCGGTCTCGAGCGATTCTGGCGATCGCGCGCCCACCGGAAATCGTCAGTAAGAGGGAGGAGAGAGAGAGAGTAGGGGAGCGCCCTCTCCCTGCAGCTTACGCTGCGAGGCACGGAGCCTGCTGAGGACTCAGCCGACACTCCCTCCCTCCGTGGCTCCTAGTCTTTACGGGATCCTGGAACATAAAAGAAAAAAAAGCAACCATTAGTGGACTCTGAATTATTTAATTATTCTCTAGTGTCGTGCAAATTATTTTATCTCTTAAGTATTTGTGTGTGTGTGCGTGGGAAGAGGTTTTGTCATGATATCGACTTGATTTTCTTTCGTATCAATCCACTGTACTGTGACTTTGTCTTCAAGTACACATCTCTTTATGTAATCCCCATGGGTCTCTGCAATATGACTTTTACTCCCACTCGTTTCTCTTTCAGTTAATTTCCTCTGAATTTCTGAGACATCCTCATCAAAATTTTTCAATTTGTGTGAGCCATCCATTTGAGTGCATTTACCAGCTGATTTGTTATCACACCAAATTGAAACTGGATAGCAGGTTTTTCCAGTGATGTCTCTTAGGGCCTTGTCCAAGGATATGAGTTCTTGACATGCTTCACTCATGGCAAGGTATTCAGCTTGACAGGTTGAGAGTGATACGTAGTCTTGCTTGTAGCTTCTCCAGGCTACAGCATTTCCATACAGCTTGATTACGTATCCTCCTGTCGAGACTGACCCTTCACAGTCCCTAAAACTAGAGTCTGTGAAAGCCTCCAGACTGTTTCCTTGATCTCTGAATGTTAATCCCAACTGAGTGGTTCCTCTCAAATATCTGAAGATTCTCTTCACTTCTGTCCAGTCGTTTTCTGTAGGTGCCTGTTGTTTGCGAGACATGTAGTTTACTGCGTATACTATGTCAGGTCTAGTTACACCTGACAAATAAAGTAAACTGCCTATAGCTTCTCTGTATGGAGCTCTGCATATTTTGTCTTCCTCTTGAGATTTTTCTGAATCTCTCAATTCTCTGTCTTTCACCTGTCTTGTTATCATAGGTGTACTTTGCGCCTTACTTTCATGCATATGAAATATTTCTAATATTTTCTCTGTATACTCTGCTTGATTCAGTGTCATCACTCGATTTTTCCTGTCTCTCTGTATTTTCATTCCTAAGTACAGTTTAGGTTCTCCTAAATCTTTCATCTGAAAAGTATTGCACAACTTGTTTTTGATTTCTTTCAATTTCTCTGAATCTTTACTTGCCAGTATTATATCATCAACATACAATACTAGCAATACAAGTTTTCCTTGTTTTCTCCAGGTAAAAAGACATGGGTCGTTAATGTCTCTTTCCAATCCAAGCTTTTTGACTTCTTCTGAAAATTTCATGTTCCATTTTTTAGGACTGACTTTTAGTCCGTATAAAGTTTTCTTTAATCTGCATACTTTCTTTACTCTGTCAACTTTATTTATTTCAAGTCCTTCTGGAATTTCCATATAAATTTCATCATCCAGTTCACTGTTTAGAAAAGCTGTTTTCACATCCAGCTGAACAGCATCTAAATCAAATTTGTTAATTACCGCCAGTGCAGTTCTTATTACTGGCAGGCGTGACACTGGAGCGTATGTTTCTCTTAATTCATATTTGTTCTTATCTTTGAACCCTCTGATGACAAGTCTGGCCTTGAAATTTTCTTGGCCATTTTCATATCTTTTCCTTTTAAATATCCATCTGGAGTCTATGATGTTTGGTTTTTGGTTCTCTGAATTTACATATGGTCTGTCTACTATTTCCCAAACGTTGTTTTCTATCATAGAATTTAATTCTTCTTTAATAGCCATTTTCCATTTCTGTCCGTCAGGTGAGTTCACAGCTTCTTTATAATTTGATGGATCTCTGTTTATTTGTGCCATTTGTGCTTGAATATATTCATCTTTGGCTTCTTCTTCAATTTTCTCTCTGTTTACACATTGAGCTTTGTATATAAAATTTGGGTCTCTTTTAGGATTTTCTTTTGCTTGTCGCTTGGGGATTTTTCTCAATGTCCCATCTCTTGATTCTTTCTGTGTACTCTTTCTTTTCAGAGATTTATCTGATTTAGGTTTGGAGTTTTCTGACTTTTCATTTTGATTTGTCTCTGTATTATTTGATATCTCGATCTGAGTTTGCTCTGTATTCTTGTTTTCAATATTTTCGCTGAAGTTCAACTCGAAAGTCTCTGGTATTTCTCTAGTGTCCTTGTACACTAGTTTTTCATTGAATTTTACATGTCTAGAGTTCAATAATCTTAGTGTTTGTGGATGCTATAACAGGTATCCAGTTGGTGTGTATCCCACCAGTATAGCTGTTACAGCTCTCTCTGAAAACTTGTTCTCTGGAATTGGTATTTTGACATACGATACACATCCAAATCTTCTTAATTCATTTACATGGTTATTTAATTTTCGGTTCAGCATGAACAAGGGTGTTTTGTAGTCGTTTCCCTTGTGTGGAGTTCGATTGTATGTGTGTATAGCTGCTTCGGTAGCTAATACCCACATAGTTGCTGGCAATCCTTAATTGATCATAAGTGCTCTTATTTTCATCTGGATTGTTTTGTTGAATCTTTCTGCTGTCCCATTCAACTCTGGAGTATATGGTGGTGCGAAATCTGTGCTGATTCCTTCCTTCTTAATTATCTCTGCAAATTCTCCACCAGTGAACTCTGTGCCGTTGTCTGTCCTGAGAAAACAAACTTTTTCGTGTTTTCCAAGTAGATTTCTCATGTGAATTAAGTATTTCTCCAGACATGCACCTGATTCACTTTTGTGTTGTACACTGTATGCTTTAGCATACCTGGTGTAATCATCCACAAATACAATAATAAAGTGGTTTTCACCCGGAAAAGAGGCTGGTGAAATTTTTCCCATTGTATCTGCGTGTATCGTGTGTAGAGGCCTGTCTGCTCTGCCTCTATTATTATTAAGTGGTAGATTTTCCATTTTGGCTAGGACGCATGTCTCACACTCCATGATTTCATTATTTAGTTTTACTTCTTTTAATTTCTCTTCATATTTCTTCATCTGTTTCATGTAATCGAGTGACGTGTGTCCTAACCTCATATGCCACAACATCCCTTCAGTGGGTTTGTCTACTGGTTTATCTATAGTTTTTCTCTGTACATTACTCAACTTCTGTATTTATGATTCTCCTATTTCTTTATTTAAATCTAGTATTTTCCTTTTTACTTCCTCTTCACCTATTCCTGAATCTGTATTATTGTTTTCTTGTAAGCTTTGCTGTCCTATCTCCCTCCCAATCTCAGACGGACTCTGTATTGTTTTTTCTGTTAAAGGTGTTTCCGTCTGGGATTGTGACAGCAAGTCTTCCAAGGTTACTAATCGTGCTTTAGTTATGTAATAATCAAAGTTGTTTTCATTAATATCAGCACTCTGTACAACAAACTTCACTATCCAATTTGGTGACACATATATCCCTGAGATATATTCCTCTAAAGTCTCTTTATTAAATATTTTTAATTTTGAATCATCTAGATAAATTCCATAACCTGCTTCCGCAAACTTTCTTAGCGAAAGAAGGTTATCAGAGATACTGGGTGCTGATATTACGTTTGTTAGTGTGATGTTTTCATTTTTAGTTAATAATTTTAGATAAAGGTTACCTTTCCCATCTATCTTAATGTTAGCGCTTTTTTTTTTGTTTGCGCTCCTAATCTCTTCATTTTTAGTTTTCATAAACTCTTTTAATAAAAAACCTTTTTTAATAATATGATCTGCTGCCCCCGAATCTGCTATAAAACTAATATTATTATCATTTGAATTTGTGCAAATTTTATTACCTGTATATTTAGCGTTGACCTTTTTGTTATTTCCCTGACCTGGCTTATTGTAGGGTTTATTGTTTCTCTGGAATGAGGTTTTCTTGTCTCTGAATTTACCCCCTCCCTTATCTCCACTTTTACCTTTATTGTAAGTGTTATGTGATTGTGTTGTATTTTTGTATGGTGTATTTTTATTATGGATGTTTTTATTTTCATACCTGTGTACTGCGTTTGGACAGTCGTCACCCTTGTGACTCTCGACCCCGTTGCAGTGGTAGCAGAACCACATTCTGTAGTCCTTGAGCGGGCAATTCGATTTGTAATGCCCCATCTTGTTGCATCTGAAGCCTGCCAACTCTGGACCGGCTTCTTCCTTCCTCTCCTTCTGAGGTTCTCTGGATTGATGTACCTGTCTCTGTGTGTAGTTTGCCCTGGCGTTCTCTGTATTATTATTGGCCTTCTGTGCTTCGAGCTGTAATAGACAATTTTTCATGTCATCGATGGACATAGACGAGCCCGTTTGTTCTCTTATCATGTGTGTCGATCTTAGCTCATGGCTAGTGTCGGACACAGCATGATAAAATGCTCCTTTTATTTCATCTGGAGTCAAAGGGGTGGACGCATTACAAGTGTCATATTCTCTTACTATGTTATCAAATCTATCACAAAAATCTGTAACCTTTTCTTTATTTGACTTTTTGATAGAATATAATTTTTGTCTAACTGATATTTCTGTTGTATTTGATTCTATTTTTCTTATTTCTTTTATTTTTAATAAAATGTCATGTGGTTCTTTCAGATGTACAATCTTTTTATGATAGTTAGCATCAAAATGATTTATTATGATGTCTCTAACTAAATTTTTCATTTTAACAATTTTCTCTGTATTATCATTTTTATATGCTTCTTCATTGATTATAATATCTAGTAAATCATTTGCTGCTAACTCTGAATTCAACGAATCTAGCCATAGATCTAAGTTACCTTTGGACGTTAATTTATAATCTCTCTTTATGTGTATTCTACTCTGTAGGTTTGTCGCTAATGTTTTATTTAATTGTTCAAAGGTCTTATTCATATCTTCAAGAGATTGTTTGTTTACCGTGTTCTCAACTTGTGCTTCTGTATTTTTTTGTGTATTTAATTGTATGTTTTCTATAGCGGTAGAGTTGATAAGGGAAGTCGTATTTGGATTTTCGGTTACCTCAGTGATTTTCTCTGAAACGACCCGTATTTCAGCCAGGCAGGTTTTGGTTGCCCCCAACATCTCCTTCTGTTGCTTCTGTGCTATAGTGATGGCATCTACCAATTTTTCGTTCGTCATTCAGCTCAGACAAAACAGACTGGTCGTGGGCTGGTTGAGGTGTGGACTCTGTATATTCATTTGACTCAGTAGACTCTGTAGACTCTGTAAAAAAATTCGTTCATTATTAATTAATTATGTTTGGACTTCATTGACGTACATGCTATCTCTACGTATAGAGTATAAACACATACTTATGGATCCATATTCTGTTCTCTGTTATTTATTTAGTTTTATTTTATTTATAAAAAAATTGTGTGTGTGGAAAAAATGTATTTATTTATTTATGTAAAACTCAATATATTTGTTACCTGGACGTAAATCAGTCTCTCGTGTTTCTTCTGAAGTTATATTTACAGGATTGGTTGCAGTTGGCTGGATGGACTGCCCTGCTCCATTCTCCTGTTCCACATTTTCCACATGAATAATTCTATTTATTTCGGAAGTATTCATGTTGTGTGGTCCAGACATCTTTATCCTTTTTTTTTCTCTTCTTCTGAATTTTCAAGGTGGTGAAACCTGCCAAACATATTCTTTACTCTGTTGTCACACACATGAATATTAATTTGTACGACAAATTAACATTCGGATCATTTGTATCGATGTCTTATGTTCATATACTCCCTCCCAAACCGGCTAGTCGTACCACGATTTTGCCGTTACTATATGGGAAGGGGCGATCGCATACATGAACACAATTCACCCATACATATCCAAGATTTCAAAAAAAATTGAGTTTAAATTATTTTATAGGTTATGGTGCGTACATATGAGATGCATTGCGCGCCATTGTGTTTGTCATAAACCACTTGACGTACGACGTCTTGTGGTTCTCTGACGCACAGCGTCCCGTTTGTCAGCGAGAGACTTACACATTTATGCGCGCTGCACCTCATTTCGTAGCAACGCACTATACCTATATAAATGTACTTTCTATCTGTCTCTCTCTCTTTCTCGCGCGCGCGACAACACCGCGCGGCGCCGAGAGTGACAGGTCGGGTACATAGGGGAGTTGACTCGCGCGCCGCTCTGGCACGCGTCCGGAGAATAAGAGAGTGGAGGAAGAAAGAACCTTCCTTGCGCGCGTGTTCTTTCTCACTCTCTCTCTCTCTCTCTCTCTGTTGCTCGCGATGCACCATGCATCGCGCGAGAGAGAAAGAAGAAAAAAATGGCCGCCGCGCTCGCCTGCACGTTCCCGCCAAGACCGGTCCACGCACGTTTTTGTCCCCCTCTTCATTCTCCGAATTTCACACTCTTATGTCAAAGAAGGAAGAAAAAAAAATTCCCGTGATTTTTCTATTTATTCTTTAAGAGTAAAAAAAAATAGTTTAACGCGCGTCAATTCTCCGAATCCATTGTTCGTCCACGACAAAGAAAAAAATGTCGGTTAACTAATATTCGCACGCGACTCTAATTTTCTCTTAAAGGAACACGCCCGCGACGTTTTCGAGACACCGCACTCTCGACCGTTTTTATTCTCCTTTGCTATTTTTATTGTACTTACTCTGTATATGTTCTTCTCTGAAGCCGTTCCTCGACCTCCGCGTGCTGGGGCCCGTAACCTGTTGGACTGAGCCGGATGAAAGTGGCAGGTCGGGAAACGCTCGTAAAGATTACACAGTATTTACACAAGAACACTGCGCACTCTGCGCTTTATTAATATAAGTACGCTCTGAATTCAAACTTAAATATAATGTATTAAACGTATTAGGAACTATTTAAAGGAAACAAAAAGCTGAAAAGCGGAGATCAAAAGGGACGATGCAGGTGCCTCGGTGCGGTCTCGAGCGATTCTGGCGATCGCGCGCCCACCGGCAATCGTCAGTAAGAGGGAGGAGAGAGAGAGAGAGTAGGAGAGCGCCCTCTCCCTGCAGCTTACGCTGCGAGGCACGGAGCCTGCTGAGGACTCAGCCGACACAGCTCCGTGCGGAGTCGCCTCGACGCACGGATTTTCGTGACCTATACGAAGCGCGAAAGCGCGGGAAGTTACTTGTCGGAACGCGCCAATATGCTTACTTTTCGCGTTTGCCTAACTCGGTCGGGGAGCAGGCGGGTCGTGGGGAAATTGATTTACGCCGGTCAATCTTTTGATAACAGAACAGACTATATTTGACAATTAATAAATTAGCAACAATAATACACTGAATATGTACAACGGAATGACCAACGGTGAATTGAACAATTAACATTAACTGGGTTATGAAAGTCGCGCAGACCAAGCGACGATGCGCGCCCAGCTCGTTCGCTGCTGGACGCGTTGCCCTCGCGATGGGCCGCACGCGCGTCCGGTGTCACGGCACCTCGGCGTACTCTAGGGCGCGGTGCCCGCGATGGGCAGCCCTGTACGCCGTTCGCGGCTCGTAATGTGTGTATGAATATACCCGCGCGGGCTAGCCTTTACCTCAAGTCCGGCGGTGTCGAATGCTCGTCTTTCGTCTCACTCACTCTCTCCTTCGCTCTCTCTCTCTCTCTCTCCTTCGCTCTCTCTCTCTCTCTCTCTCTTTCGCTCTCTCTCTCTCTCTCTCTCTGTCTGTCTCCTTCTCCGCCTTCTTTCCTTTCTTTTCTCAGGCGCGCCTTCACACTATCGGCACAACGAGATACCGCCGTCACTTTCTTCTCGTGCTTTGTCGTCGCGGCAACAGGTCGCTCCGCGTGCTAGATATCCTGCGAGGGAAAGATGTCGGCGGAAAGCTCTTGTGATTGACGCGCGCGGGTCGAACACTCGATCGATTCTGTCTCTCTCGAGGCGTCAGCGCGGCCAGCGCCGCGCCCCCAGGCGCGTTCTCTTTGGGTAACTACCCTCGGCGCGCGCGCGTTGCCTATAGTGCGAACGCTCGTATCTGGCGCTCATTTCGTTACAACCCCCTCCCAGACGTTGCTTGTCCCCGCAAGCAACTTCTGCCACTCAATCTACGAAATGCTCGATCGATCGGGGATGGGATTGGTCTGGTTAGGTCCAACTAAATTCAAAGACTTCTATTTATGAGTAATAATCCTGCAGACCAGTTTCAGTATCTAAAAGAGTACTTAAAGTTATTATTGTATTTATTATGTATATAAAATCACTGCCTACGCAATGTACATATGGTTCATCGCCACCTACACATACACATCACATGAATCTTTACGCACGTTTTTGATTTTAACCCACGAAGTATATATCTATATATACTGCATATACTGCATATATAATACATTTGTGTTGGCACTTCGATTCTCTCACAACCGTGTTTCGGTGTTTTCGCCATGTGTAGTCTGTAGCCCACTGTCGTATACAGTCCTACCTGCAATTATAAATGGCGGTAAACTCTTCCAGGCCCACGCACGTGTACCGATGTACTAGGAATATATCAAAGATCTAATACAAGAATTCGTAAGTAATTAAAAAAATACAGCTTTATTATTATAAATTATTATAATAATATTCAAATAAAAAAAGACTTTTTAAAAGTTAAAAATGCGGCAAGTATGATATGTTTTTCAAACTCAACATTATTTCTACGAAACATTAAACTCATAGAATTTATTTATCTTTGAACGTTATAATAAATAAACGTGATTTCAATTTATGAAAATATCTAACCATAATATTCGTCAAACAATTATTGCAAACTTGCCTGATTTTTACCTTTTTAAAAGTTTTTTTTATTGGAAGATGTGACATCTTTTTTGGGGATGTTGTATAATATCTCTATGTTCATTGAGAATTTAGAAAACTGAATTATATAATGTCAGATATTCATTCACGCTATTCTAAGTAAATTTTAGTCGTTGGACATGGTGTGCACAAATGAACACAGAATTTCAATGATTTACTTTATTAATTATAAATCTGAATTTACGTTAAAATGTTTACATTTGTCGATAATTTGGCAAACTGGAATAAATCTTTAGATAAAGGTAACACTTCTCACATAGTTTATACTTTTAATATATTCACACTTTTTAATTATACAATTACTTTTTTTATGCACACATCACTGTTTATTGTATTTCACTTCAGTTTTTATTATTATAATCACTCCTATTTTCCTAACAGTAAATCACGATAAACCTAAAGCAACCAAGATTATATGTATAAACTAAGTTCGCGTTGCATCATTTGACGCATTTCAATGTTTGATTATAGTTAAACCCACAGTTTGATTGCATCCCTGATAAGACAAAACGTTATTAAGACATCATTAAGACGTCTTAAAAAAGACGACATAGCGTCTTTTTTCAATGTCCGAAAGGACGTTATAAAAACGTCTTTTAAACGTCATTTTGGCCGCGGAATTTTTCCAAAAAATCTTTTATAGAAGCCTTTAAAGACGTTCTTTAAACGTTAAAAAAACGTCTTTAATACGTCTCCATAACAGTGAATAACGTTTTTAAGACGTCTTTAAGACATTTTTATATCTGAAAGTAACGTTCCAGAAACGCTTTATTAACGTCATTTAAAAGTATTTTATTAATAGAAGCTCTAGGAAACGAATAACTGTACTTTAAAATCTCATAGGATTAGATATAATTAAATCTTATCTTAAAGTAATTATTGTCTAATAAATTCAGAATTACGCGAAATGTTTGATGGCGACAGGCTTTGGTAATTACTTTTAAGCTATATATATATATATATATATATATATATATATATATATATATATATATATATATATATATATATATATATATATATATATATAACTTAACTTTTTTGTCACCTGTAGCTGTGCAAGAATAGCAGTCTCATTTTACTATAAATATAACAACTTTAACCCGAAATTAATACTAAAAAAGAGATTTTTAGTTTAGTCCAAGAAATGGATGAAAAACTACCGTTGTTTTGACAATTACCCATATTCTGTACCATAGTATATACGTTTAATTTTTTTCTAACCAAAATACTCGAAATGTTAGATTACTCATTTAATGTAATTCACAGTATAATAATAACTATAACATTTTGTGAAATATTTGATTAATATTTCCCGAACTATGTCGTTTAATATTTCTGAAATATTTCTGCAACATTACAAGAAAGCTTGCAAAATTTTTTCAAATGAACAGTTCTTGTTATAATATTACAGTAATATTTCTGTAACATTTGGTGAAATAATTCAGGAAATACTTGATTAATATTTCCCAAAATATTTCTGCAATATTACAAGAAAGCTTCCAAAATAGTCAAATGAATAGTTCTTGTAATATTACAGTAATATTTCTGTAATATTTGGTGAAATAATTCAGGATGTATTTGATTAATATTTCCGGAAATATATCCTGTAATATTTCCGAAACATTTCCCACACAGCATAAATTAATTCAATGAAATAATTCTGGAATTAATACAAAGAATTAATTTATAAATAATTACGAAAGAAAATAAAATTATTTCTAAATTATTGCATGAAATATTACAAAGAAATATTTTTAAATTATTTCAGAAATAATTCAGGTAATTATGTTTGTAAGAATAAAAAAATTAATTCATGAATTAATTTAGAAAGGGTTTTTAAAGAATTCACGAATTAATTTACAATTTATGATTGAAATTATTTCTTGGACTAATTAAAAATTATTTCAGAATTAATTCATGATATTATTTTTGAAAGAATACAGAAATTAATTCATGAATTAATTTAGGAAGGATTCAAGAAATCTTGTACATATTAATTTCTAAATTAATGCAATGAATAATTCTGAATTATTTCTAAATTAATTCATGAAATAAATGAAAATACGAAATTTAGCTTCATCTGAATTATTTCTTGAAAAATTTAAAATTATTTCTGAATTAATTTAGGTAATCATTTTTGTAAGAATAAAAAATTTAATTCATGAATTAATTTAGAAAGAATTTTCAAAATTAATTTACAATTTATGATTGAAATTATTTATTGGACTAATTAAAAATTATTTCAGAATTAATTCATGATATTATTTTTGTAAGAATACACAGATTAAATCATGAATTAATTTAGAAACGATCCAAGAAATATTGTACATTTTAATTTCTAAATTAATGCAAGGAATAATTCTTAATTATTTCTAAATTAATTCATGATATAAATGATAATACAAAATTTAGCTTCATCTGAATTATTTCTTGAAATAATTTAAAATTATTTATGAATTAATTCCGGTAATTGATTTTGTAGAATAATACAATTAATTCATGAATTAATTTTCTTTTTCTCCTTTATGATTTACAATCTGTTACTAAAAGGGACAATAAATAAATCTTTTACGTTAATTAATAAAAATAAACAAAAAAAATAACATGATTGTGTGTGAACTCAGTAGTTCAACACACGACGATATAACGCCCACATAGCATGGGTTAATTCCATGAATTAATTTTTTTAATAATACATTGAATTAATTTAATAATAATTTTAAAAGAAAGCAAAATTATTTTTATATTATTTCACGAAATATTACTAAGAAATATTACTGAATTATTTCAAAATTATTTCAAGAAGAAAAGCAAAAATTAGTTTACGAATAAATTTATGAAATAATTTTGAATTATTTCCAAATTATTTTATGACATAATTTTGAATTATTTCTAAATTATTTTATGACATAATTTTGAAAAATGAAACGTAAATTAATTTACGATTATTAATGGAAAGATTTTGAAATATTTCCTAGACTAAAACAGACAAGATTACCACAACAATACAAATTATTCTTCTAGAAATAATTCAGGAAGAAATATCTATATTAAACCATGAATTAATTTATGAAATAATTTTTGATTATTCCACAATTATTTCTAAAAAAAATCTTCAAAGCACAATTTTTCTCAGTCAAAATTAATTCGTGAAATAATTTAAAATTATTTCAGCACTAATTCTTGTATTAATTTTTTCAAGCATAAAAAATTAATCCTTGAATTATTTCTGAAAAGACTTTAAAATAATTCATACAGTAAAAACGAAAAAGATTACCACAATAATACAAATTATTCTTCTGGAAAGAATTCAGGAAGAAATGTCTGTATTAAACCATGAATTAATTCATGAAATAATTCTGTATTATTCTACTATAATTTCTAAAAATAATCTTCAAAGCGAAATTTTTCTCAAACAAAATAATTCGTGAAATAATTTAAAATTATTTCAGCACTAATTTTTGTATTAATTTTAGCAAGATTAAAAACAGAGTTAAATAAATAGAAGAGTAAAAATAATGTGTGCTCGCTGATTGAATGGGTTGTTTTTATAACCAACAATTAAGTTTTTATTTTTCATTAATATGTAAGTTTTCGTTATTATACAATTTTCGTTCTTATTTAATTTTAAAATATATATATGTCGTACAAGTTATTGTTAATTGTAACAAATTTTGCAAGAAAAAAAATTTTATTACGAATTATCATATGATAATATTTTACATCATTATATTTTATATAAATAAAAAAATATTACTATAATATTACAACTCATTGTGCACAGAGATATTTAATAATTGAGTGAAATAATTCTGAATTTTATTACTTTCAATTATTTTCAATAAATCATCGTTATTGAAACACGTTTATATACTTTCTTATAAATAAATAATTATTTATATTAATTCTCAGCGGTGAAGCCTAAAATTGGTAGACGTTAATTAACAATTCTACATATATGATTTATAAATTTAAATGTATACGAAGTCGGTAAGGTAGGTATTGTTATTTTCAGGGATACGGAATAGTTATTTATTAAGTTCTTAAATAAAACGACAACTTGTGGATTCTTTGGATGAGAATAACGTGTTTCAGTTTTTATTAATACTGCTTACAAAAATGCGTGTTCGCCTTGAGACACACATAACGGAACTCCAGAGCTCGACTCGACATCCGCTCAGGCACACTAGCGCTCCTTGCGTCACATACTCGCACTCTCGACTCTCTCTACTATTGGCGCTCGCAGGCGCGCGAAAATACGAGTGAAACTGCATTCTCGGTAATGCTTTCGTAAATATATCTGCTCTTTGGTTTTTCGTAGATACATATTTTATCTCTATATCTCGGCTTGCTATTTTTTCACGCACAAAATGAAATTTCACGTCGATGTGCTTCGTGCGCTTGTGGAACTCTGGGTTCTTCGCAAGCTTTATGGCACTTTAGTTATCTACCCAGATCACAGAAGAACCATCACAGTTCGCTCCGACTTCTTTTAGCAACCTCCGTAGCCAAACGGCCTCACGAGCAGCTGCTGTGGCAGTCACATATTCGGATTCGGTCGTACTCAACGTGACTAGTTTTTGTCGCTGACTAGACCAAGAAATCACTCCATTAGCAAACACAAACGCGTATCCGGTGGTCGACCGATGCTTTTCTAAATCCCCAGCAAAGTCGGCATCGCAGTAGCCGACAAGCTCCGACTCGTCTCCTCCACTTTTGTAGAGTATTCCACGATCCTGTGTTCCGACCAAATATGCAAAGATTCGTTTCACCGCCATCCAGTGCGCACGGATATGTTTATTCAAGTACTTTGATACCTGATTTTCCGCGAAAGAAATATCTGGATGCGACACAACCGCCAGAAACATTAAGGAACCCACCGCTTCATGATATGGCACATTCTCGCACTTGTTATCGTCCTCTGCTGGATACAACACAGCGTTCAGATTAGCGGGCACAGATAATTTCTTTGCATCCGACATACCAAATCTCTTTAAGATCTTACCAGCGTACTCGGTTTGATGGATAAACATCGTCTTCTCGACACGATTCCGTTCGATCTGTAATCCTACAAAACGCGACGCGTCTCCTACCGTTATTTTGAACTCACTTTTTAGATGTTTCATCACAGCATTCAACACTCGACTCGACTTTGAAGCCACAAGGCCATCGTCGACAAACAGTGCTAAAAAAACATTCTCGCTGTCGACACACCCCTTAAAAATACAGTGATCAGCCTCGCTCTGAGTGAAATCAAATTTTCTTAAGAACTCGCTAAACTTCAGGTTCCAGCACGTGGGTGACTGTTTCAGACCATACAATGATTTGTTTAGCTTACACACGTCGTTTTGTTCCACCGCGAGACCTTCAGGGACTTTCATCAGAATCTCCTCCTCCAGTTCACCGTACAGGAAGGCCGTGCACACATCGAACTGACCTAGCTCGTAATCTTCCTGCGTTGTCTTTGCCAGGAACACTCGGAGCGAATCATAACTTGTCTTTGTAGAAAACCTTGTGCGCACAGACGTGCCTTGTAACGACACTCACCCGTTGTTGACCCCTGTATGACCTTGAAGACCCACTTCGAGTCTATCAGCTTGTCCCCCGGTTTCTTACTAACCACCATCCAGGTGCCGTTAGTTTCATGAGCTCGTAGTTCCTGATTAATGGCCTCTGACCATTTTTCTCGTTCAGGACCAGTTACCGCCTCCTGGAACGTTTCAGGTGCTCGATATTCTGCACATTCAATTTCGTATAGATATCTATTTGGTCGCAGAATCAGTCTCCGATCTCTAAGCCCTCGCTCATCTACTTCTCTGCGACGCTCGTCGTGCTCTTCCTCGTGCTGCTCTTCATGTCCATCTTGTTCAGCTTCCCCTTCCGACTCGTCCGAAACTTCGACAACATCTCGCTCTCGTTCTTTTTCAGGCACCTCGTCTTCAGGGTCACTCTCATTCGTACTTTCAACAGCTGCAGATTCGTTAAACACGACATCGCGAGACACAACTATCGTTCGCTTCGCTAAATCGTTAAAACGATAATTCGTAGACTCGTTCTGGTATCCCACCAGTATCAACTTCTTTGCTTTGTCGTCGAGCTTTCTCCGAAATTGTTTGGGAATGTGGGCATACGCCGTCGACCCGAAAACCCGTACGTGGCCCAGCTCTGGTTTCCTTCCGGTCCACTCTTCGTATGCCGTTTTTATTCCTTTTCTACTAGAGTGCGTTGTCCGATTAAGCACATATACAGCCGTGTTAACCGCTTCAGCCCACAACATCTTAGGAAGTTCTTTCGCTCGTATCATCGTCCTGGCGCTTTCGAAGATCGTGCGATTTGCCCTCTCGACCTTCCCGTTCTGTTGTGGTGTGTGCGGCGCCGAATTTTCCATGTTGATCCCTCTTTCCTCAAGATACATTGCGAACCTTTTATTTTTACATTCGACCCCGTTATACGATCTCACGATCTTCAGCCTCGTCCCGAACTTGTTTTCGACGAGCTGATCATAGACCTTGAATTTATCGTACACTTCATCTTTATACCTGAGAAAGTAAACAGTACAAAAACTCGAGGCTTCGTCAATAAACGTTACGAAGTAACTCGCGCCTCCCTGTGACTTTACCTGGATTGGTCCGCACACGTCGGTATGTACGCACTCTCCCTGCTTCATTTCTCGCGGACTCGACTTGTCTTTAAACGGTTTTTGAAGCGCCTTCCCGAGCTGGCACGGCTCACAAAAAAACTTTCTTGCATTCTTCAACTTCACACCCGTTACAAGATTGTTCTTCACCATGTCCTCGAGAGCACGCGCTCCGACATGACCTAAACGCTCGTGCCACGTTTTTAAATCAGCCGTTGTTGCGTTAACTTCCACCGTTTCTTTCGGTGTCACCACGCGAACGAACATCCGATAAATCGCGTTGCCTTGATTTACCCCGGTCATCACAACTTCGTCCTTTAGCGATACCGTCACTTGTTCAAGGTCCATCCCGATATAGCAACCTTTTTCTGTACAGGCGCCCATGAACAGCAAATTTTTCTTGAACTCCGGAACATATAACACACGCTCGAGCTGTATGTGGCTCCACCGTCCGTTGACAAACGCTTCGATATTGATACTTCCCTCTCCTTCTATATCGCACTCGACGTCATTGCCTAGCACCACCGTACGGCCAACGTCCGTGCGGAAAGTTTCAAACCACTCACGCCTATGAGAAATGTGTCGATAGACACCACGTCGCCAAGCCAGACGTCCGCTTTATCGACCGCGAGTAATCGTCTTACTTGCTCCGCCGAGATACCGACACGTTTTACCGGCGCCGTCGACTGACTCTCTTTTATCGCGGCCACAAGCACATAATTACGCGAACTACTTCCGTCTTTTTCTTTGTCACCGCTACTCTTTTTCTTTTGTGGACATTCGCGCGCGTAATGTCCTTTTTTGTGACACTTAAAGCATTTCACGTCCTTTAGGTCCTTTTTTTCTTTTTGTTTCGTGTTCATCGTCTTTTTCTTCGCACCACTATTTTTTACAGCCACTAGCACTTCGACCGCGTCACCGTTCGACTGGTGTCTTGATTCCTCGTTCACAAGTCTTTCTGTTAGTCTTTCAATTGTCTGCTTTTCTTCGTCGACATTGTCCCATGATGATTGGAAACCACTGTAACTCGGTGGCAATCCGGAAAGAATCGTCGCCATGACAATGTCATCGGGCATTTCTCTACCGACGTTTTTCAGCTGCAGCGCCAAATTCTTAATTTTTGACACATACTGTACCACCATGTCTCCCTGATCCATTTTATACGCTTGAAACTTTTTCAACAGAAGCAACTTGCTCGAGGCCGACTTTTGCTCATATTGACTACACAGCGCGTCCCACATTTGTTTAGCGGTTTCACAGGTAATCTTCTGCGACCTCACGAGAGTCGTCGAAATCAGAACTTTCGCACTCGCATCCTTTTCCTCCCACGTGTTCCTCACCGCCGGCGTTGCGTTCTCCGCGAATTCATTCGTACCATTCACGACCTCGTGCACTCGGGCTGACCTGAACAACGATAACATTTCGAACTTCCACGTTATGAAATTCGTTCCATCAAGTTTCTCGACATGTCGCACTGAAACTCACGTTACGATTTTCGTCCTCGAAAAACACACGCACAATGGCTGCCACGTGCCTCACGGTTCGACCGACCGGTTGCCGAAAACTTCTCGAATTAACCACACCATTTTCATCTTTCCCAGATATAGCGGAGAGTTGCCCACTTTGGGATAGCACTTTAGAATACTTCCGGTTTCAAAACTTTTTAAGTACGATATGCGACGGTGATTTGGTATTTTAATTAATTATATTATGAAAGAAGCCTATTTACGAAATCTCAGACATATAGGCCGTTATATTAGACTTCATATATTCAATCGAAAATAGATGTTGCATGACAGCACTAATTTTGGAGACTAGTTAAGCAACAAGATAAACATTAAATAGGTATCTTCCAGTGCATATACATTTGTAAACTATGTATCTACAAATATCCGATGATTCTTTTTAAAAAATTCTAAGCAGGAATAGTTTGATAGATGTCATTGTTTATTACCATCTGTCGACGAGTAAGGGACACAGCATGTCGCCCACTTTGAGACACTTTAAATTTTGCATTTTTTACTTTATCCTTCTTTACCGTAAGATGAGGAAAATAATAAGACAATAGGGTTATTATAAACGTACTTCATCATTATATCGACTTCGTCAAGCCGTGAATCAATATTTAAAAGCAATTATTCTGAAAGTTTTTATCGGGTGGGAATAAATATACCGAAAGATAAATTAGCAGAAGAATAAATTTATCGAACGGATGAAATTGCCGAAAAAGTCAATGCCTATGGATAGATATGCCGAAAGTTAAAAATGTCGAAAACAATAATTCCGAAAAAGAAAATGCCGAAATTTAAAACTGCCGAAAACGAAAATTTGAACAAAAAAGTGCTTTTATTAGAATATGCGCCTGTATTATAATAATGTGTTAATTGTTGCTAGGTTGTTTCTTGTCAATATTCGATATTTTTAGTTTTTACCCGTTGCCATTTAACATTTCGGCATTTTTATCCATCGGCAATTTTGCCCGTCGGAACTTTTTTTATCGGCACTTTTGTATATCGATTACTTTACCCATTGGCACATTTCACCTTTCGGCAAATTCACCCATCGGTAAAATAAATTCGTCATTATTATCCATCTGCAAAATTATCTTTTGGTACATTTATCCCCACCCATTTTTATGCTATAAATACTAAGTAATATATTTAATTTTACCATTGTAAAACCTCAAAATCTTGTTCCTACTGGTCACAATAAATCACTATTTCTAATACCTTATTTATTAAAGGTAATTTAATGCATGCGTATTACACGTCATACGATAAATTAAATTTTTTCCGACATTTAAATGACGCCTTTTAAAATATAATAAAATTTTAACCATGCACTTTTTCGTAAAAGAATTAAAAAAAAATTTCTGGCAAGGATTTAATATTTTTTTAATTTATAAATAATTTAAAAAAAAAATTAAAACCTTGTAAATAAGATTAAAAGAAAAATGTTGACAAAAAAGTACACTGTTAATTAGAGGTTTCGATTTAGGTTAATATGTCTAATTCATGTACAAAAGAAAATAATTATGTACAAGTTGTGCATGAGACACACTTTAACTCATATTTTTAGAGATTAAATTAAATATTCCATAATTCTACTTGTGTACAAAATATTTACATTTACATATATCTTAAAGTGTCTCTCTCTCGTGATTTGCTGGTGAGGGCGAAAAGGCCTCTCCTCCATGGTGCACACCGTACTTTTTGTCAAACATGTATTGATAACGTGTTTCTTTATGCCATATATATCAACATGGTGCAAATACACGCTTGTTAGACTGTAAAATCAGCCTATTATAATACCTAAACATGTGGTATCGTCCGGATAGTACTTGATGATTAGGGGTATCTAAACCCACTTAGAGCTGATTTTCGAAAATTTACTTTTGCACCCGCCTGTCGGAAAACGACCACTTTAGTCCCGCTATATGAGCATGAAAAAGCGCGTTTTCATGCTAGTGTGACGAAAAGATTTTTTTGTCATTTAACATCATATTTTCACTTTCATCCAGTAATTTACGTTTTTCAGGAAGTGAATAATAATTTTATGCTTCAAGTTTTGGAGGTTAAATACTGCATTATACTATAGTCAGATGTGTTCTAAGACATATTGATATGTAAAATATATTTATAATGAATAGTTTTCTAAAATTATGGTAAATTTATTTAGTAAACGCACTATTTCGATGAAAACACTGTTTTCTCACTAATTTGTTTTTTAAACTTTAATTTTATTCTGGTGCACACCTAATTAATGAATCCGGCCAAAATATTAGGAGAATATTCTTCAAAGTATTTAGAATAAAAGTGTGTATTTTGTTTTTCAAATTATTTTGAACAACTTTATTATTAAAAGCTATTATACGTAAAATTATTATGAAACTAATATTTTTTCTTAAGAAAAATCATAAATCAATAATGTTTTATTGCTTCCCTCCTAGAGGAAACTTTGTAATAGTAAAAAAAAATTTCTTAAAAACATCTTTGAAACATATTTTAGGCCATTGGCAACCAAAATACACTATTTTTAGAAAATGTCTGTATGGATGTGTGTGTGTATGTATGTACATTGAGAAAAGAATATCGTAAAATATTACGATATTGATATCGTAAAAAATTACTAATAACATTTTTGTTGAAAATGATGCATTTTTACACAAAACGTTTCAATACAAATTTTAATTTTACGATATTCAATATCGTAATATTTTACAATATGGGTTCTCTCAGTGTATGTATCCCCCTGTATCTGGAGTAATCCACGGTATAAATGAATGTTTCAAGTCCCATTTATCTTGTTTTTGACGTACGAAGGTGACTGATGAATACAAATTTTTATTTTTCTATATTTTTTTTGTTTTTATTATCGATATTTTTCGATTTTTGGGTTTTAGTTTTTAGTTTTTTTTTAAAGGTAATTCCCTTCTTTTGTTATACAAGAAAACGTCATTTTTTTTCAATGGTTATATCTGGGAAATATATCATTGAAATTTATAGAAAATATTTGAGGTGATTAGGAACATAAAGACGAATATTCAAAAATTTTTAGTCTTAATACTTTTCTGTTTTCGAAAAAAATATAATTTTGTAAAAAAAATCGATTTTCTATCTCGTACAATAGCTTGAATTAAACGGCATTATTCTCTTTGAAATTTCCAGAAAAATAGCATTTAACTATCTCTTAAGGAGGTTCGATAATGAAGACAAATTGATAAGATGTTTCTAAAAATTTAATATGTCATTCTTCTATAAAGTTTACGATGGCATGTGAAATTTGAAAGCATTAGCCATTACCGATTTCAAGATAATTGACTTTAAAGTTTGATTCTTATACACGGGCTCTTATGAAAGCAGCTTGTAAACTGTCAATAAACTTAGAGTGAAAAACTATGCAAAATATTGGAAAAGATCATGTACGCGAAATTTTAGAACGAATGAGAACACCGATTCCGAGTACTAAACGAAAACCTAAATAAAAACACTAGCTTGTCGGCTGCACGAGGAGGTGTGTGGTAAGAGGGGAGCCGGTACGCGGTGCAGGGGGACTCTCCTTTCCTCACCCCGTGTGGGAGATCTATATAACCTCCTTAACTAAATTCTATGTCCAGATCATGAGGACTTTTATTTTTCAAGATATTTGAGGTAATGTTTTTAAAAAGCAAATATTTTATCACTTATATCGCTAAAACGGCGCAGTCATTCTTTGCCAACTAGGACTCATTTTCTTTTTCATTTTTTAATGAAGATTCGAAATTAAAAAGAAATTTTAAGATTCGTCTACTCGTTTATTTTTATAATGATTTTCTTATTTAACAATATTCTGAAATCAATGAGGTAAATTATTTTGGTATGTTAGAAATAATATTATCGCTTCAGTGTAAATGGATTTGAAAAATAATACAATTACCTATCTTCTCTAACACGAAATTTTGTATAAGCTATCTTCCTTTTTTTGTTATACACGAAAACGTCTTTAGTTTTAAACGGTAATATTTCGGAATCATACGATGCAAAATCTTTAAAATAAATTCAGCTGGAAAAGGTGGCTTTCTACTATATCTTGGCTGAGCTCTTAGCCCAGACTATGAGGTATTTTATCATTTAAAATATTTGAAGTTACATTTTTAAAATTTTTAAATCATTTAAAATAAATAAAGTTCCTCGATTCGTTTTTGATTTATAACTATTTTTCTATTTTAAAATAGCATTAATATTAAATCAAAAAGTTTAATATTGGAAATGATTTTTTTATAAAATTAACTGTATTTGCTTGAAAGTTTCTAATTGGGTGTTTTTGGAGTCGTTGATGGCTAACAAAATTACAAATTCAAAATGGTAGACAAAATTTTTAATATTTCTTGGTCAACGATATTGGATTCGTCATATTTAATTTTATATTAACATGTTTATTAAATTACATTCATGGAAAGTGTAAATCAGTGTTTTGATATCGTTTCCAGGCTACCATGAGGCAGATATCTCAGCGCGATTTTTTTAAGAAACATAAAATGTTTACTTTATGTAATTTTTATGTAATTATTGCAAAAATAACAAAAATTAATAACAGATAGATATATAGATAAATATATTTTTTTATTTGTTTAAAATAAAATAGAATAAAATAATTTTATAAATTGCTTGTAAATATTTTATATTTCTTAAAAGCAAGGTGTTGGTTCACTATTAATTGTTAGATAGATATATACATATTTGGGTGTTACATGATTAAAATAAAATCTTGCTTTAAGTGGTCCCCCGATTCGCAGAATAATAAATTAAAAGAATTATTACAATTTATTTTGTAATTCAAATTCTTATGGCTTCATGAAATTGTAGATATATTGACTATAAATATAATAAATGAGAAAAAATGAACATTTTGCGCTCTTGGATGAAATAAACGTAACAATATTTTGTCTTCTAAAAATTATATTATATGTATATTAAATAAAAAAAACTCTATTTTTGCAATTTGAATGCTCTACTGATTATAAAATTTCAATAATTTTTTTTTCAAATAGATGACAAATTATAATATTTTGAATACTTAATATTGTTTCTTTCATTAAATCCAAGGACTCAAAGGCGTTAACCTTTTTCCCATTTATTATATGTGCAGTAAATATATATCTATGCTTTCGTATTAGTTAGTGCAAAATTCACTCTGCTAACTAGATCTTCAATTCACTAACTGGGGTCAAATCGACTCCATAAAATTGAATAAACAATTTTATAGTGTTGAAAAATTAATTGTCATTTGTAAAAAATATTATTTGATATATAAAAACTTTTGAAGTTTTTATACAATTTAAATATTTTTTCATAATATAAATTACAGTTTTGTATATATTTAAATGGTAATTTAAAAGTTTAAATCTATATCGTGATTTATAAAAAAGGACTTGTCGGTTTGACTTTTCCACGCAGAAGTACCTAGAACAAATAAATACACATAGAAACAATAATAAGGTTGAAGGAAGCTAAGTGCCAATGAATTGGCAACGGTCTTAAAAATTAATAATATTAGATAGGCTGTAGGCATACTGGCTCATGCAGGTTCTGTATCACCCCCTCCCTTGCCAAAGTGATCCAGTATTCATCATGTGTATAAGCCCTATTCCTGTTTGTCCCATTATCCAATTTTTGAGCATTCGTATTGTATGTTTTAAGCCCCTCCCCTGGATTTACCACCTCTCAAAGTGATACAGAATCGGTAGTGTGTATAAGTCCTATGCCTGGTCCCTTCTCCAATTTTTGAGCATTCGTATGGTATGTTTTAAGCCCCTTCAATGGATATACCCCCTCTCAAAGTGATACAGAATCTGTAGTGTGTATAAGGCCTATGCCTGGTCCCTTCTCCAATTTTTCCCGGATTCGTATTGTGTGTGGTTTAAGCCTCGTCTCTAAACTGTCCCCTCTTAAAGTTATGTAGAATTCGTATCTGATTTTTTCTATCCCCACTCTGTAGGCTCGAATACGTAAGCGTTTTATTCCCACCCGAAGAGAGGGAAAAGAGCAGCCTCTTTGCTCCTCTTTTCGAAGAAACAGATGGCATGCGTAGGAAATGGAAAGTAGCCGAAAATGAATAAAAAGAAAGGGTCAGCCTTTCTTTACTCTGCTATTAAAAATAGATAGAACGTTGCTCACTGACTTTGCTAGCAATAAACGTCGTCGTCGCAGGTATGCGGTGTAGATGCGCGCAGATAGCAGGAAGATTGTATCAGTAAATGGCCATCGAGAACTTACTGTGCGCAGGTATTCGGAAATTTATTTTTCTTCAGGCTGATAAGCTGCTATTTTTTTTCCGCTAGAAACGAATTTATTACAGTAACGTATGGCGCAAGTTTGAAGGTCCTCGCGCAGGTAGTAGTAAATTACTTTCCAGCAATAAATAACCTTTTGAGAAAGGCATACTGCGCGCATACATTCGAAAAGTCTATTTTCGAGCCAAAACACTCTCAGTTTTTCTCCGCAATAAACGCTATACTACAGTAAGGCATAGCGCGTGTTAAAGGTCCTTGTGCAGGTAGTAGTAAATTGTACCCAGCAATACACGACCCTTAGAGAAAGGCTTACTGCGCGCACGCTTGCTTTTTATAGGCCTATACGCTGTCAGTTTTTCGGAGAGAAACGATTTATTACAGCAAGGCTTGGTACAGGTTGAAGGACTTTGCGAAGGTGGCACTTTTCCCAGCAATAAACGACCTTTTGAGAAAGGCATACTGCGCGCATGGATTCGAAAAGTCAATTTTCGAACTAAAACACTGACAGTTTTTCGGCGAGAAACGATTTATTACAGTAAGGCATAGCACGTGTTGAAGGTCCTTGTGCAGGTAGTAGTAAATTGTTCCCAACAATACACGACCCTTAAAGAAAGGCTTACTGCGTGCACGCTTGCTTTTTATAGGCCTATACGCTGTCAGTTTTTCGGCGAGAAAAGATTTATTACAGCAAGGCTTGGTACAGGTTAAAGAACTTCGCGCAGGTGGCACTTTTCCCAGCAATAAACAACCTTTTGAAAAAGGCATACTGCGCGCATGGATTCGAAAAGTCAATTTTCGAGCCACAACACTGACAGTTCTTTGGCGAGAAACGATTTATTACAGTAAGGCATAGCGCGTGTTGAAGGTCCTTGTGCAGGTAGTAGTAAATTGTTCCCAACAATACACGACCCTTAAAGAAAGGCTTACTGCGTGCACGCTTGCTTTTTATAGGCCTATACGCTGTCAGTTTTTCGGCGAGAAAAGATTTATTACAGCAAGGCTTGGTACAGGTTAAAGAACTTCGCGCAGGTGGCACTTTTCCCAGCAATAAACAACCTTTTGAAAAAGGCATACTGCGCGCATGGATTCGAAAAGTCAATTTTCGAGCCACAACACTGACAGTTCTTTGGCGAGAAACGATTTATTACAGTAAGGCATAGCGCGTGTTGAAGGTCCTTGTGCAGGTAGTAGTAAATTGTCCCCAACAATACACGACCCTTAAAGAAAGGCTTACTGCGTGCACGCTTGCTTTTTATAGGCCTATACGCTGTCAGTTTTTCGGCGAGAAAAGATTTATTACAGCAAGGCTTGGTACAGGTTAAAGAACTTCGCGCAGGTGGCACTTTTCTCAGCAATAAACAACCTTTTGAAAAAGGCATACTGCGCGCATGGATTCGAAAAGTCAATTTTCGAGCCACAACACTGACAGTTCTTTGGCGAGAAACGATTTATTACAGTAAGGCATAGCGCGTGTTGAAGGTCCTTGTGCAGGTAGTAGTAAATTGTCCCCAACAATACACGATGTAAGTAACATTTTATAGAATTTTATTAATAATAATTAAAATAATATTATGTTAAATTTTTATTTATTTTTCAGTACCGCCACTACCCCGTGTTGCTGCTATGCAACAGTTGTACGAGGGAATAATACCTCAAGAGAACGCACCGGTTGCTCGCTCGCCGATATCAAGGTCGAGCTCGAGTTCCAGCTCGAGTTCCAGCTCGAGCTCTAGTTACAGCTCTAGCTCGAGCTCAAGGGGCAGCTTAAAGGTGTCGAAAGGAAAAAGTATACAAGATGTTGGTCGTATACCAAAAATTTTATCGCAGAGCAGCAGCAGCGGTAACAGCAACAACGAGCGACGAAAACTGAAGGTAACTATTTTTTTATTAATTTTTTTATGTTAAAATTAAATAATAAATAATAATCTAATAATTTGTTTTTTTTTTCTTTTCTTTTATAGATGAAGCTGAAAACCAGCCGAGGCCGAAAACACCTTCCACGCCACCCCATTTGCATACGATGAAGTCACCTTCCAGGTCAACAAAGATTGGTAAGAAATACAAAAATTTAAAATTTCATTATATTTTAATATTTATATTATATTATATTTTAAAACTTTTCTTTTTGCAATTTTTATTTTTTCAGATCAAGTGAAGGACGACAAAGCTCGCTTCAAAGTAAGCAAGCGAAACGAGATTGGCTGCGAATGCACAGCCGAGTGCAGGATAAAACTCAACCGAAGATAGCAGCAGCAGTAGCACCACCACCACCATCACTACCATCACCTCTACCACCACCACCACCGCGACCATCAATAGTAAAACCTCGCATCGTAGAAGATGTGACATTCATCGATTAGTTATTATGTAATAATAATAATATATATATATATATATATATATATATATATATATATATATATATATATATATATATATATATATATATATATATATATATATATATATATACATGTAGAAAATAATTATTTTATTATATATTAATTTTAATGTAATAAGTGCTTTTGAATATAATGAAAAAATATTTTTTCAACTGGTTTTCGTTTATTCCCCTTGTCATTTCCTCCATTTTCCTTCGATTTCCTTATAAGGTAAATGTAAGTAAATTTCAAAGCAATGTAAATCTTTGTAAATACAACAAATGTTCTTTTTTTCTTTTTTTAAATGAAATACGGCTGATATATTTAATGAAAAACCGTCTAAGAAAAAATAGTCGAAGAAAAATAGTGTTTTGCTTTATTCTAATTAATGTAAAATATCCGCAGTAACACCGACATGTACCCTATATTTGCTATTCATTTTATCTATTATATTTTAATTTTATATGTGTCAAAGAATCATATCGTACAATGATTTTTCTTTTAATTGCTTTTTTATTCAATCATCAAGCTTCTCTTTTTTTACAGAATATTTAATAAAAATTTATTTCCAATATATACATGAGTATGTATTCCTTTTAGAAATGATATCTACTTCATCTTGGCCAAATTTAGCATCCAAATAATCCAGTAGCCATGCTCGTATTGAGATAACGTTATGTACAGCGCATGTAGGTTTCCTTCTAATGTAGAGAATGTGATTAAAACATACATAATGCTTATCGCTCGATATCGTTTCTAATGATGGACATCCAAAGTCTTTAACGTTTGAAATTAATCTGTAAATAAAAACAAAAACGTAAGAAATACGAGCATAGAAAAGTAAAAGGAAAAGTATGAAAAAGTATGAAAAAGTATGAAAAAGTATGAAAAAGTAATGAAAAAGTATGAAAAAGTATGAAAAAGTATGAAAAAGTATGATAAAAGTATGAAAAACCATGAAAAAGTATGAAAAAAGCATAAAAATAGTTTGAAAAAAGTATGAAATGTATGAAAAAAGTATGAAAGTAGAGTCATATTATATATCACTTACACATTTTAGGTTTAAAGAGGTATGCAGTCGGTAAAACAGTTTTCTTTAAATTGAGAAAACATACTTCTTCGAAAATGAAAGAATCCTCTGCTATTCTTTGGAATCCTTGAATGTCACAAATATAAACATTCTCTTCTTGAAATTTCAGTATGGCATTTCTGAACATCAAGTCGTAGTCACGTGTTCTAGCCATCTTACAGCTCTGTAGTTGATAGTTCAGTACGAAGTGAACTCGGAGAATGAATAGGCAAATTCTCTCATCCTGATTTTATAACAAGAAACTCCGCCTCATGCTCTTTTAGGATTGGTCGTTAAAAAAAGAAAGTTTATTCTTGATTGGAGGGATGAAAAGCTGCTTTTTGGTTGGTTCAAGCGGAAGAAAATTCATTCCACCCTTAGAAAATCTCCCTCCTCTTGCCAAAAAAAGAACTATTTTAGTTGGTTCAAATGAAAGAAAATTCATCCCCACCTAAGAAAATCTCCCTCCTCGTCATTTTATCCTTGGTCAGTTGTTTGAATTTTCTACCTCTACTTACGTCGACATTGCCTACAAAATGGGAGGCAGTATCTTGAACAAGCACAGTTCATCTATCGTGGTCAACGAGTTTTAGTCTTGACTATCGTGCAAATTTGTGAAGTGCTATTCTAGTGCTATTCTAGTGCTGTTCTAGTGCTATTCTAGTGCTATTCTAGTGATATTCTAGTGCTATTCTAGTGCTATTCTAGTGCTATTCTAGTGCTATTCTAGTGCTATTCTAGTGCTATTCTAGTGCTACTCTAGTGCTATTGTAGTGCTATTCTAGTGCTATTCTAGTGCTATTCTAGTGCTATTACAGTGAGAAAAAAGCAAATATGACATCAATCGATCTTTTTGAACGCCTTGTTCAGCTTCTTCGTGATACTTTACAAAGTATAAATGATTTAAGTAATAACGATATTCATTATTGGTCGGACATGTGTAATTCAACCATAAAACAATTAAATGAAAAAATTGCAAAATCTAAACTTACAAGAGGAGAAAAACAGAAATGTCAAACTTGCATGACTCATCTTTCGTGTGTGCAAGTTGAATTTGGACAATATCTTCAACGAGGAGGTAATCTACAATCTGAGAAAACAGAAGCTAGTGTAGAGTGGCGAGACGTGCAGTCGGCATTCCAAAATCGAATCAAGACTGGCGTAGTTGTAAATATAAAACACATGGACATTCTGAGTTTTTTAAGTGATGCACAAAAGCTCTTCAAAGTTAAGGCACAAGAATGCTTAGAAGAATACAATGCTGTGAAAATAAATGCAGATTTTATCTCGGAATTTTCTATGCAGAAAAATGGAGAGGAAACGACCGATATTAAATATTTCACGAGTGTAAGTGCTACAGTATACATGTCAACAAATTTAGAGGAATTGTTTAAAAACTATATCAAAGAGCCCATTCTTACACAACTAGAAGAATTTCAGGAAAAGGATTCCGGATGGACATTGAAGAGTATTAAAAGTTTGTGTATAAATATGAAAAAATATTCTCCAAAAAAGCATGTGTTAATGTTCATAACAATGACAATCAGTGTTTCAAGTATGCTATTCTTTCAGCATTATATCCCAGCAAATATAATTCCAACAGAGTGAATCAATATCGTGAACATGAGAACGAGTTGATCTTTAGTGATATGCAGTTCCCAGTAAAACTGAAAGATATTTCAAAATTCGCAAAATTGAATAATATTTGAGTAAATGTATACATGCTCAGAAAGTATGGTTCAAAATTTGAAGTATCGCCTGGTCACGTTACGTCAGAAAAGAAGGCTGAACAAGCAAATCAAGCAGAAGAGGAAGATCAACATGTAAATCTACCAGAAGAGGAAGATCAACATGTAAATCTACCAGAATAGGAAGATCAACATGTAAATCTACCAGAAAATAATAATCAACCAGAAAAGAAGGGTAGACATGTAAATGTACTTATCATTCAAGATTTTTACATTGATGAGCATGAAGAAAATAATTTTGCTGATGGTGATGAAAGCATGCCTAAATACCATTACGTTTGGATCAAAAGCAAGTCTCGTCTTCTGAGTTCTCAACTGTCTAAAGCTAATAAAAAATCATACCACTGTGAAAGGTGTTTACAAGTTTTCTATAATGAAAAAAGATTGGAAATTCATGAAAATCATTGTAAAAAAGTGAATAATTGCCGAATCAATCTGCCAGACTCAAAGAACAACATTCTCAAATTCGAAGTTTACAAAAATAGAGAAAAAGTTCCTTTCGTTATTTATGCTGATTTTGAATGTTTATTGAAGCGTACTGAGAATGAGAATGCTTTTCAACTTCATGAAGCATACAGCATAGGTTACTACACAAAATGCACCTTTGATGACAGATTATCTGTCTATAAATCTTACAGACAAAAATTTGGAGATCAAGAGACACCTGCAGAATGGTTTGTTCCAGAACTAAAATCAATAAGTGAGAAGATAGATCATCTCTACAAGAATCCTAAACCAATGAAACTCACAGCTCTAGAAGAATTATCTTTCCAGAGGTCAACCGTTTGTCATCTATGTCGAAAATCAATCCGTGATGAAGAACTTTCAGTGCGAGACCATTGTCATTTTACAGGACGGTATGTTATTAGTCTAGTTATATTTAAAATTAATTTTTGGTGATTCCCAAAGAAAAAAAAATGAATTCTTTTTTCTCTTAAGTTTCAGAGGTGCAGCTCACAATTCATGTAATTTGAATTATAAGAACTCAAGATTCATTCCCGTTGTTTTTCATAACCTCAATTATGATACTCACTTATTTTTGTAAGAGATCGCTAGTTCTACATTGATGAAAGGACGAGTTAGTCTAATACCTCATAATAAGGAGAAATATATTTCGTTCACGAAATACATAGTTGACTATGACATCAGCTTTAGATTCATAGATTCTTGGCATTTTCTACCATCATCATTGGAAAAGCTCGCATCACGAATTAGAGCTTCTTACAGATATTGACATGCTAATGTTTATTGAAGCAGGCATTCGGGGAGGAATAAGCCAGTGTTGTAATCGATATGCTAAAGCAAACAATCCATACATGGGTTCTTCATACGATGAGAAACAGAAAACGAAGACCCTCTTATATTTTGATATAAATAATCTGTATGGGTGGGCGATGTTACAGCATTTACCGATTGGAAAATTCAAATGGATTGACTTTGAGGCGAATCCAAGCTTCTTCAATACACCACCAGATTCAGATATAGGTTACATTGCTGAAATAGACTTGGAGTATCCTGAGGAAATACATGATGAACATCGAGACTTCCCTTTCTGCACAGAGCACCGTGCATCACCTGGGTCAAAGCAGAACAAACTTCTCACTACTCTGAACGATAAGAAAAAGTATGTGATTCACTATCGAACACTTAAGGCCAGCTTACTCCAAACAATTTTGAAAAAATCGAAAAATTTTTTTTTTTATAAATTGCTACTGTATACTCGTAGAAATAGTATAGAATTAGTCTCGAAGGTCAGCAAGACCGAGAAGCAGGTATAAAAGAGTGGGGAGCGGTGCGCGGCAAGCGGTAAATCCGGCCGCTCGAACGCCTTCAGCTTTCGATCAGGAAATTCAAGATCTTTTACAGCCAATTTATGAAGAACTAACCGACGAAAAGTTGCTCGAGAGATGTTTAGGGGCTAACACGCAAAACAATAACGAAAGTTACAACTCGTGTGTCTGGAACATAGCCCCTAAACATAAGTTTGTTGGGAAAAAAACGCTTGAAATTGCTGCTCTCAGTGCTGCTTGCATTTTTAATGAAGGGCTTTTACCCATATTAAAAGTAATGGAAGTTATGGGTGTCAGAATCGGCCCGGAAGCAAGGCACTTTGCTTATAGGGCCAACAACAGGCGTGTTGATCGAGTTTTGCTAGAAGCTACTGAAGCGTCTAAGGAACACAGAACTGCTTTAAGAAATGCAAGAATTCTTCAGAATGATGCTTACGAAGACCAGGAAGGAGTTGTGTGTGAAGCTGAAATGGATATGTGAGTAAAATTCAATTTTTTTACGATTTTTCACGAAAAAAACTTTAAACTGATTTTTCTCCGAACCACGTTTTTTCGCATGGATGACACTCTCATTTCAAAACTATTGCACTTATTGACATGAACCAAACGGCATTTTACTCTTTAGATGTCTGGATATATCCTCGAGCATAACCAGAAATATTCATTATTATTTAAAAAAGTTATAAATAATTAAAAGTGAAAAAAGGGTAAAAAAATTCAAAAGTCCGCCATTTTGTTTTTTTTTCATTGAAAATGTTTCATTCTGCTTGAGGCCATAGTCAATTCGATACAGAACATGAAACCGTTTTGTTTTTTTCTTTCAGATAATTCGTTTCTAAGAAATGATGTCATCCATCTACTAATCAGACGAGTTTCAGCAGCCATTTTCAAAACCGCCATTTTAAACAAAAAAAAAATTTTTTTTTCAAGTAATTTAATATATGTGCTTTTATATGTAAAAAAATTGATTACTCAACATGTTTTGTACTATGAATAAAATTTATTGAAAAAAATCACGTTTTTTGGAGTAACCTGGCCTTAAACAGGCGCTGGATAATGGACTTCGTTTGAAAAAGGTGCATAGAATTCTGAGTTTCGAGCAGAAGGCCTGGCTTAAACCTTATGTCGAATTAAATACTGAGAAGAGAAAGCAAGCGAAGAATGAGTTTGAAAATTCTTCTATAAATTATTAATTAACACTATCTATGGAAAGTGTATCGAGCGAGAGCGGTCTCGTGTTAATGTACGATTAGTAAATAAATTCACAGGCAGATATAGGGCAGAAGTACGCATAGCTCAACCACATTTTCATAGCTGTGCAATCTTTGATGAAAATTTAGTTGCTATTCAGCTAAAGAGAACAAGTATCACAATCAAGAAAGCGATATACGTTGGTCTTTGTATCCTTGATTTGTCCAAGACATTAGTTTATGATTTCCATTACTCGTATATGAAACAGCGAGTAGGAGAAAAATGTAAAATTCTTTATTCAGATACTGATAGTTTGGTATATGAAGTTGAGGACATTGATATGCATAAAATAATGAAAGAAGACATTCACAGGTTTGATACTTCTGATTATGATGAGAATAATCAGTTTAACATTGCACGTATCAATAAAAAAGTCCCAGGATTAATGAAAGACGAATGCTGTGGCAAGATCATGACGGAATTTATAGGTTTACGAAGCAACATGTACAGTATTTTAGTTGATGGAGGAGAGACAGTGAAAAAGCCAAAGGTATAAAATCCAGCGTTGTGAAGAAGACAATAACTTTCGAGGATTATAGAAGATGTTTTCAGAATATTATTATTGTAAAACGTGATCAATGCAACATTCGTTCAAAATTGCACATAGTGCATACTGAAAGACAGAATAAAATTGCTCTTAGTTCTCACGATGATAAGAGATTCTTATTGCCTCAGAGTACAGAAACTTTACCTCAGGGTCATTTTCGAATCATGGATGAGCAGATGGCGCAAGCTGCACTTCGAATAGAGGAGGATGCTGAAAAACAAGAAATAGTGGTAGGGATGGAAGTGGAGAGGGGGTATGAAGTATCCAATGAAAGTGGGGCAACGCGAGTGGGGATTGATGTTGCAGAAGATGAAAGAGAGGGGGAAATACGAGTAGGGGGTGAAGCAGCCAATGAAAATGGTGTAAGGCGAGAGGGGATGATACTTTATGACAATGAAGGTGAACAAATCAGAATTGAATATGATGTGTTAGAGGAGTTTATGCATGACTGGGATCCATAAATGGAGGGGATACGCTCTGAGGGATGAGAGAGAAGGGATATATTACAGGAGGCAATGGAATTGCTTTGATTATAATACTCATTTTATTCAGATTAAAACTTGAACATAATAATAAATAAATAAATACAATAACATAATATGATTGCTTTCTTATATACTAGTACCTACATTATTGCGTTTACATTAATATTTTTAGTTAAATCTTGGCTAAATCAAATAATTTTTTTTTTATCTATCCAACTATTATGCTCATTACTAAAGCCTAACCATTAAACATATGCACGGTTTCCACTATTCTTTAAAACTTTTTCTACTAGATAAATTTCTGGATACATAGTTTTCTAAATTTCCATTTCATAAAAGCCACCAGAGATGGGTTTACCATAATAATCTTTGACATGATAAGTTACCGGATTGGTTTTTACAACTCGTAATATTGTGAAAATTTCAGTAGATCAATTTGGTGTATAACCTTTTTCAAAAACATGTTTTATCGTACTTATCCGCACTTTATCTCCTACTTTAAATTTCAGTTTTTTCACAGTTAACTTTTCATTTGGAAAATGCTTCTTGACCTCTCTTTCATTTGCCTGCGTAACATTTTTAAGCTTAATTCCTATTCTTCGATGTTTTCTTGAATTGTAAGCTTTCACCAACTCTGGCAGGATATCCCACCATTTATAGCTCCCTTGTTTGCTGAACTCTATCCACGTTGCATTTTCTAATGTTCTATTAAAACGCTCACATATGCTTGCATGAAGATTACTATGTGAAGAGTATAGGTTTATCTTGTACTTCTTCATGAGTTTCTGAAAGTTTTAATTGTAAAATTCTTTTGCTTGTTCAGTTTGTAGATTTGTCGGTACGCCTTCTTGTTTCAGTATTGACTCCATAGCTAGAGTAACATCATTACCACTCTTTGACTTGATTGGTATGGCCCATGCATACTTTGAAAATGTATCTATGACAGTAAGTAAGTAGCGAAAACCTTTGTTTTTGTTGGCGTATGGAATCATTTCCAAAAGATCAGCTTGCCAAGTCTCATGTATTCAACTCTTCAGCTATTTTTTGTCTCTCCATTTTTTCGATAATATGTTTAAAGTTTAAGAAAAATTCGTAATTATTAAACTTTTATTCAGTCAGAATTTTTTTTTTTCAAAGCATTCTTTCAATTTTGGCTCAAGATTATCTGATCGAATTTTAAGATGGGAAAGAACATTATTGATTTTATTTAATTCAGTGTTTATTGGAATCTCTAAGTGAACTTTCGTTACAGCCATTATGTTAGTTAGATTTCTAACTTCTTTACTTATAGTTGTCAGAAGCACTTCCAAGGTGACTGCATCATTAGGCTGACTTGGATAAGCAAGGTTACATAACCTTTTATTTTGTACATCAAAATTACCATCTAATGTAAGATTATAATCAATGCCTGGTGGACCGGGACTTACTTCTTGCGTGCTCTCAAGTTTTCTTCCGAACATGTCGAGACTCATGATGCTACTGATCTTATAAGAAAATATGCATTTCAATATATATGTCGAGCTTCACGTAGTTCCTCAATGATCGATTGTATTTCATTGTCGTGATTGTTATTTCCAGCAGATCGTTCCGCAACTAATAACCGCAGTCGCTCGATAAGCTCGTTTGGATCATCCCAGTAGACTAGATATATAGAAGAATTTTTCTTTGCTATTTTATATTTAGGTATGAGGCCTCTTCCGGTGGTGGATTTATTTTTACGATCGCTGCGGAACATGGGTCCTATGATATTCATATATTTTCTACTCTTCGAAGTGCGTATACTCTCATCTTTGGTGTATCTTTTCCGATGAGCATTTGATGCTTCCAGGATGCTGCAATAATTTTTTCGATCTGTTAAACTTATAAGATTGTCATCTGGTTATTTCTTGAAGAGTAATTCCATTAGACCCCCACTTTTTGGATAACTTTTATCTCTCACTTTTACCATTTTATCATGAAATTGAATTTCTGAATCACCAATCATATACACTCCATTGACGTTCCGCAATCCGTTATCGATTTTGCTGCGGCTTTCATTTAACAATGATAAAAAGTCACTTGATTTATTTCCTTCAAGTGCAGATTTGAATGTTGAATTAATCATTGTGCCATCCATCGAAGAAAAATCTGCATCATATGCGGAACCAGACTCATTTATATCGTTTACTATATAACTTGATCGATCGAATCTCAATATCTTCCTCGGTTTCTCGAGTGGTGTAATGACTGGTTTCAATGTATCACCAATAACTTTTTCAAAATCTTCTCTCTCCTTTTTCAATAAAGAGTATTTTTGTTTAATAGCCTCACGTGCTCGCAAGAGGTCGCTGAGAATATTCTTTTCTTTCTTGAAGTCTGACATGCTAACGAGATGCAGTCTACAATTGAACTGTAAGTTTCGGATTCATAACTTCGTTTTTATTGCAAAACAGTCAAATTGTTTTCTGTATCTACCATTATCCATCACTCTATCTTTGTCGATAACAACAAATCCATACTTATCATTCTTCCAGCGTTCAGAACAAAGATTTCGAAATTCATTGAAAGTTAAATCAGTATTGACATGATCTTCATAGATATGTTTTAGATTAACATCTTCTTGACGATAAATTACTAACATATTAATATTGTCCCTTACGACGTGTTTATATCGGTATATGAGCGTACGACTGACATAGATAAAAGCTGTCTACACATTTATGTCTTCCCATACAGAAAAATGTATGACGTTGTCCTGCTTCTCACAAGCCATATCATCAAAAATTACAATTGAATTTGGTCGGGCTTCATCTGGAGATACTACAGATTCATGCTCACTAAAAGATATGATACACCTTTTATCGGGTCCAAAACTTTTTCGAGAAATTGATACTTTGCCTGATTGAAAGATTTAGAGTATACATACGAATTTTCAAATCTAAGACTATTGGGATGTGTAATTAGAGCCAATAAACTATTTGTTTTTCCACAGTTAGATGGCCCGCAGAATACTGCTCGTATAGTATCAGGTAGTATTTCTCTATGACGCTTCCATCTCTTCTGTTTTCCGACATCAAAGTTTGTGACGGGGAGTTTGACGTTCTGCTCGCTAAAATCCATGTTCACGTGTCAGAGTCTAGTTTGACATTGAACTGTGGAAATTTAAACTCATGTTTTATACTTTGATCTTTAGTTATAAAACAACACTCGAAGAGAGATGATCGTACATAAATCTCGGAAACAACCAAAAGGTTATGTATTGCTTGATAAAGTGATCAATAACTTGCCGATTAAAATGCATCTTCCTGGATATCAATACTGTGGTCCCGGAACTAAATTAAAAAAACGATTGATAAGAGGTGATCCTAGAATTAATCCGCTTGATCAGGCATGCAACGAACATGACATAGTGTACTCTGATAAAAATGGAGATCGTAAAGCAGCTGACATGAAGCTCGCTGATAAAGCTTGGCAACGTGTTAAAGCCAAGGATGCCAGTCTTGGTGAAAAAGCATATGCTTTTGCTATTACAAATGCTATGAAATTAAAAGGAATAACTGGAATGGGTCTAAAATTTAGTAAGCTGCTAAAAAATCAATGTCACCAAGTAAATGTACCCGCAAGGTTATTCAATCCGCTTGCAAAAGGTGCACGTCGAGCTGTTAAGAAAGTTGGTGGTAAGAGGAAAGATAATATTCCACGTGTTCTTCCAATTCGATCAAAAATTGGAGGAGTTCTTCCGTTTCTCATACCGCTATTCGCAGGACTAAGTGCGACCGGTGCTCCGGCAGGGGGAGCTGCAGGAATAGCTAAAGCAGTAAATGATGCTAAAGCTGCACAGAAAGACCGTGAAGAAAGTAAGAGTCATAGTAATGTAATGGAAGCTATTGCTTTAGGCGAAGGTCTCTATCTTAAACCATATAAAACTGGAATGGGATTATTCATGAATCCTCATGTTGGTCATGGTCAAGTTACTAAAAAAAAAAAACTTCTATTTAACTTTGCCAAATCGTCCACTGACTGACTATGATCTTCTAAAATATGCTCGTATGTTGCAAATTCCACATTTCCGAGGTGTTTTTATCAGAAATAATCTGCCTTCCGATAGTCCATTGAGTAATGAATCTGCTATTGTTAACTTGGATGACATGAAAAATAAAGGCACTCACTGGGTGTGTTATCGGAAACATGGTTCCAAAGTAATTTACTTTGACAGTTTTGGTGATCTGAAACCTCCCGTAGAGCTCATGTTATATTTCAACGTGAAAGAAGTAAAATATAACTATAAAAGATATCAAAATTTTGACTCAATCATTTGTGCTCATCTTTGTCTTCAATTTTTAACCGGAAGACTATAAAAGAGAAGATTGCAAACGAATGGGAATCATTCTCTTCCAATCAGTCATGGAAGACAGTTTCACTTTGAGTCTTTCAAGAAAATCTTCTTATTTAGAAGCACAATATTTTCCTTCAATTGAACTATCTCAGCTTAAAAATTTTGTTTTGGGTTTAGTTGAACTTTTAACATTCAACTCGATTCCCAATGTGGACTATTCGAATAATAAACTTCATGTGAATGGAAATATTATCACTATCCCTACTGGCAGTTACGAGATTAATGCTATTAATAAATTTTTACAAGAAACATTGAAATCTAAAGGAATTGAATTTTCTTTGAGAGCTAACAACAATACTCTCAGAAGTGAAATTAATTGCAGTCATCCGTTAGATCTCACTCCTCACGATTCAATGGGTCATCTTCTTGGCTTCACTCCTCGCATTTTAAAAAGAAAAAACTCATCACAGTTCTGATTTACCTGTGAAAATATTGAAAATCAACGCACTCATAGTGGAGTGCAATATTACCGCAAGTGCTTACATCAACAACAAAAAAGTTCATACAATCCATGAGTTCTTTCCCAGAGTTCCACCAGGATATAAAATCTTGGAAGTTCCGTCTCATGTCATATATCTACCACTCAGTGTCAAGTGCATAGTTCATCTTCAAATTCAAATCGTTGATCAAGATGGAAATTTAGTGAATTTCCATGGAGAAGAAATTACTATTAGACTCCACATCAAATCTGTATAATGGGCATCGTTTACAATTCTAGAGTGCATATAAGTCAACCAACATGTCAATCGGTCATTAGTCAACCGAAGAAACTCAAACCGTTAACACGGAAGAGCATTCAGTTCCTTAGAAGCATAGGTCTAAAAGTTCGTGGAGAAAATTCACGTGTATAATTCTCTGCTGCTTCCAGAAAAATAAACGAAATTCTAAGCATTCAATCAGGTGTCGTATTCGATGAGTCTATTGCTCATTACGAGGTTCATGCACATCGACCATACTCGACACTAAGCTTTGATAATAGTGATGAAATTCGTATTTCTATCCAACATCAAGATCTATGTCTGTTACCATCGCGCAGTTCTATCCATGTATGTGGAAATCTGCAAAAACCAGATGGAACAGCACTAACTAAAACTAAATTCGTGAACAATGGCATTAGCCATCTGTTTGATGAAATTCGTTACGAAATTAATGCTGTGGAGATAGATAAAAGTAAAAATGTTGGTTTAAGCAGTCTCATGAAAGGATAGACATCATTCAATCCGAATCAGACTCCCATGTTAGAAAATGCAGGCTGGCTTGACGTTAGAGAAGAAAGTAAAACTTCGGTAGATGCACACGGCAACTTTGACGTTTCTATTCCTCTGAGTATGATCTTGGGCTTTGCGGAAGACTATAAAAAAATTATAGTTAATGTGAAGCATGAACTCATTCTCACAAAATCAATAAATGACTTGAATGCAATAATTCAAGAAGGTACTGTAGCAAATAGTGTAACTACATATGAAGACTACCAGGTAAAAATAACTAAGATCGAGTGGTTAATGCCATATGTTATTGCATCTGATAAACAAAAGATCCAGCTGCTGAATTTCATGGGCAAAGATAATCCTATGTCTATGTGTTATCGATTTTGGGAGTTATTTGAATATCCTCTACTTCCGAGCACGAATAAACATGTCTCGACAGTGAAAACTTCAAATCAGTTAGAAAAACCTCGTTTTGTCATTCTCGGACTACAACCCAAGAAAAAAAATTTGAAAACTGAAAATGCCAGTCGATTTGACCATTGTGAGAGTAGTAATGTGAGGCTTTTCTTGAATTCACAATATTATCCATATAACAATATGAATCTCGACATATCTAAGAATCAGTTCGCTGTTCTCTATGTTATGTATGCCAATTTTCAAATCACCTACTATGGAAGAGACCCACAGCCACTGCTGACAAAGTCTGAATTTATCAACCTTGAACCACTCATAGTTATTGACTGTTCACGGCAAAACGAATCTATAAAGAACGATCCTGTCGATGTACGTCTAGAGTTTAAGTCTAAACAAGACTTTCCAGCTAACACTTCAGCTTATTGCATGATCTTACACGATCGCATCGTTTAGTACAATCCCATCAGTGGGGATATCAAGAAGCTTGTCTAAACAGCATATTATCCAACACACTTTCGTTTCAACACTCATTCCAAGATGGAGTATGCAGTAGACATGATTGGTTTCAAACAAATGGGAGATGATTATGTTTTAAAAGAAATAGCTATCATTCCTCTCAATGAAAGGGTTGATCCTATCGTTCGTCTATTCAAGAAACCCTTGTCATGGAAAAGACTCTCTGACAAATTGCAAAGGAAAAACATTTGGCTGGAACATCATTATCATGGAATAGCCTGGAACACGGATGGGCTTGACTACTCACAAATTGGATCATTACTCCGTGGCTCTTTACACGATGCTACCAAAATTTTTGTCATGGGTGAATTTAAACAGAAATGGCTGCAACGATTCAATTTTTCTGCAGTTCATAACATTCAGCAATACGGCTATCCGTCAAAAACCTATATAGTCAAGTGCGTTACAGTATGTACAAACCATAATCCCATCTACAAGACTGCCTGCGCACTTCACACCGTCAAACTCATAAAATTATTCTATCACTCCTGTAAACATTTGCAAAGAAAATAAAGAAAAAAAAAGTAGAAAACACTATAGGCATTCTGGTTCACGTGAGAGAAAGGGAAGCTCTCCCACTCTCTCGATTTCGGATTCTGGATCATTCTGGGTGATTTAGAATCCGAACGGGTTCTGGATCACTTTGAGAGGGGAGGGGGTGATATAGAACCCGCATGAGCCAGTATGCCTATAGCCTATCTACTAATAATATATTTGAGAGAAATAAAAATCACACTCTTTTCGTATATACTTTAAGTAACATATCCGAAAAATTTCATCCGGGTTCTACAATTAGGTGTGCGCCAGGATGACTTGCCTCCTTCCTAGGATAACTCTAAATCTAAGAGAGGTAAATGGCTGCAAATTTGTATAAAACTTCATAATGTCAGTACAAATATGATATGTAGATATCAATTCATAAAAATCAAAACTGTGGACAAATTTGATTTTACTAGACAGCCGCCTTAAGGAGTTCAATTTTTAACTTATTTGAATCTCAAATACAGGTAGATATAACTCAATCTCATTGTATTTTCAAATTACATTATGCCACGGAGCTGATATTTTAGGAATATTTGACATATTTCTAAGAAAGGGTGCTGCTTTTTATAACTAATGTCGTTGAATATTATGTAAAAATATTATATTTGTTGTATACAATCGCAGAGTTTTACTGATTTTGCTTCTTAGTAGTATTTATAAGCGAAGCAGTCAAAACTAACTCTTTCATGAAAATTGCCCTTTCATGTACCGAAAAAATATTTTTATCAATATAATTGATGAATCTAATTATTATTAGAAGAGATAAGATGGTGGGGGAGGTAATGGTAGATGTGGTGGAGGTTCTGCTATAAAGATGAGTCTTTGCATAAGTAAAATCATTCCTCTTCGAGATGGAGTACTTGGTGGACATGCAAGGCTTCAAGCAGCCCGGCAATGACTTCATCCTCAAAGAGCTGGTGATCGTTCCTCTAAACGATAAGAACAGCGAACCTCCTGTGCGACTCTTTAAAGCATCATTTTCTTGGTGTAAACTTACGGAGAAATATAGAAGGGAAAACCTGTGGTTGAAGTATAACTATCATGGATTGAATTGGTATTCGGGAGATTATCCCTATACCGAAATTGGTAATATACTTCGAGGAGCTTTACGAGACGCTACCAAGGTAGTAGTGATGGGTTCTATTAAGAAGAAATGGTTGGAGCGCTTCAAGTTTAAGTTCGAGATTTGTGATAGAGCAGAAATGGGATTTCCTCCATTGGACAAGATAAAGCTAGTCACAGTTTGTACTCATCACAATGGAGCATATAAGGCTTGTTGTGCTCTTCACAACGTAAGATTGATGAAGCAGTTCTTCAATGAGAGCAGTACTCCATTAGAGTTAGGAGAGTCGCCTATGGAGTGTTAATAAGGAGTTGAAAGTTAATGGAGGGGTATCCTCGAGATGTGGATATGGTTGTACCTCACAGGTGAGAGCGAAGGTTGGGGCTCTCACCCTTCTCCATTAATTACTAAAAATTAATATATGATACTTGCCATCCTCCCACAATCATAAACTTACCGGTGGCAGATAACGTCGGTTATCGGTCGGTAAGGTAGATCCCCACTCACAAACACACACACATGCGCGTGGTGCGGGCTCGCGAAGGCTTTCCGGGCTGGCGCAGGTCCGGACCCGCGTTCCGAGCTTCGCGAGCGGTGCAAGTCCGGGCCCGCACCCTAGCACTCGCGGAGGGAGGTGAGTAGGGGGACTGAGCCAGCAGTCGGGTGGGGGAAGTGAGCCAGCAGTCGGGTGGCCACCCCCGCCACCCCCCAGAAACCCTATGAGAGTTCGAGGTCACTCGCTACGAGCTCAGGTGAGCTCGAACCCCCATTGATACGAGCTCAGTGAGCTCGAACCCCCACTGCTACGAGCTCAGTGAGCTCGAACCCCCACTGCTCCGGGCTCAGTTAGCTCGAACCCCCATATCTATACTACTGCTACCCAGAATTTTTAATAAATGCTGCTGATTTTGAAGAGTCAAATGAAGCATCAGGAGAAGAAGAGAAAGAAGAAGATGAAGAAAAAATGCAATAAACCAATTAAACTGAAATAAGTGAGAGGCAACGGGACTCATGTTAAAAAGGCATCGCAAAGGGAACATTAATCTACCACGTCCACGTCGTTGTTTCTGGGTAACGCAAAGTGTAGATCATTATGCCTAGGGTAACTTTTGCATATTCTATCTAACATTTGCATATCTAGCATAATAGCGTAACGACATATATGACACGTTTCTTGATCAGTTACAATGATCAAGGGTAACGATAAAATTGCAGAAACTTCCATCCTACATGGATCATTCCCGTTCTTCCTTTCGCCCTCGGCCCTTTTAGGGAAGAAAGTAAATAAGAAGAGACCGACCGTATACATGCTCGCATGTGTAGAAGATTCCTAATGCCGAATTTTTTCAAAAATGCTATTGGCAAATGATAGCACTATCGGCATTTGAGGGGATGGCAGGGGAAACAAGGGGGGTGTGAATAATTCATTTAGGAGAGAACGACTTACTATTGTTAGTATATAAAACGAAAATCATGAATTTGCCGAATAAAATCGATTAAATTTAATATTAAATACTGTTCACTTTTAATGCATTATTCCCACTCACATCACTCACCCCCTACACCCCCTTAAATACCTCTAGATGATCTTAAGAGATAAACAGATATGAATTGAGCGACCCAAAACACCCTAAGATACCATGGTCAAGTATGATGATCTTAGATATTTTGCATTTATATACTCTGGACACGGATAAATAGTAAACCCCCCCCCCCCAACCCCCGCCTAAAGGGGGTAAAAAGGCAAAAAGTGATAAATAAAAGAAGAAGTAGCTAATAGGGAGTTGACAGAGTAGTTTATTAAACAAATACAAGTATGAATGCGACGCATCTCTTCAAAAATGCTGTTAGCAAATGATGGCATTTTCAGTAATTGAGAGGGTGGCGGGGGGAAACTATGGAGGGTGTGAGTGGTCCGTTTAGGGTAAAATCGAATTATTATTGTCAGTAGATACTAAAAACAGTGTTTTCAAATTTTTTCGACCAAAAATAATTTGTGTCGAAAACCACTCAAATTGACCGTCCTCCTTTCGGAGACAACAATGCACTATTTTAATTTATCTCAAGAGCCTAGCATTAGAGTGATACAAATTTTGCCAAATTTCAAAATTTTCAAAACATTTCATAATTTTCAAAAAGTTTCAATATTTTTAAACTGTTCCAAAATTTTCAAATGTTTATACTTTTCTAAAATGTTCAAAATTTTCAAAAAATTTTAAAATTCTCAAAAAGTTTCAAAACTTTGAAGAATTTTTAAAAAATTTCAAAATTTACGAAAAATTTCTCCATTTCACAATTTTCAAAAAATTTCAAAATTTATAAAAGAAATTCAGAATTTCCATAAAATTTCCAAATTTGCAAAAAATTTCAAAATTTGGAAAAAATTCCAAAATTTGAAAAAAATTTCAAAATTTTTAAAATTGTGAATTGTTTTAGAAAATTATGAATTTTTTTTGTAAAGCTTGATATTTTTTGATCTTAAAAATGTTCTTCAAGTGTCATTATTCAAGTTAATTATTCAAATTAGTTTATTCAAACTTATTTTAACTATGAACCCAGATTTTAACTCTATTAAATTTTATTCCTAACAAATTGTATTCGAACATCAAAAATATATTGATTGACTAAAAAATGTTCTACATTCTTCTTTTATTTTGGAAATATTCAATAACAAAAATGTACAACTTATTAGACAATATTTATTTTAAAAAAGCCAAGAAAAATGTTAAGGGGTAACACCACTGTAGAAATTTCAAAAACTCGATTTTTTTTATTGGCTTAAAAAATGCTTTGAACCTTCTAGAATATAATACAAAAGGTCCCATCCCGAAAAAAAAATTCATTCGAACTTTCGGGACATATACCGACCGCCTTCGGCCGTTCCGAAATGGCCGATCGATTTCTGAGCATGTGAAGTGTAAAACGTGCGGTTCTAATACAACTTGTCATGGAAGAAGTTCTCGGGACTTGGGCTTCAAAATTGTGATTATTTGCCCAAAGTGTCCAGAAATTGTTATACCTAACAGTAAATTTATAAAAAATGCATATTAAATTAACCGTCGGATGGTGTTAGCAATGCGACTGATAGGAGTAGGATTGAATGGAATGATGAAATTTTGCGCGGTTATGGAATTACCACGTCCTGTTTTCCAATCTTTCTACGATAAAATAGTGAGTCTCATTTCAATAGCAACACCAACAGTTCGTGGTAACAGTATGAAGCAAGCTGGACAAGAGGAGAGACGAAAGAGCGAAGAAAACGGTCAATCTCAAGGGATTACCGTTTCAGGAGATGGTTCTTGGAGGAAACGAGGGTATACGTCGCTTTTTGGAGTTGTATCTTTGATTGGATGGCTTACTGGAGAAATCGTAGATGTGACTGTAAACTCTAAATATTGTAAGTCTGGCGAGCACTGGAAAATAAAACAGAAACATCTGAATACGAAAAATGGTATGCATCACACGCCGATTTATGTCAAGCAAATCATGAAGGTTCATCTGGTAAAATGGAGGTAGATGGTGTTATTGAAATGTTTTCTCGTTCCGACAGTTTCCACGGCCGAAAATATGTGAATTATATTGGTGATGGTGACAGCAAGACTTTCAAAGGCATACTGGATTCTAAACCGTACTTCAATTTTGAAGTACAAAAGAAAGAGTACATCGATCATGTTCAGAAAAGAATGGAAACGCGTCTTCAAAATCTAAAAAAAAGACGAACGGCCCTGGAGGAAAAGGAAAATTAACAAATAAGTTGATTGATAAATATCGACCGACGACAATCCGCAGCACGATAAATGTTCAGATTCCTGGTGTACTTGGAAAATCGCACAAGCTAAAGGTTCGTTGGACACGTTTCATCATGAACCGCCACTTCCTGAAGAAGTTTGCGAAGCCATTGAGCCTGTTTATAGAGAGTTGAGTCGAGATGAGTTGCTGCACCGTTACTTAAGAGGTTATACTCAGAACAGCAACGAAAGTTTCAATGCCACCGTTTGGAACTTGGCTCCGAAATTGTATTCGAGTGACAAGAAGGTTCTGGATATTGCTCCTGATATTGCAGTGTGCAATTTTAATGATCGCCTGAAATATGTCATTCGAATTATGAAAGCTCTGGAGATAGATATAGGTTTGCATGCTTACAATTTTTATTGTGAAGCCGAAGATGAGCGCTCTCTGTCCGACGCAGTGAAAGAGGCACGATCGAACGTAAAAGCGATAAGAAAATATGACGAGTAAGAGAATTTGCATTTGGAAGGGCAGCTTTATGGTCCTGGCATTGCAGACTAACGGTAAAAAAATTTCTTTAAATGATTACCTCATTTTTTTACGCCCGAAACTGATTTTGAAACTTTAAGTTGAGTTTTCTTGAAAAGAGTTTTTCTCAACGGGCACGCAGCATAACTTGAAGAGTTTTCATCCGATCCATTTGAAATTTTTACCATATCTTAATTATTATATGTTAAAGTGAATCATGTAGGGGATTTTTAATAAGATGATTTAAACAATTTTTATAAACAAAAGCGTTCCATTTTTCATGAAAATTTTTAATTTATTTTCAACTTACTGCCAAATTTTCAAAAATAAATATTTTCAAAATCCCCTACGTGATTCACTAGCTATTAACATCAAGAATAAGACGATTTTCTTTTTTATTCCAGGTTAAAATATGCGATTGGTACACTGCGTGCCGCGGAGCGATTCCGATGCAAGAGGCCTCAAGAGAACGGCTATAAATATACCATTTTGTATTTTTTTACTCAATTTTTTTTAAACATACTATAATATTAGACTAATAATATATCAAAATATCATTTCTTTATAACCTTTCTTTCCATTCAAAAAAAGAACCCAAAAAAACGCTTTTTTTTGCTATTACAGTCATGTTAGCCCGTAAAAAAAATATATTTAATATCTATTTCTAATTGTATTGTATATATGAGTGGCGCACGACTTGAAATGCACCACTTCCCATTCGCCTTACATACATGGAAAGGGCCTTTATAAGGTAAGTGTCCCAATTTCTGTTCACGTCCCTATTTCTAATCACTCGAAGTTTTTTTGTTATTATAAATATGACGATTGTTTTAATATATATTATATCCAAGATATATGTATATTTTTAGTATTACAACTAGAAACTGTACTGCTGAATTAAAAATATTGTAAATTCTGATGAAAAATCTTGATAATAGTGATAGTTCGAGGTTAGACGCAGATGCATTCTGCATGTCCCTATTTATAATCACGAAAAAATAACGTTTTAGTTTTATTTATACAATATGTACATTGTTTTCTACTTATGCATCGTGAAGTATTAGTACGTATTAACATGCTATTACAATAAAACGATACAAATCATATTAATTAAGTCTATAAAATCAACGGTGATCAGACATAGGTACACATCCAAATTACCACTTTTTGCTGTGAGCAGAAATAAGTGCATTCTGTGTACGGCTTTTGATGGACTATTATTAATATTTAAGTCTTTAAAATGGTTTTTACGCATTTACACTGTATTGTTAGATTCATAATTAAGACAACAATCATAGCTGCTTTATAATTTGATGTTAGAATAACTTTTTAAAACTTTTTGTGTGATGCAAAATGCTTATATGAGTAGAAATCGGGACATTCACCTTATGCACTTATTAAAAAAAGTACATTGTGTAGCGGGGGGGGGGGGGGGGAGGGGGCAATTTCTAGCTCAGCTGATGATTTTGGCAATTGATATTATCTGGGACGCCTTCGGTGTCGTCGACTCTGACTCGCGCAATATCATCCCACCCTTGCTAGAAATAGCCCACCCCCCCTTGTTGCACAATATGCTATATCCTATTTTAACGAATTTTGAAAATTCAAAATCGGAATTCTTTAACGAAAACAACTTAAACGTAATTGTAAGATACAATAATTGAAAGTAAATTGCATGAACTTGTCAATCATATACATCTCTTTGACATGTAAAACGTATAAAATGGCAAAAATATTTTTTTTTCAAATTTTTACAAATTTTAAAAACTTAAAATCGCAATTGTTGAACAGAAACAAACTTTAAGGACATTGTCATATATACCAATCGAAAGGAAATTACGTCTACGTTACGAATTTATCCATATTTTTGACGTATCTAACGCATAAAACAATGAAAGAAGAATTTTGTTTTATATACATTTTTTTAAATTAAAAAAATTAAATAAGCAGTAAGCTTTGACCATCTTAATCCAAAATCTAATCAATTATATGTTGCGTCTTATCTGATATACCTGCAAAATTTCAATCCAAAAATTGTCACTGTTGCGTCTGTGCGATTGCAGAATGTGATTGCAGCGATTGTGTTGTATTTGTGATTAATGGTAATGATTTGTTTTAATTGATTGTTCAGCAGCTGCCCTGCGAGCTGTCCGACCCTCTTTTGAAGCTACCTGTCGCCTTAGCTCCGCTAGCTGCATGCGCTTCATGTCGCGCTTGTTGACATATTCCTTAGCACACTTTCCAACAATCGCTCCCATTGTTTTGACTATACTCAATATTGATCAAAAGCCGTCATTAAAAATATCGGTAGCAAAATAATTAGCAAGTGGTTTCGACCTCCATTTCCGCAGCCGAACCTTCGTGATTAGCTTGGCAATCGTGATTTTAGAGCCATTCTGCATAGGTTTCTGGATCTTCTTCTTTTTTCTTCTCGACTTTTTCTTCTTCGTTTATTCGACGTACCATCTTTGAAAGTTGTCAAATTCGTATCTGAACCTTCTTTTTCTAGAGTTTTTTCTCTTTCTTCTTTTACAGCTTTATTCACCGACAATTTATAAACCGCTTCTGCAGCTGCCAAAACATTTTGAAAACATCCGATGAAAGTATTTGTGTAAAATGTCGTCATATCCATCAAGCCACAAAAAAGATTCAGGCCCTCATGCCGGATCCCCAAAAGCCGCATTACAAGCATTATACGCCGATTAATTTCGAATGCTTTACCAATCCTAGGGCCAGAATTGATATACGCGATACCACACTGACACGTTAGAGCAATTTTGAATCCCAAGGTAGCTGGACTTGCTTCATTGAATGTTATATTTGTTTTGCAATCTTTGCAAACTACTAAATTGCTTATCGCAGTCAAAACAGCACAAAACTGAAGTATACGGTAACCGTGAGCTTCATCAACAATAATCTCCTCATCTTGATCGCGCAACAATTTTTCAGCAGTCGGTCAATATACTGGTGAATTCTGTTGACTGCTCCAACGTGTGTTATTTTTCGCTGAACCTTCTCTTCTTGCTTGCAGATCTGCGCACTGGAGTTTCTTCCGTTCCTTTCAGGGTCGAGTTACAGGCCGCCGAGCAGCTGCGCTGCAGCAGCCTGCCATTTTTAAAATATTTCAAATCCGACTCTAATACTTTGGGACATTATTATATTAATAATTAACTATCCAAAAATGCAATAAAAAAAATCGATTTTTTGAAATTGATAAACTGGTGTTGTCCCTTAATTTGTGCACAACATTTAAAGTTATTGTGATAAATGTGAAAAAACAAAATTCAATTCACGTGTACATTCTCTTTCTATTTTGTAAACGTGAAATATTTTAATTCGTTTATTTACCTTAAAATATACAAAATGATATAAGTATAAACCAAAAGAGGTGCACAATAAAAATCTCAAAAATTTTTTTTTGTCTTATTGTATTGTAAAAGAAGAATTTATTTGCTCTTATAGACGTGCATAATGTTGTCATTTCGTGGCATCTGTTTAATTGATGTCTCTTAATAATCGTTCGCAGTTATTAAATCCTGACCTCATTTTGATCATTGATTCCTAGAGGCTTTGTTAACTTCGGATCACATTTGGTCATCAGTTCACATATGCATTTATAGACTCCGGACTGCATTTTTGGGCAGCGTCAATATGCCAACCATATTTCGTTTAATTCACAGAGCCATTTGTTAACTTCGGACTGTATTTTATTTCAGGCAGCTGCAATGCGCCAACCATATTTCTATCAGTTCATAGAGACATTTATTTATTCTGGGCTTCATTCTTAAACCAGGTAGCGTCAATGCGCCAACCATATTTCTATCAGTTCACAAAGGCATTTTTTAACTCACAAACGTCACAAATATATTGACTACGCAAATATTTTTTTTTAACAGTTTTTTAACAATTATATATTCTTATTTAGAAACCTTGACATCATAAAATATTGTGAAAATTTTGATTCTAAAATTTGAATGGTTTTCGTCGTCAAGAAAGCAATAGAAAAAAATGTGTTAGAAATAAGATGACGATGACCACTCTAGTTTTCCACTGCGCGATGTGTGCAACGGCGCATGCGCGCCACTATCGTACTTGCTAGCATTAGCTAGCTGCCAGTCTGTGACCGCCGCGTGAGCGCCCCACTATCGTACTTGCTAGCATTAGCTAGCTGCCAGTCTGTGACTGCCGCGTGAGCGCAACGACGCGCGTTTTATTGTCTCGCGCGTTCTCTCGACCCGGACATTGTGTGCAGTGGAGATATCAGGGTGGACGAACTCAATCAAGAAGTGTCTCACGCTCACACCTTTGTGTCCTCCTGTACGAGGGAAGAGAATTCACGAGGAGGCAAGGAGCTTCCTGAGAATTTACGTCTGCGAGTAAGTAAATACTTATTACAAAGTACTTTGAGACGGAAAAAGAAGCTCATTAAAGTGAAATTACGGTCGAAAGAGTTTCTTTCTTGAAAAGCTAAAATTGCAAAATTGATAGATTAAACATGTAATATAAAGAAAGAAAAACGCGAGTTTTGTAAAAAATAAAAATCATGAATTGGCTTAAAAAGATTTGAAAATTACGAATTTTGAAAGAATTGAAAATCGCGAGTTCTGATAAATCTGAAAAATTGTGTAGTTTTATAGAAGAAATGAAAAATGTTAAAGAAACGATGCAAAAAGTAAAATACTATTTTTACCGCGAAAAAGAAATTCGTGCGTCTCTCTAATTCCGAGAATCGAGCAAGCCATGACCGGTAAAACAGGGGAGGGACTACGCACACGAGGCGGCAAACGGCATGTTGGTTGCTACGGGGTTGCCAAGACGAGTTCCCGCGCTAACAGCTTATGAAGCTACGCACACGATGCGGCGCACCGCATGTTGGTTGCGACAGGGTTGCCAAGACGAGTTCCCGCGCCGACGGCCGATCAGGCTGCGCACATGAGGCAGCGCGTCGGTCGCGCGCGGCGGACGTGAGGCAGAGAGAGAGAGACAGAAGACCAGATTGTATAATCGAAAGTGGAAGGAGAAGACAAGACTCTCTCTCTCTCTCTCTTTCTCTCTCTCTTTCTCGTGTGGTCTGGCGCTGCGTAATACAATGTTCTGTATTATCGACATAGCGTCGAGCTATTATAATTCGTGTCTAACCATTTGATTTATGCTTTAGATATTTAACAAAATTAATAATATAGTAAATAAAGATAATTTATTTTAACGAAAATAAACATTAATTAAATATAGATAATTTACATTAACAAAATTAATAATATAGTAAATAAAGATAATTTATTCTAACGAAAGTAAAGTTTAAGTAAATATAGATAATTTACGTTAACAAAATAAATAATATAGTAAATAAAGATAATTTATTTTAACGAAAGTAAAGATTAAGTAAATATATATAATTTACGTTAACAAAATTAATAACATAGTAAATAAAGATAATTTATTTTAACGAAAGTAAAGATTAAGTAAGTATAGATAATTTACCATAACAAGAGTTCAAATCAATTAAAGATTAATTTTAAATAAATCGTACTAGTAAGACACCGTTGATATTAGTAACAATAATCAAGAAAAAGACAAAGAGAGTCTATATAGCAAAGATCGCTTAATAGCAAAGATCGCTCATGTAAATCAATTTTTAATAATAAAATTGTTCTTTTTAAATAAATATTCGTTAAAGAAAAATTGAATATTTTAACATTAAAAATCCTGTGTTGCATTAAAAAAATATAAACTGCAGTTATTAACTTTTTTAAAATAATCGCATTTAATGAAGGCCTCACTCAAATGCGTATGTAGCTCAGCTATAAACGAGCTTATGACACGAGAAAAGTCTAGCCCATCAGTATGCTAGTACTTTTGTCATATTAAAATCAAGTCAACACAGTTACAAGAACGGTTAAAAGAAAGAAAGAGTGTAAAGAGTAAGATCGTTCATACCATTGAAAGGCCGATCTTACGTTTGACAAGAGTCTCCAACAAGATTTGCGTCTAATGATAAGACACGTTTTTACAAGATAAATGATTCTAAGAGAGATTGTACTGGATATATATAAAGATAAGAAAATAAGAATGTCTAATTGTTACTGAATTTCAACAGGTGCAGACGGTGAAGACTTTAGAAGAGTCATCCTGCGAGAGTGGGAGAACTCACAGGCGCAAGAGACTCCTAGTGATCTGTATCCCAGTGATACGATCACGCTTCTAAAAAAGGTAGATCGTACTCTGTACTTCTGGCGTACAAAGCACCAGTTGAGAAGATTTTACAACTACCTCACCTCAGAAGAGAGGTCGCTTGTAGATCGAGTCTGGCCAAAGAGGGAGAAGTTATTTAATTTTAGTCTAGTATATACTCCAAATCCGGAGTATATTACTAAAAGCGAAGTCCTCAATCAAGGATCAAAACAGACCAACGAGGACAGCCCGAGGCTTGGAGGCTCTAGTCTCAGCCCCTGATCAAGTCAGATTTGATCCTAAAGGAATCGCGCTTCACGAAAAACACATCGACACCCGTCCAAAGGGACAATGAGAGGCGTCGAGAAGTCGATGATCTCATGGACGCGATTCCTGTTTTGTCATCGTCTCCTGCGATCGTGAATGAACGAAAAAGAAGCACATCCAGCTCATCCTTGGAGGATGGAGAGCTTAATGAGCTCTCGTCCAATCACGACCCTGGAGAGGGAGAGAAAAGAGATCAATGGCAAGAGCCATCAAGAAACGAGAGACCGGATCTTGGCTTCATCAATGGAAGATACGTCAGCTCCGACGAGAGAAGGCTCGAAGGAGGCCCGGATCGTGTTGCTAATCAGGTAAAAAACAAAAATATCAATAAGTCATCAAATAACACATTTACAACAGATATGTTGAACGAACTTGTTGAATGCAAAATTAGATTGTTATTTAATGAAAAAGAAAAAGAAAAAGATAAGACGGTTAAAGATAACAGCTTGCTGAATTTATCTGAGCAATTAAAAATAGAAATTCCAAACAGAGATTGACAAGTAACTAGAAATTACAAACTTATGCCCAACTCTAGATTTGAAATGTTTGAAAACTATTTAAAGTCAGAATTGAGAATTAAAAAATTAATTTACGTCATAGAGAATGACTCAAGTACTTTGTATGATGAGCAACAGATTGCTGACGATAAATTCAAAGTAAGAGATATTCTAATAAACAGAATAGATACGATTTATTATAATAAGATTATAACTTTCCAAGAACCAAAAGAAATCTTGAGAAATCTCAAAGAAGTAAAAAGATATGAGACTAAGACAACTAGCGTAAGTGCTAGAAAAGATTTACTTTCCCTTAAGTACCAACCTGGCAAAGAGTCAGCCTCAAATTTTTATGATCGCTTTCAGGAAAAAGTGAGAGTCTTTGAAAATATACCAGATGCTGGAGAGCTATTTAAAAAAGAAAAGAGAGACTATTTTCTTCAAGCAGTCTCAAATGCAGTACCTGAAGTAATCACAGCTGAGTGTGTTTACAGGGAAACTGCTAAAAAGGAAATGTCGTGCAATCAATTAAAAAAGTACGAGTATTTATTACGGGTCGATGCAACAAGGACCGGCAAAGAGCCTAAGTTCGAAATCAAGGCCTTTCACACGCAGACAAGGAGAATGGGTCAAGTAAGGCGAATATGCCGCGGCTGTGGCATGGATGGGCACGTCCAGTCGGACTGCCCTCACCCCGGCAAAAGCAATGCTACAACTGCCTAGAGTTGGGCACTCACCTCGCCAGCGAGTGTCGAAAGCGTAAGGCCACAGAAGATTGATCAAAGGATTTATTCCGAAAATCCCCGGAAACTAGAAGAGGGAAGTGGATCAGTAAGGGCAAAAGGAGCCCAACTGGTCATAAGAAGCAGGGAGGCTTTAATCGACGTGTGATGGCAGTACAATCTGAAGGCAGCGACACCACGGGGAGAGCCAACACTAGAGGCCGTGGCGGAGGCCACAGTCAAGATAGTGGCAGAGGTGGACAGTCCAGAAGGACAGGTTGCAGTCAACCAGACGCAGCCTCGTCCCTGTAGGCTATAGCTGAAAACTATGAAGGTACGATTAGAGATAGTTCTAAAATGATTGTAGAAGTTATTGCTGATTCTGGTGCTACCAAGCATTTAAGTAATTCGAGACTGTATTTTACCGAATATGAGAATGATGTAAAAACAAAAATAGAATGCGCAAATAAAGATGGTAGTTTTGTAACTAAAGGTATAGGAGAGACTAAGATAGTAACTGAAGATAATAATACTTTTATTTTGAATAATATTTTGTATGCAAAAGATTTATCAAATAATTTACTGTCTTTGAGACGATTTGTAGATGTTTATCTAAATAACAAAATTATTGACATATATGATCCTGAATTAAATAAAAGCATTATTTCTGGGGTATATAAGAAACCTTTTTGGATTTTGAAATTGGTTCTTAATAAAAATTCATGTATCAAAACCGAACCCTCTAATAAAATCAACAGTTTTTATAACACAAGAAGCAAGAAAAATTTAGAAGTCTCGGAAATAGATAAAAAGACCGAAGCAACAAAAGTAAATTGTAAATCAGGCGAGAAGTTGAGAGAAAAGAAAGCTGATAATGAGTTCTTAGAAACCTTAAAGAATAGAAAGACACATGAAGTTAACAAGGAGACTAGTCTGAAAATAAATAATAGATTATGATCAAAATTGGCGAATGATAATCACATTTCTGAAGCGATGATGTGGCATATTAGAATTGGCCATGTTTCCAAAACTTATTTAATTGAACTAGCTAAAAAGAATAATAATTTAATGAATATAGATACAATTAGAAATGATAATTCCATATCTGAAGCTTGTCTTCGAGCGAATAGCACTAAGCTACCGTTTACTAATGCGCGCTAGAGCGACAAAACCGCTGCAAGTAGTGCATGGTGACACCATGCGTCCCATAAGCCCTGTGTCTCACCCAGGAAAGTACAAGTTTGTCTTAGTTTTGATAGATGATGCCACATGAGCGGTTTTAGCGTTTCCAATGCAATGTAAGTCTGATATACCCAAATGCATAGAATCACTTGTAAAATGCTTGCGAAATCTTATAGGTTTTGAAAATAAATTTTGTTATCTCAGGTGCGATCGAGGCACTGAGTTTACTAGTCAAGCGACATTAGATATTTTGAGCAAGTCCGGAGCAGAATTACAACTAGCGTGCCCCGATACACCGCAACACAATAGTGTTGCTGAAAGATTCAATAGAACACTTGAAAATAAAGTTAGAGTAATGATATATGGATTCTGGACTACCACATACATACTGGGATTTAGCTGTCAACGCAGCATTCTATATTTACAACAGAACACCACATAAGTCATTAGATATGAAAGGGCCTTTGAGCGAGATTCTAACGAATCAGTCAGCGTGCTTAGAGCAGGTTAAGCGATTTGGTTGCGCAGCGTATGTCAAGATACCACGCAACACTGACACGAAGTTTTCACCGCAAACGATGCGAGGTTTTCTAGTTGGATATGTTAGTACTGGATACACGATTCTTGTGCCTGAAAAAAATAAACTATACGACAGCAAACACGTGAGGTTCGTTGAGAGTATGACTTACAAAGACTTAGCTATAAAGTCTGTAGATGAAATTGAAACTTCAGAATTAACATTTTCGGAAGCACAAGAATCTGTGGACTCAGACAAAGATAGCAAAGAGTTTTGCGTAGAAGAAGAAACCAAAATAGTACCCGAAATAAACAGAAAAAGAGGTAGACCGAAGAAAGACGCCAAAGTTATGTCTTTCTTAGCTAAAATCCAGGGTACCCGCAGACCTATAGAGAGGCGGTAAATGCATAAGATAGAGAACACTGGATTGATGCTATTAACGCTGAATTAATTGCTATAAAGGATAAGCAAGTATATACAGTAGTAGATAGATCAGGAATCTCAATGAGCAATAGAAAGCCTAATATTATTGATTTAAGATGGGTTTTTAAGAAAAAGATAGACGAGAAAGGATCAATCAGATATAAAGGTAGACTGGTCATTCGTGGTTTCAAGGATAAAAATGATTACGATTTAAGAGAAACATTTGCACCTGTATCAAGAATTTCTTTAATAAGGGCCTTCTTTTCTGTTGCAAATAAATTTAAATAAAAAATCAAACAACTCGATGTCGAGACTGCATTTTTGTACGGAGAACTGTCTGAAGATATATATCTAGAAATTCCAGAGGGAGTACAAGTCAATAAAGATATAAGAAATCATTTTGTTTGGAAACTAAAGAAATCACTCTATGGTTTAAAGATAAGCCCAAAGAAATGGAATGATAAGTTTACCAGTGTAATGAATAAATTGGGTTTTGTAGCTAATGATATTGATTCTTGCTTGTATATCTATAAAAGTTATTGGAAAGTAGTTCTAGCTATTTTATATGTAGATGATATACTCTTGGCTGGACCCGATAGTTATCTCTTAAACGATGTTAGCAGGAAGCAAAAACCTCGAGTTTAAAATCAAAGATTTGGGAAGTCCAAAAGAGTTTTTGAACATAAAGATTGATAGAGAAGTAGACAAACAGATCATAAAGTTGAGTCAAGCTAAGTTTATTGATAATATGCTAAAACGGTTTGGTTTTACCAAATACAGGCCAGTGAAAACTACTATGCGAGCTAGCGAGGTTACGAGCCATGATAGGAAAGAGAGGGAGGAAAGAGAATACACTGAAGAAAATATTCCAAATTGACTGTATAGAGAAGCGATAGGATCTCTCTTGTAGTTAGCTAGCGCAACAAAACCAGAAGCTCTGCAAGTTTAGTTACACGATAACATAACATTTAAAATATTAAATATGAAAACATGTAACTATTATAATTGTTTACTTTTATTTAGATAATTTAGAAGAAGAGAAGCTTGACGAAGTCGAGGATGTAGAGTCCTGGGACTGACTAATTAACTTATAATTATTCGGAAGAGTGAAGAGACAGAGTGAGATGTAGTGTTAGAAATAAGATGACGACGACCACTCTAGCTCTCCACTGCGCGACGTGTGCAACGGTGCATCCGTGCCACTATCGTACTTGCTTGCATTAGGTAGCTGCCAGCGACAGTTCGTCTCCGGCGGTCACAGAGAGCACTACATATTTTTATCTTTAATAATAAAGCTTCGGTACGTTCATCCATTATAACTCGTGTTTGTTCTTTGTCCAATTCACTACCTAAATCCTAACAAAATGTTTATTTAAATTGACAAGTATGTTGAATCATCGTACATCGCTTGCAAAAATATATCCTAAAAATACTTTTATTTAAAAAATTTTATTTACTTACGCAGTTTACAACTGGAGGTAGCAACGAAGCTGAAATTGCAACTCCAATCAATGGTCCATTACTACCTTGTAATAAGGCTACGGCTACGCCTGTTCCTGAAGGTAAGGCCCACAATATACCCATCCATAAGGATCTAAAATTACCCCTAAACAAAGATAATAATTTAATTACAGTATATTCAAATATGCTTTTCAAGTTAATGTATAAAAGTTGGTACTATCATTATGAAGTATAAAATCTTTGTAATGATAAACATCGCTAAAAGCAAACTATTTTTCTTTTCACATAAGACACTTGCCAGTCTAAAAAGGATGATCTTAAAACCATATAAAGGGTGTAGACCAAGAACAGAATATTGATGGCATATTTTATTTTATCTCACTGTTTTCATACTTTCTGAGCACATAAAATCCATTTAGGAGAGAAACTCGGCCGGGTCGAGAGAGTAATACAACAAATGTGTATACATTTTCTAGTCATTCGCTATTTCTGTGTTTTATAAAAAATTAAGGTTTGTGTTTTTATAGAAACTGACTTTATCGTCGGTATTATCAAGACAAGATCTTTGATTACTTTGTAAAAGTCTTTGAGAACCCAAAAAAATTTGTATGCCAAAGGTATTAAAAAATCTTTCTTTATCAGAATCGAGAAAGAAAAAAATTATCGTCTCGGGGTGATTTCGATCCACCGATCTCTGTCTTACCGGGACAGAGTTTTAACCTCTTGGTCACCGAGAGACTGACGAATTGCATCACCCAGGACCGTGATTATTTTCTTTCTCTATTCTGACGGAATTCCCTCCACCCACACCTCGGCAAGCCCAAGTAGGTAGTGTATTAAATTTGAAATTCAATCACTCGACGAAAAGTTTTTCATGGAAAGTGACTTTATCGGCGGAATTATTGAGCCGAGATCAATGATTACTTTGTGCATTTTCTGTTGTCTCTCTATTCCGCTAGAATCAAGACAGAAAATAATCATCGTCCTGAGTGATGCGATTCGTCAGTCTCTCGGTGGTCGCCACTTTCTTATAAAAATATTGAAAATTGGCAAAATGGTAGCGTTTTGAAAAAATAATTTCTATTTCGCCTAAAAAATCGCGCGTTTTGTGCATTACAAATTTGCATTTTTTAAATATCAAAAAGATAATGGTTCATTCGATGCAAAAATATGTCTCGAAGACTGTCTCAAAATTCCAAGCTGATCGGTTAATTACCTTTCGAGTTAGAACTGCAGTCGTTTTTAAAAATGCAGTGTTGAGAGAAACGCATTTAAAGTTTTGACTACGTATTTTTACGTTATTAAGTTAAATTTTCCATACTTACAGTTATTCTGCTATTCCAGGGCAATACAATTCGCTTTCGTCTTGCTCATAAAATGATTGTTGCTCAGCTTGAGCTTTCCTACGAGCTGTCCGAGACTCCTTTGTAGTTTCGTCGTGCCGTTTCTCAGCTAGCTCTATACGCTTAATGTCGCGCATTTGGGCATATTCCCCTGCAGCTGAGCCAATAATTACACCCATAGTTTTAAAAATTCTAAGAATTGACCATATGCCGTCGTTAAGTATCCCAACAGCATAGAAATTGGCCTATTCAATAGTTTTAGACCGCTGTGGAGGTGTTTCGTAGGAAAATGCCACAGCAAGCCGTTATAGCTTTCGTTTTTATTTTGAGTATTGATCCCCTTGCATCTGTTCAATAACTCGGCTCTTGATAAATCCGTATAAACGAAATGTAATACTTTTAAAACAGCTGGGTCAAAAGGAAGATATTCATGCTGAAACTTCGTCGTGAGTAGTATAGGTGGCACTTAGGACAGACAGCTCAAATTTCACCTTGGACCTTGAGAGGTCAAGGATGAAATTTGAGACAACTGCCCATAGTACCACCAGGCTGCAAACTCTTCTACTAATGAAACCGTGTGTGTGTGCATGTATGTGTGTGTGTGTGTGTGTGTGTGTGTGTCTACACTCGCTATGGTGTCCAGGGCACTTGGGAGAGGCCCCCTACCTCATTACTATCCAAAGTGCCTCTGATTTTAAGAGCGACGGAGCGACTTACTCTTGAGGTGTTGACACTCCCCGGCAGCTGGCTGACGACTGACGTGTTTTTTGGTGGGGCACACGCATATAATATACACACACACACATACACACACACATGCACATACACGTGCGCAAATTTTATTTTATTTTTATTTATTATTATTTTTATTTAACAAATAAAAAATAATAAAAAATAAAAGTAAAAAATAAATAAATAAAAAAGTAGCGAGACTGAGGTCGGCTTGAACCTGGGTTCCCCTCGATTACGAGATAGGTACGCTACCACTGAGCCACGGCTACCTACAGTCTTTTGCTCGTTATATCTCTCCTAAGTATGAATAAATAGTGCTCGCCAAGGTGCCTCTTTTCAAGAGACACCTTATTATTAATGAAGCCCTTCTCACTCCCTCCACTATCTACCCCCACCCCAGATATTAATAGAATTAAATTGCAACCTAACTACTTATAAATAGAATGAATGTGAAGGATGACTAGGATAGGCGGTGGATACACTATGGGTAAGTGAGAAGTAATATATATATGTTTTTACAATTATATTTATTCATAATACTTAAGCTAAATACAATTATATTCACAATTATATTCATGAATCCTTATATACAGTTGTATTTAAGTACGCGACTAGATTATATAAATGTAAATTGATAAACTCATAAATAATAATGTAAACATCTTTATAGCTAAATATATATTTTTAACTTTTAATATCTTATCTATCTTATCTACTAACGTTTCATCAAAGTCCCTCATCGCACACTCAATATTATAAGCTGTAAAAGATGTATATTGTGAATTTTCGCTATTTATTAATCTATCTTTACTATATTCCCCAACCTCTTTAAGAATAATATTTATAGCATCATTAACTTTTAACAAATACATTATTCTATGATCAACAATTTTAGATAAGGCCTTAAGTCTGTCAAAGGTCACTCGTTTAAATACTAATGAAGACTTACGTTGCCGTTTTGACTTAGCCTCGCCAGACTCTTTTCGATCCACATCTTCTTCAATTAGCTCAAAAGCTCTGTCCGAATAGCTGATCGTGAAACGAATTGTAAAGCCAGGAATGATGATTCTATGGTCTAAGAGCTCTTCCTCGTCGTAAGCATGGAAAAATCTGTCGATCTCGTCAAACTGCTCTCGAAAAATACTGCCGCAAAATTCACTATTACTGAGCCGTACAACAGGATTAAAATCGTCAGAACCAATTGCTGTATTTTCCAGCCCAATCTGGATAATTTTGCCGTAAGAGTTATTTAGTCCAAACATCATCGGCAGGATTTGATGACAACGATACTTGCTCTGGCTGTCCTGGCCATCGTGTTGCCTTTTCTGTCGAGCCATTCTGTACTTCTTCTTCTTCTTCCTTGTTAACTAGACTTAAGAGCGAGAGTACTGTGATCTCTGCGTTACAACTCCATCGGTTTATATACAAAAGTTACCAGTCTTTGGTAGGGGTAAGACCAATGAGAGTGTATCTCTAGAAGTGGGAGGCCAATAGAATAATTTCTTTCGTGATGGGGAGCCAATAAGAATATGCAGTGGTAGCACTTTTATAAAAAACACGTAAGCTGAAAACTCATATTAACCACCACTTCACATTACCTTCTCAAATATTGTATTACAGTCTGCCAGTTTTTTCTGCAATTTTTTCTTGCCAAATTTTTCTGCAATCTCATAATTTTTATTTAAATTTGATGAGAAGTTTTCTAGGAATCGTTGCATACCTAAACCAGTCATCATATAATACACCCATCACCACTCTCAGACACATATATCGCCACCCAATGCATTCCACGTCTCTTATGGTTTTCCGTATTAAACACAAAAGCACATGGTTTTACCCATATTGTTGGAATTCGATCTGCCGGATAAACTCCTACAACATGATATGTCATTTTTCGAAGCTTCTGGAGTATATCCAGAGAGTTCATTATTGCAGAGATAGTAGGGCGGAGATAAGGGAAATTCTGCTGATGTAGTTATTTCACCCTCACTACCCCGTGTATTTAACCAACTCTTCAATTTAAATGCGTTGTTGAGTGCACAATTAAACTGCAAGTAGCACGATTTGACAGCGTGTTGAACGCAATACTTTTCACACCAGGGTAGTCTGTGAAGAGGTGGACACTCGTTTTCGTGCTCCAAATTGATGATTTCTCGAGTTGTAATCTTATTCAGCAATTTCGCCTTTTCCTCCTCTCGGACATAAATTTTACCTGCTCTTTTGCAAATATCTTGTAAATTTGTATTAAAACTTTTTAGCGAGACATCCCCATCGTACCAATCGAGTCCATGATGATGCAATGTCAGCCAATTATTCTGTCTCAAGATATCTTTTTTCAGAAATCTGGTATTACAATTAGGTGCGATAATCCAATGCGCACTAAAGTCTTTATGCAATGCTACTATACCCACTTCTTTCGGCACCGCACGGTTTTTATTATCTTTGAAAAACTGCAGATCAATAACGAGATCCATTTTTTGTACGAACACTTCAAAAGTCACACAACGACTGACTCGAGACCGTTCTGATGGGGAGGTTTATAATATTGTAACGAGCGCCATCTATTTTAGCCACTGTAATCCACCAATACTTGTCGAGACGAGTCGATCTCTAATAAATTGTCATACTCAGCATAAATTATGCAATTCACAGCAGTATCTAATGCGTCATCAAATCTTACATCAATTCTCACACTGCCTCGTCTAATTAAATTCCAATGAGTATCATTGTAAGCTGATAAGTCGGATGTCAAATCGAATGCAACAAGACAGTAGCCATTTGGGTATGCATTGCGTGTTATCGAATTACCGGTATTTGAAAAATGTACAACTGTACCTGACAATAGTGTATGATATGCGTCGACATACATTTCCGTTTTTTTGAAGTCTGGCTGTAACGGCTTCTACGGGATTTGTAAACCGTCAACAAACAGACACAGAAAAGTTATATTGAAATTTTTAAAATTGAACGGATTAAGTTTTGGATCACCGTTGTAAGCTTTATTCTCGATAAAACCAATAATGATTCTTTTTGGCAATTGCCCAAGTATAATGTTATCTATTGATTGACCGCGTACACCACTATTTAGAGTTACATTTTTTACCTCAACACGTGTAAGTGGATACTTTGCTGTAACTTTAGACAGCATTTTCTCATGAGCAATCAAAATACTCGGATTAAGCTTTAGACGACGTACAAAAAGTGTTGCCTCAGTTATGTGAACAGTATACGCAGCACTAGGATCCATGAGACAAAAACTGTCACGTGAGCGCACAAGGCGTACACGTACCTCAACACCTCCAAGCAGCAGTCTATCCATATTAAGCACGTCTACGTGTAGGTACCCCAATAAATCGATGTTATTATCAACCATGATTTTTTGTCGTTTTGAAAATCCCTCATTGTCGGCATCGACGTTATCCATTTTACCTGCTGTGTCATCGTACCACAAGACACTGCTTAAGTGAGAATTTTTTGCAGCTGGACCATAATTTAATAGTGTTTCAATGTAAGATCTGTAGGCGTATGCATTATTCGGTGGTGACACAGGCTTTTGATTAAAGAATACATCCACTTGATTAAACAGTGAATGCATAAAATTGGTGCTGTAGCGTTCTTTCCTACTTCTTTAATTGGCGCTATACTCACGCGCAGGCTCAGCATGGTGTGGGCTAAATCTAGATATTCACAATTGCCAGGGATAGTGAATTCTATTGGAGCTTCATCGGAAAGCGATGAAATTGGCTTATACTGCACCCAGTGAGAACTTTCGATAGCCGACTGTGTTGGTGGCAATTCGAAAAGCGACATCTCCGACTTCAGTGAGTCACAAGAATCAATATGCAAGAAAGACATGTTTCGCGTCGGATGTCGAACTAGGTTTCAAAAATATCTCTTTTAGCACGACTTGTTGCTGCTGCTGTTGATTTCGATGTAGGTTTCTTTCTCTTCTTTTTCTTCTTTTTACTACCTGACGTGCTTGCCGCTTCACGAGTAGTGTTCGACTGTGATTTTTGTGTCATGCGCACCTTCTTATATCCAGGTCCGTTCTTATCCATCCCCTCCTGTTCATCCACCGCCATAAATTTATCCAATGCCTGCTCAGCCTTGCGTTTCAGATAACCCCCACTCTCTCGTACGCGCTGACTCAGTGCTTCTCTAAATGGTCGGTTCTCATTCACAACGTCGTCTATAATCTTTGCACCAGCGCGAGCCGTCTCCTTACCAACAGACTTAGCGCCACGTTTCACTAAAGGTAAAACACTACGATATAATCCTTTTAAATAACTAATTGACTAATTGTAATGTAATTACCCCCACCACTACCGCAATTGCCACTGCCGATTTGGTGGGTAAAATAATCCTCGTACTCCGGCATTTTTTAGTTGATACGTTTAAAGTGAAGTGTCACTGTCAACGTTCCGTAATCAAATGGAATAAGCTCTCCTTGCTCACCCCTTATATCTATCTCAATTGACTGAAATGACGAAGACAGCAGAGGTAGATACATTGGTGGGACAAAGTTCTGAATTTGTGTTCGACCGTAGGTGTAGTCATGTAGGTGAAGAGGTACAGTGCGTAGCAATCGTGTACAAACGTCACCCGTTACGTAAGGTTGGCAAATACTACTATAAATCTTGAGCACACACGGTAAACCATTCACGAGATTTGCCGGTCTATCACCAATAATATAGCTTTCTTCTTTACCATCACAAGATAATAAGTTACGACTTTTAAAGCCTAATATTTTACACAGCTTTTCAGATAAGGAGAATGCGTGAATAAAGTTGGCACAGTCGCCTTGAGTGCAAATACATTTCACTTGAATGTAACCACCACATTGAATCTCAAATATTAGATGGTCTTTGACATTGTCAAGACTGTTTATTTCATTCAAAAGAGCCTCAATGTCGCGATAAACGCCTCATTTTATCTGACATAATCCTTCCTCATCATTTTTTTTAATACGTAAATTATTGTCGGCATAAGGTATGCGTGCAGATGTTTTCATGCACACAACCCCCTCCTCTTTCTCCTTCATAGATATGTGTTGGAAGGTGAGGGGTGTTTGTATCTCAGTTAGCCCCACGCACCAATCACCGTGTAGACAGAAATTTTGGGGCAACTGCGTGATAAAACGGCTCGGAATGTTCTCGGGGAAAACGTATTTGCTGCTACTGCTCGCTAAAACCATGTATAATTCATCCCTCATTATTGTTATTGGGTTGAAGATTTACGAAATCTTTAGCAGTTACCCTAGAATTCAATTTTTCAGGATACCCCTTCCAACTCACAAAATACTCTTTTTTATTTCCCCTACCCCTACTGCGCAACACCTCATCGACTTCAAGAACGTCACCTGTCAAATCTTTGCGCACTCTGCTTAGCTGTTCTTTGTACAAAATTCCATCAATTTTTTCACCTGCCAGATCCTGGAGTATGTAGACTGGTGGTTGTCTCGAAGTGTCGACTTTCACAATTCTAAATAACTCCAGTGTCCAGCCACCTTCATATGCTTTTCGAAAGGCTGTCCGAACACGACTAACTCGAACCAAGTCTTGAACGTTATATTTATGATGATGTGTTTGTTTGATACAGTAGCGCTGCGCTAAATTTTTACGGGCTATAGCGGCATTATACAAAGTCACACTAGATGGTGTCATTTTAATTGCACTATGCCACGACTTATTGTAAGACTGTACAATATTATCTAACACATCAATGTAGCGTCTTGTGTGCAGATGAGTAAAGTAGCGCCATATACGCTCTTTTAGAGTTCTAATAAACCGCTCGGCCACTGCTGCTTTAACGTCGGGATCTCGAACAGCACGATAAATAATATTCCTTCTTTTCAGCAAATGTTGCACCTCCTGGCCAATAAACTCCTTTCCCTTATCCGTTTGTAGATATATAGGACCTCTATCGTCGTTCCTTTGTAGAATTCGCTCGAGACCTTCGGCCACACTCTTGGCTGTTTTATTGAGAAGTGGTTCTACCCACGCGTACTTTGAAAGCACATCAATGACTACTAATAAATAAGCGGTTTGATCGTTATACGTCTTTAGAGCGCGCAGGTCTGCTAAATCAGCCTCCCACAGTTCATATGGGTTAAACACTCTGTAAGATCGTCGAGGAAAACGATACCTCACCATTTTATGTAGTGTGTGTACATCTTGACCCTCCAGCCACTCTCTCACCTTGTCTGAACGGAATTTTTTACGTGTCGCCCATATGAGACTATGTCCACCAGCATATGCTCATGGGGCCGGTAGGCCGTAGTACAATTGCTCAAGCTTCTTCTCCATTCGCCTTTCTTCTGCCGACTGAACGTTTTTCTCGTTTCTGCACCCGTTTTATAGCAGTTTTAAATCGTCGGTAAACCCGATCAAATGTGATCTTACCAACCATGCATAAAACAGTTAATAGAGCGATACTCTTCTCCTCACTATCCGACGTCTCGGATAGCATACGTGAAAAAGCACGCTCAACCAAATGTCGATCGGCTTGAGTACGCCCCCCACTATCAGCACCATTGCCATTACCATTTGCTCGTGAATATGCAATATCGTGCTCGAGACAAGCTCTGTCCAGAGCGTTCCTACCAGTCTCACCACGTGCTAGTCTGCCCTGGAGATGAGTACCCGGACCAAGGAACTGATATCCTGGTACATGTATTTCAAAGGGTACTCTATTAATGAGTGTGTCTAAGAGGCTGCTACCACCACCACCACTATCGCCTACACCACTACCACCACCACCAGATGGCAGTGGTTCTACTCTTTCAGACGACTCCATGCTAAATTACCGAGCTTAGGGTCGGTCAATATTTTTATTTTGGTAGGTGGTGCTACCGATCTTACCGAAGTATCTATCGGAAGAGCACTACTTCGTTTTCTCTTTTTTTTACCGTCTCTATAATTTAGAAAAGTCGAGTTGCCCACATCGACTACTGCACCCGCCGCCGCTGCAACCGCCGCCTCATCCTCCTCCTCCTCCTCTTGGTCTTGGTCACTGGATAACGACGACGACGACGACAGCAATGTCTTACCCACTAATGATGTGTCAGAAGTATAAATTGAATCGTTGAGCAAAGAGCTGTTGTTACTGGTAGATTCCGCTGCCGCAACACTAGTATTCAGTTTTCCGTTGCCTATGAATTCCAGAGGAACGTGTGCCTTTTGGAGTACACGAACAAACTGATCGTATCCACGCGGAGGTGGCCTTTTTCTGCCTCTCAAAGTCTCATTGATCAAGTCCACAATGTTGACACCTCGCGTACGCGCGCCATCTACCAAGACAGCACCAAATTTATCCCACGTCACACTACCGGACCGACGGAGGATATTAACAAGATTTTTCGCCTTGTCACGAAAACTCATCGGGACGCTATTTATAATATGCTGATCTGAACTAATCTCATGGTCGACTACAGTATCTGCTACTGATTTATCGACTGTCGGTAATGATTCATTAACAGCTTGACCGTCCTCGGTTGTTTTGTAATGTAAGAAACGTTGCAACACCTGTTGATATGGGAAGTATTTTCCCCGATCATCTAATTCCTTGGAGTTTAAGATTTTGCTCATTTCGTCGTCGAGACGTGATACTTCCGAGCCCGGTGTCTGAACTGTGTTTAATAATCCATTACTACTACCACCACCATCACAGTTATCACTGACATTTGTCTTTGAATGTTTCACTACTGCTGTCGGTAAACATTGCTGCTGCTGATTTATCCTCTCGATACATTCTTGAGGCACTAAAATCATTTTCTTAGCATGTTCCATGCTGATAAAACAGGTTTCACTATAACCGGTACGAGATCTTGTACTTTAATCAAAAGCCTCTTGCGAGTTTCTATCGTCTACCCCGGCGCTACGATTTTTCGCAGCACTGACGCGTGCTTTCGTAATTTACTTTTGTAGCGTTTACTCAACGGCACGTTTCCACGCAGTATATTCAGCACACACTCGCTAAGACTGATCACAAGTCTTGGACAGGCCTGACGCAGAAGAGCTGTGCGTTGCACTGCGTCAAAATGACAGCACAGCACTATCAGTAGTAATATTTTAACGTCCTGCTTACAATATTTTAGTATTTCATCTCGAAAGTTGAATATGTAATTTTGTTCTCTTTTATCATTGTACCAAACTAAAAATGCTTCGCGTTCCTTGACACCCATCGACCCTGGCGAAAATGTCTCTACCGCTGGCATCTCACCCACATAATTTTGATTCTCCGGTGTATTAAATAGATGGGGGAACGTACCCTTTTCAATACCATGCAGACCGTAAGCCTTAGGCAAAGCACTTAAGCTCATGTGTAAGTAATTTACACTGTCAAGAAATCTAATATGTAAAAGCTCTAATAAAATTATTTTTGAACCGTTGAGAATTACCGACGGTTTTTCACGTAAATCTTTTCGTTCGGCTAAGTGTTTTAAGACAAATTGACCGTCAAAGCCTTGAGAATTATGAGCTATGCAAATAACTTCTTGAATATTTTGTCTGCGCTCCAAGGCTAAGTCAACTAATTGCTTTACTGGATCGATCGTGAACACGTATTCGCGTACTCCGCAAAAAGTACAAGATTCCGAAATGTTTTCATTATCTAAACATAGACTGCATACTTGCTGTACCACACACAGATTCACCACATGTATATGTGTTTTATCCTCACCCACTACTGTCTCCGACTGCTGTGTTGCGAAGTCGTAGAATAAGTATAATATGTGTTTTTTACTTCTCTGTTGATCGATAACAGGTTGCATAAAACAGAGGTGACCGACTGTTTGCTTCATCTTACAAACTTTACAAAATATTATATCGCAATCGTGTGGACTCGTATCGTTGATAATTCTAATGCTTCTACAACATTTCTCACAAATTTTAATACTTTCGCATACCGTGTGGTCCTTATCAAACGATCCCTGTTTCAAGTGGTTCAATAGACACGTCTGACCGAGAAACTCTCTACCACAGTATGAACAATTACACCTGTCTTGATCACGCTCGCAAGGTGGGCTCTGTATACAATATCGACATTTATACTAACACCTATGACTCTTATTATTTGTCAGTTTTTTATTACACGGTATACAATAACCACGACTACCGGCTGCAGCTACTAAATTTAAAATAGGCTGATAGTGCCGATCACTTTCATAATACATCATACGAAGAGTGTATCTGACAATGTTACCAACATTATAAACAAATTCTGTACCATCGTATATTGGTTTATCTCCACGTGCGAAACCTTGAAACGAGTATACTACTATAGTAACATCAAAACACGCATAATACTCTTGAAAAAGCTGTATCTCTGATATTCCACACCCCGTTTCGGGTACAGTTACCTTAGCAGATCTAACAAGTATCATGGCCTCTTCCGTTTGATATTTACCGCTACAGTTACGGATTTTATCCCACTTTTTTTGTAGAAATCCTGTGCGAGCGTGACCACGAATGGCGTACATGTGCGCACAAACAAGCGCACGAGGTAAGCAGAGATTATCTGTATTTCGAATGTTTAAAATAGATCGTTTAAAGACAGTCTTAGATGTGAGTGCCACCCGACCGCGTCCTTCAGGTGCCGTCACAGTATGCACATTAATTCTCAATGTGCTGTCTATTTCAAAACCGTCGTTGCTTTGTGCAACGTTTGATAATAAGTCTAGTATATCTGATGCCCGTAATTCATGTAGTCGTCTAAACGAAATCCACATTGGGCCCTGTCTAAACTGATCCGAGTTGATAGAAAACCCAATAAAATCAGTAGGCGCGGCATTATCGCACACATACCTGTAGAGAGCTTGTATAGCATTATTCAGCCACTCGTCAATGTCTGCATTGGACGGTGGTCGCGTCAGAGTAATCAGTGAGTCGCGGTCGACCATTTGAAAACGTCGATAATATCTTCGCGACTGCCGATGAACCACGATGTACTTGGTCTTTGGTTTTTCAGCACCAGCACCCTCCTGCAAATACACGACTAAAAAATATACTTATTTATGTGTATTTATACATAATAGTATACTATTGTATATAATACACTTACAATCAATGTCGTCATCGTTGGCATCGTCACTTGCGCTACTGTAATCTGTTGTTAAGTCTGTAAACGGTTTAGAGGCTAAGCAGACGCTGTCATCTCCGTCGGCGGGCTCTTCACCTCCTCCAAATCCCTCATCATTATCAGACTCGGCATAGCAGTTTTCTGATGTACTGGGTACAGGTTCTACGGATTTGGTCGGTAATATTTTTACCATATCGACCTCTGCACCAGAAGTAAGCTGAATCAGTTCAGTCGGCAAACTTGGGTCTTGCTCTTTTGTGGTTGGTATATTGTTTGACCTCGTAACGTTAATCACAGGCTCTTCTGGTATGTTTAATGATGATTCATCAGCAGTAAACGCCTCTACTATTGATGTCACGTGTTCAACATCCATCCCCTCTTGTTGTCTTTCTCCCTCTTGCACTACATTCACCAATTCCATGTTTGCAAGTATTTCATCCCCTTCGGTATCGGGCATCATTCTGTCGATGTCTGAAAATTTTAATTATTATAGGAGATAATGAAACATTATTTTACTTATATAAGTGTACTAAATCTTACCGAGAATCAGCTGATACTGCTGCATAATGTGCTTTACTCGCTCATCATTCTGCATTCTACTACACACAATGCATTGTCCAATAAGACGGAGAATATCAACTTCGTATTCTAAAATACCACGATTGAATAAATATACTATAGTACGTAAGCCGCAGAGACTTAAAATGTATTTAAGTTTCTGCAATAATACTGAGATAGAGTCATATCTTAAACGCTTACGCCAATCCTCGCTACAAAATATACCCGCCACTGGTTCACGTACAAGAACTATACTTAAAACGGTGAGCACAATCCTCAGCAGTTGTATTTTACCCATTATGGATCACTTGTCAGTATGGTCGTCGCTGCGAAACGTTTGATGCTGTAGCCGCGACTTACAGGCCCTTTATAGTGCCATCAGTCTAAAATACTTGACGAGTAGCTACTAGGTGGGGTGGTTTTCACAGAAACACATGCAGTAAAATGCGAGATACTCGTGATTATATTGCGAAGATGTAAGTGGTGCTTCTGCTCAGATTATAAGATTATATGCGCTGAATAGCTAAAGTGGCTTTCAAATACAAATATATGAAATCTAATATTTTTATCTTCAAATTACGCTGATGATATATATTTATTATGTATACAGTTAGTGAGATTTTTCTCCTCAGGATCAGCTTTTCAAAGATGTGTGTGTGTGTGTGTGTGTGTGTGCGTGCGTGTGTGCGTGCGTGCGTGCATGCGTGCGTGCGTGCGTGCGTGCGTGTGTGTGTGTGTGTGTGTGTGCGTATATTACGCAACTGACAAAATCATTGTAAAAATACTTGCACAAGCCACATTGCTCAGTCTGCTGCTGGTGTTTGGTGAGGTAACGTCGTCCCTTTTTCACCACTTCACATTAGCCGTAAGTTTTTCGATTATATATATATATATATATATATATATATATATATATATATATATATATATATATATATATATATATATATATATATATATATATATATATATATATATATATATATATATATATAATAAACTTAAAAATAGATTTAAATTTGTTGTATTGGCTTAGAACTGCACTCGTTGGGTAGTTCTTAAAGAGTATATAAAAAAGTTTTTATCCCTCGATAATATTGTGTCGATAGTTTTGGAGTTATAGGTGATCGATCAACTAATAATATTTCAAAAAAATTTATATTGAGTCGTAACTGATCGTGTTGCAGAGCTCTCGGGGTGTGAGTAAAAAAGTTGTTATCCCGCGAAAATAATGGATCAATAGTTTCGTCATTATAGGCGATCGATCAATTAATCGATTTTCAAAAATTGTCTTATTGATTTGCAACCGATCGCTCTGTGTAGTTATTGGGGCGTACGTAAAAAGTTCTCTACCCGCGAAAATATTGGACCAATAGTTTCCGAGTTATGGACGATCGATCGATTCAAATATCGATTTTTCGACAATATCTTGGAAACCGTGAGAGCTACGCAAAAATGGACAAAAATTTTCGAGGTTTCCATCGGAAATCTCTTAAACTGTTCTACTGGAGATCTATCAGATTACATATAGTACAAGACGATCCGTGGATATTACTAATCGATTGGGTTATCGATTTTCAAAAATTGCTGTATTGGTTTGCAACCGGTTGTGTTGTGTTGCTGTTAGGGCGTACATCAAAAAGTTCTTTACTCTCGAAAATATCTGCATCATAGTTTCGAAGATATGGCCCACACATATTAGGAGACTAGAAGGTCGAGAAGGTGTACATGTACTTATAACGTACATACTAATTACAGAATAAAATTATGAGAGTGAGCGAGTGAGAGAGAGAGAGAGAGAGAGAGAGAGAGAGAGAGAGAGAGAGTGAGATGTGCTGATATTACTTTTTCTTAAGTGTATACTTTGACTGAATATCGTGGAACCGAGGTAAAAATACCGTTCTCACGTAAATGCGAGATGAGTTTTTGGTCTTGTGCTTATTCTAGAGCTCCAATTTTTATATATTTCACACTTTTCGGATACATCTGAGATGCACCCGAGATGAAACATTAGGATGGGCCGTGAAAGAGCAAGAAGTAGACGGAATCGCGATTTACCGCGCAGGCATCGGGATATGTGCTTCGGTTGCGGGAAAATATTTTATTTGCAACGTAATCGTCGGTGGTCGCGTTGCGAGGCCTGTGGCGATTGGCTGTGCCCGGACTGTAATGGAGAACCACTGCACTGCCAAAATAAAGATATTTTGAATGATCTATGAATTGTTCAAAAGAAATTAAGTGTACACAGTGTAGAGTACATATATATATATATATATATATATATATATATATATATATATATATATATATATATATATATATATATATATATATATAAACATAGTGATAAAAACAATCTTATTAACAATTATTTAGTAATAAAAAACCACATAGCTGAAAAAAGGTGTAAACGCTAAACAAAAAAAGTAAGTAGTATATTTATATTGTGTGCATGTACGTATGTGTGTGTGTGTGTGTGTGTGTGAGAGAGAGAGAATGTGTATAAGGTTGTGTGTGTGTATGTGTGAGTATATGTGTTTGTGTGCGTGCGTGCGCGTGTTTTAAGACAGTGGTGAGGAAAAAGCCGGACAGTCCTCTGCCGTCCGTCGGCGCGCGAACGTTAGCTCGACTGTGCAAAGATCTATCTGAAGTGTCTCTCAAAAATCAGAGGCACTTTGGATAATATAATAATAATAATATGTTAGGGTTAGTGGTCTCTCCCAAGTACCCTGGACACACACACACACACACACACACACACACCGAGGTATACAGGTTCGAGCCCGGGTCTCGCTACCTTTTTTTAGAATAAAAGTGTACACATCTGCAGATCTCTACAAAGTGCCTCTTAAAAACAGAGTCACTTTGGACAGTAATGTACACACGGTCTGGTGGCACTATGGGTAGCTGTCTCAATTTTCATCCTTGACCTCTCCGAGGGTGGGGGGGGGGGGGTCAAGGATGAAATTTGAGCTGTCTGTCCTAAGTGCCACCTATACTACTGTCGTGTCAAAACCCTCAGCTTCCATTCGACGATACTTGCACCAGCTATACGCGCCGGGCGGGCAATTTTGATTTTGTGGCTTCTTATTTATTGATGACATGTGAAAGTATGTGGCCCAAATCTCCTTATACATTTCTTTTACATTATCTTGGTGCCTTAGTATCGCTAAACCATAATATTTTTGGAGCTTATTTATCAATTTGTCGGTTACTTTTACGGTGTCTTTACTTTGTCCGCCTAAACCTTTGACTTTCGTTTTTTCATTTCGGCAGAGCGTTCCTATTCTCTTCTTTACATGCAAATAGAATTCTAGTTTTTCAACTGGCACAGCGTATGGGTTTAAATCTAAAACACCTTTAAACGTAGCACTATCTTCGTCGCCCGATATAGCGCGTATACTTTACGTTATATTTTTCGAGCGAACGAGCAAACATTTCTTTCACGCCGTCGACTTCTATTTTTGCAGCTGATTCATCGTGATTATCTTGGCAATCATTATGATTTGAGAGCTATTCTTCATAGCCTTCTGTATCTTTTTCTTGTTTTTTTTTGTCCAGGTCTCACATGCTTTACAATAACTTGATTTCACTGATGTATCGAGGATCTTCTTACTGTATTTTCCGACAAGAGTCGTCACGCCAAATTTCGAAGTATGTCCTCGGTTCTTCCACGTACCGTCTCCAGAAACTGTTATATTCATATCCGATCCTGCCTTTTCAAGCGTTTTTTCTTTTTCTTGTGCTGCAGCCATTTTGATGGAATTCTGATACATCGCTTCGGTAGCTGTCCAAACATTTTTTAAGTATCCTTCAAAAGTATTCGGATAAAATGCTTTTGCCAAATCCATCAGGCCACAAAACAGATTTAATCCTTTTCTTCGAATTCCTAGAAGTCGCAACACAAGCACTATACGTCGATTAATTTCATAGGCTTTTCCAGTTTGAGAACCAGACGCGATATGCGAGATACCACACCGATACGTCAAAGCTATTTCGAATCCTAAGCCTGCCGGACTTGATTCATTAAATTTAATATCCGTTTTACAATTCTTATAAATTACTAAATTGCTAATTGCAGTAAAAACGGAAAATAATTCAAGGATCCTATCGTGTTTTGTACGTTATGCGCTAATTTTTCGGTAGTCATACTGGTATACTCGGTTGATTTCTCCTGTGTGTACTGATTTTTACAGAATTTTCTTTTCTTGCTCGTAGATTTGCTCACCGGATTTTCTTTTGTGCCTTTCTTGACTCCATACGACGTACTTGCACTCATTTTACAACTTTTCAAAACTAGATGTGTTTTATAACAGTGCTCAAGGTAAACTGAAGCGACCGTTTCACGCGCGCCGGCTTTTAAAGGTCTTTCTCTATCTGCGTCTTCTTATAACGGTTTCGGTTGATTCTATAGCTTATATTTATTGTTCGAGGAACTGCCTGGCCCACTTTTATAATCCAAAGTCAGTATATTGATGCTAGAGCACAATAATGACCACGCAGCTTCTCGGCGCTCCGTCCCGTCTCCGAGCGTCGAGCCCATTTAAAACTAATTATGATACTGCCGTATAACGTTAGAAAATTATTCTTAGTACAATATACTATCGAAATATGCAAATAAAATTGATTTTTCGAAAATGAGAAACTGGTCTAGCCCCTTAAGACCTTTGGCATACACATTTCTTTGGTCTCTTGAACTAGAGAGACAAGAAAAAATGAACAAAGTAATAAAAGATATTAACTCAATAATACCGCCGATAAAGTCACTTTCTATGAAAAACTTTTCGTCGAGCGGTTGAGTTTAAAATTTAAAGTTTTTACTTTTTACTGAGGCATATTAAGTCCATTTGAGGGAAACATTTAGAAGGATCAGAAGAATCATCAGAAAGTCTTGAGTTGAGTTATGGTGTGACGAACGGCGTTTTCTTCTCTTTCGTGTACTGTATCAAATTCACGTTTGCACCTTTTCTTGGGGCATATTAACCATTCTGGGAAAACTATTTTAAGATTTGGGGAAATCTAATAACAAACGTGTTCACATTGTTTGGAGTCACAAAATGTTATTTTAGGTAGAGTTATAGTAGGACGAACGGCGAACAGTGGGCAAAATCGCATTTTTTTTCAACATCGCAGAACTTCTGATAGAAATAAAATAACTCGATAATTATTTTCGAGCTTTAAGTTGGTTCTATACCCATAAAGTCAAATTCTACCAGCTTCCGAAACAACGCTCTGAATTTCAAGTATGTTAAATATAAGCATATCAGAAAGTTATTTGTACATTTTAAACTTAAATTGATCAATATAATTTGGTTTTATTAACAGATAACTATTTCAAATTGCGAAAAAGGACGAAATAGACGTTTTTCATCGCGTTTCATGAGCATACAATTTTTTCAAAGGTTTTCTATCTAAAGACGTACTGCTTGTGAACCGTTTATAATTGATTGAGGCTCTTGATTTTCAAATATGAATTTTATGAAAAAAATTAAAACATACAAAAGTTTTTAAATGTAAATGTAACAAGTATTATCGAACTATCTTATCCAAAATTTAAACCTCATATGCATGGAGCATCATGAACATAAAATATATATGTCGAGAAAAATGCATTTAAAATATTTATTTTCTATGCTACATAATGTTAATTACTTTATTAAAATCATTATAACTTTATTTAGTATTAGAGTTATGATATATATGAGGTATTAAAATATTCATTTGATTATAAACTATAATATAATCCAATAAGAGAAATTCGACTTTTTGAGTGATTTTGTGTACAGAACCACCTTAAGTTAAAGGCCCCAGAAATCCACAAAAGCTATAGAGAACGTTTTACATTAACGTTTTAACCTCAAAGTTATGGAGTGAAAGTGACATTTTTTGGGAAAAAATAATTCAATCTATTACACTATAGAAAAAACCATAATTATTAAATTTGAGTCTGTTATTTAAATTAGTCTAGATAACCTAGATCTTACAAATTTGAACAAACAGCTAAATGCGTCTACTTTTGCACATAACATGATAAGAAATTTAGAGATTCCGTGTTTTCTTGACACATAATTCGACATAAAAAAATCCTGAAAGAATATAGAGAATGCTACTATTAAGTCTTAAACGAAAACTTAGATGAAACTCATATTTTTTATAATATAAAACTAAATAATTCAATTAAAATATTGAAAAACAATTAACCGTTTATATTCTGAACCTCACTTATTTCAAACTGTGCATCGGTAATTTCAAATCACTCATACTAATTAATCCAGAACGTAACCTAAATAATATAAAACTATTGCATAATCTACGTTTACATAAACTGATACTACCTGCTCCGGATTGGCATGGTATATGTATATTTGTAATATATATAACCCCATTCTTACAATTATGAAAAATTTTTACACGTAAATTGTATTGGATGAATATTTTTAAAATCATATAGAATATATAAGAAAATATTTAAGTATAGGCTATATAGTGATGTTTTATGCTGAAAGGACTCGCTGGATGTGTCTTCGTTCGTCACTTCGTCCAATAGACGCAGATGTTACGCTGCTACATAGTATACGATTTATCCCACACATATTATTTCCTCTGTCGATTGGTGTTCGTGATTGAAAAAATATTTTCATTTCGAATAAATAATCAGTATCACGATCTTCTTCAATTGCTGTTAATATTTTCAATGTTCTTCTTCTGTTCTACTAACTGGTAAAGCACTGTAACTTACTGCTTCTCATTATGAGAACCGCATATGATGCGAGGCGGGCAAACACTGATGCTCGACCCTTCACAGTTGTTATTATATTAATGTTAACATCTGTACTAGCTTTTCCATGGTACAAAACCTTAGTGACATTATTTATTAACCATGTAATTTATGTTCAGCTGCATCTTGCTTTGCTGAGTCCTAAAGTTTACACTGTTTTTCTAGTTCTGCAGTGTCTTAATTTTGAATACTTTATTTTCTGCTATAAGAGGTTGCAAGTTGCCGCGAGAACCTCAGCGTCAATCATTCCTCATCACAGCCTATATGTCATAGATATGTCCATTAGTAAAATGCCAAATAAAAAAAATTCAATTAATTTTTAAGTTTTTAAGATATTGGACTGATTTTTTGACTGAATATAGTTCGTTGCTGCCTGAATCGATATATATCGGCAATCAAAATTTAACATTTTTTAAAAATCACAAATTTTTTATTTCGTGGGTGAGAGGTTTTCTCGGAACAGAGATGAGCTTGCAATATAAAGATTTCTCCCGCTCGACGAAGCTGTTATCACACGAACGAGAGATAAAGACGAGTATTTTAATAATGCTTTCCTTTGACACTATTATTATTTAATAGGTTCGAATAAAATTATTAAATTAAAGGAAAAAAAAATCAGAATATTTAGGATGTTTTTAATCGTATATAAAATGCATTGAGATTTTTGAAAATTGACATATTTTTTATTTCGATGGTGAAGTGGTTTAATCGGAACACAGATATGCTCGCGGTGTGAAGGCTTCTTGCGCTCATCGAAAGTGTTAACGTACGAAAGAGATATAAAGTTGCGTATTTTCATAATGCATTATTTTGCTTCTCTTTTTCGATAATAAATTTGAACAAAATTATTTAATTCTTTATACAAAATTTTCATATTGAGAAATTAAATATTTTTAAAAATTTTAAGACTACCGAGTTATTCAAAAATATTTTAATTTTTAAATATATCTGGGTGTTTTTTGACTGAATATATTTCGTTATCTCCTAAATTGTTATCTGGAATTAAAATTTGAGATTTTTGAAAATTGATAAAGGTGGGGGGTCTCTAAGGCCGGTTTTTGACCCAAATTAGATTTGGGCCAAAAAAGTCGAAAAAAATTCCTACAGTGTATAACAAAAATAAAAAGTCAATTCCACCCTAATCGGACCACCCCCAGCCCCCCTATTCACCCCCACCACCCCTTAAAAAAATGAAAACTTCACTGTTTGTATACAGCGTTTTTGGAAAGATTCGACACTGTCAAACTTGTATTTGCTTAATAAAGTACATTATGACCTCTCTATATAATTATTTTATTACATACTATTGGTATATTGATAATCTGATGTTTTCGCTTGATGTGGAGTGGCAAACACTAATTTCGCTCGGCGTAACGATATTATACAATTAGTATTATATTAGTATGTAATATATTTTAATATGATTCTTATATATTTTTTTTTATATATTGATTGATTTTACAAATATTATTCTTTGTTTACCTTTAGGTAGTATATGAAGTTTTATTAATCTAGTTTGTTTTAATTTTTTTATATAATAATAATTTTGTTCTAATCTTGTGTTTATCTCGGGGTTATATTATAAGATTATTGAAAGTTAATTGAAAAAAAAATTTTTTTAAATATTTAATCAAATCTAGTATTTTATATATTTAGATACAGGTAATATTAAAATAAAGTATTTATTCTTACTTTTTATATATATATATATATATATACATGCATGCAATTAACGATTATTAGTCAAAAAGGAATTAATTCCTTTAATTCTCAAAATCCTATTCTTTTACTTTACGGGGGTACGACCTGTGCGGATATTTTCGTACATATGTGACCCTTCCATGAAATTCATAAATACATTTTATTTATTTAACCCGATATCTGTTAGAACTATTCATAGTGGCTCGGACGTCACAACTGAATATATTTAGCCCTTTTCTGAACCAATGTACGTTATTAAGATTGAAGATTTTTGAAAATTGCCAAAGTGCTTATTTCGGGTGCGAGTGTTTTTATCAAAACGCTGAAAATCTTGCGCTTGACGGCTCTTATCGCTCAATCGGCAAATTAAATCAAGTTTCTTTTTGCTCTCTTTTTCACCTCTCTTATTCATGAATAAACTTGAGTAAAACTTGACAAAATTATAAAACTTGTTTCATGATATTTGGAAAATTTTTTAAACCCCTAAGTTATCTAGATTTAACATATAATCACCCCAAATATTTTTGAATATTTTAATTAATTTAGGAATATAAATTTTTTTAAAATATTTTCAGGATTGTTGTGGAACGTTAAAAACTTTAATGTGTTTTAAATTTAAAATAATTATAAGATACAGAGTTTCAATTGATATTACAGGTTATTATTTACAGCACGGTGAAGGAATATGCCCTCGATTTGTCATCGAAAACGAATCGATTCATCACTATCGTCTTTTTGGTTACGAAGGTAGAAAAATTCAATGAACTCTAAAACACAGCCTCCAATAAATGCAAACATTTACGAATGGTTAGAAAGGAGTGTAGATGATCTTCATCGACAGCTGTGCGGCAGACGTCAACCTTTCGATTTTATACATGTGACCATAAACTCTGAAAGATTTAACCATGGATCTTTGTGGCTTTCATTTAGACAAATTCGAGATTTTAATCCTGTACAAAGTGCGAATGATTTTAATATAAATGATATGTTGCCGATTAACTGTGCAATTGTGAGAGGTGTAGCAGGGTGTGGTCGTATGCAATTGACCGAAGAAATGGGGCATAAAAAACTATTCTCGCTAACTAAACCTGGCCAAAGCTTTTGATACTGTAAATCACAGAGATATAGTATAAGTGGTAGTGTCATAAAACTGTTAACTACATGTTGTTTACGCCATTTTTACGGGCCTTATTAGTGTAGGTACATTTCTGTAGATTTGAATTTCGCGGCATTTCGTGCTGTCAATTGCGACGTTGCGCGACCGTCAGCGCGTGCGGATCTGGCTCGATTCGCACGCTCTCTCACAATTGTTCACTTTTGACAGGACCTCCAAGCTGTTCGCGCGCTTAGCAGCCCTGCTCAATATATAGTTGCGTTTTCAACCTTTATTACGTCTTGATTTTCGTGAATTTCCGTTTCGATAGGCTGAGGTATATTTCCGTTCTTTTCAGAGCGAATATATTCAGCATTTCATCATTCCTGCGATCGTGACTCGCGTTGACCCGGGCATACCCCGGGAAATTGCACCCGCGTTCGTGCGAGCGTGCGTGTGAATACGCGCGTGTATGTGTGTGTGTGTGTGTGTTGTGTGTACCTCGTGGTAGTGTTAGGGACAATTGTGGGGACAGTGTATACGTGTTGAACGGGATCCGTCCAGGGCGATCGCATCGCGGCAACACCCTTGTTGCCCGGCATCGAGGCGCTGGCTCCCCGAGACGACGGGGCGCGCCCGGTGCAGATCGTGGACCATTTTGCGCTCCCCTCGCTCGGCTTGCCAGCACACCAGGACTCGACGAAAAGCTGCGGCGGCGTTTCAGGACATTCTCGGCTCAGCGACATATAGGCGGTGGCGTTCGAGCTTCGTGCGGCGGTTTTACGCGGGCTGCGTGCCCAGGTAAGAGAGCTCTCATCGGCGTAATTATTGCGAGTTTATTGTAAAGCGTTAGCGTTAAATTCTTATTATTGCCCGCGTCTATTGTAACTGTTCGTAGCTTCATTTTATTAATAAATCATTACGCTTGCTTCGGATTTTCCCGCTAAGTCGTGCGGTTTTTTACGCCGAAGCAAGTGCCCTTTTTCTTTTTCGCGAAATTAATTGTGTGTTTTATTTACTCAACCTTTCACTCACTCATCCCAATCCTTTTATACTTATCTGAACTCACCTTGAGTTTATTACTTTATTAGATTATTGTTCACATGTCTTATGCTGATGACACTTTTATCATCTCAAGTGATCATACGTGGTCTCAGGCACAGGATAAAATGAATGTATATTTAAATCAAGTGTAGAAATGGCTTACTTTGAATAAATTACTGTGCTAGTGTGCCAGATACACTAAATGTTAATAAAGGTAACCAACCAATAAAAAGAGTAGAATATCATAAGTATCTAGAATTGTTATACGATTTCAATATGAAATTGGACAAACATATCGACTATATTGTAAACAAACTAGTTATCTAATATTTATTTTTGCCGAACTTAAAAATATTATGGTATTCAATACATTAATGATAATTTATTATGCATTTTTCCAAAGTATTATAAATTATGGAATAATTGCCTGCGGAGGAGCATACAGTAATACCCTAAACCAATACAAAGAATTCGAAACAAAATATTAAAAATTATAATTAAAAATCGATTCTCAGAGCAATGTCTCCCTCTTTCTGCAAGCCTATTATTCCTTTGAATCAATTTAATTTCATTATGAAACACTGAAAGAAATATCTAGAACAAGCAATACTAGAAATAAAAGTATTCAATTACCGAAAATAATCAAAACAACATGTAAAAAAATACATACATACATGCATACATACAGACATACATACATACATAGATACATACTCACATACCTACGTACATACATACTAGGTTGGAGCGAAAATTGTCTATAAGAGAAATAATTGCGTAACCCCTCCGGAAGGTTAGTATGAGATGTCAATATGAACACCCTAAAATTTTATTAAGATTGAAGAATGTTTCACGTTTGCACCGAGCCGTCGAAATCGATTATGTGTATTATCCACCTAAAGCGGGCGGGCAGAGATTGTTGCCTGTCAACCCAGCATCCTGCAAGGAGTACTATATTGAAACATACTGTACAATGACAAAGAAATGTCCTTAGTGTATAGTGCGTCTGTCTGGTATACTGAGTGCGGTCCAAGGCATGTTTTGAGGTTAGAAAAATCAAAAGTGTCCTGAATACGAACTTTTTTGGAGTTTATTAATTATTAGCTTTCATTTATTTCAGCATTATGGCATAACTACCAGAAAAACTGACTATACTCTGTAAAGAACTTGGACTATAATTAGCATATACATGTCGTGATACAAAGCTTAGAAAAATCTAAAAATACATCTTGATGTACAGTAATATGAAAAATCGACAGTTAAATTAGATTTTTATTATTCACGCAAACAGAGTCGAGAGCAGCATGAACTTCAATATTTACAGGCTCAAGAGTAACATGAACTTCAATGTTCACTGGCTACAGTGGAATAGTCGAGATACTATACAGCGGGTTTCAGTCCCGAATACCACAATGTTCGCCAAAATTGGTACTGGAGATAGATAGATAGATAGATAGATATACTTTTTATTTATCAAGAGACGAAAGTCTTACAATTGCATGTACATGTAGTTATAATAATTAAAATATCAGTCAATTTTATGTATTTGTTATCTTACATTAACGTTCACTTATTGCATTTCTTATTAAATAATATTATTCGCTGTATCAGTTCGTCAGTTTATAAAATTTAAATATAATGAACTAGTCATAGTCAGATATCACAGAAATACGCTTAGTCAAAAAAGAATACATAGAATAAAATAAATACAACAGAGATAACATATTAAAAATAAAAAGAATACATACACATACTTTGATAAATTTTTACGTATACTATCACGTCAAATTCACACCTAACACTAATCATATTTAATAAATAAATAAATTAATAAATAACTAAGTCGAATAAATAAATAAATTCAAATAAATAAATAAATTAAATAATTAAATAATTCAAATAAATAAATAGTCTAAATAAATATCCGAGTCAGATTCAGATTGGGAATACACAGAGATGAACAAAAATAATGAATAATGCGATTCTCGAAAAGTTCACCTCTATGCATTCCCTTCACCATGTAATTGCTTAAGGTGCCTGCTAAACGCCGTTTTAAATTTACAAAAAGATGGCAGGCACCTCACACTGCTTGGGACCGAATTCCAGAGGTGCGCACCTTGAACTCTAAATGAGAATAGGCCCTTATCGGTGTGCGACCCCGTAACCGAGAGCTCTTTCATACCACCCCTACTTGAAGTCCTGGCCTGGTTTTATTCAAAGAAGGCAGTAAGATATATGGTGGCTGCCGCATGACAACCGCTTTGTAAAGCAGCAGCCCCATAAAATACTCCCTCCTCACCTTCAGATCTAACCAGTCCAGTTTTTTCCTGTAGGCGGTGATATGCTCATCACGCCTAACACCACATACGTATCTCACACATGCATTCTGTAGACGTTGTAGTCGTGTCTGGAGCTCCCCTGACACGTCAAGAAGAACCACTGAGCAATAGTCTAAGTGAGGTAGTACTAGTGCACATGCCAGCTGCTTCCTCAGTATCTCTGTGGTGCTTGAACGGAATAATTTTAAGCTATACAGAGCTCTATTTACTTTTCTACTGACCGCATTCAGTTGCGGCTTCCATGTTAACCTTCCGTCCATCACCACGCCGAGGTTGGTGACTGTATCGACAAAGGGAACGTGTACGCCGGTCTGTATCTCAATGCCTTGCAAGTCAAGGTTCTGAACCTGTTTGATGTTGTGATCAGATCCAAAAATGATCGCCTTTGTCTTGCTGACATTGAGCCGCAGGCTAGCTGACGTTGCCCAGTTCGACACTGCTCGTGCTACAGCCGACATGCGACTGATACCATCACGAAGACCTTTCAGGGTCACTTGTGTGTAGGTTTGCAGGTCGTCAGCGTAAAGTATGTGTTCTACACCATCTAAGTCTAGTGCGTCTTGTAAGTCGTTTATGTACAGGCTGAAAAGCAGGGGTCGCAGGACTGAGCCCTGTGGAACGCCAAGATTGGTGGTTAGCCAACCTGAATCCCCGTTTGTATTTGTGACGGCTTTCTGTCGTCTCCCCATAATATATGACTTAAGCCACAGGAGAACACTCCTGGAGAATCCCATGCGTATCAGCTTACGCAGCAGTTTAGTGTGTGAGATGGTGTCGAATGCTTTGCTAAAATCAAACATCAACAAAATAGTCAATAGTTTTTTGTTGTTGTTAATGCCTGATCTTATGTCTTCCGTCAGTTTTAGTAGTGCTGTCTGTGTACTGTGATTCTGTCGAAAACCAGTCTGCATCGGGTCCAAAGTATTATTTTCTCGTAAAAAGTCAGTTATTTGGTCGTGTACTATTTTTTCAAGGACCTTAGAAAGAAAACTCAGCAGAGCAATTGGTCGAAAATCTGACACCGTAGATGGGACAGGCTTCTTCTTCAAAGGCACCAACTGAGCTCCCTTCCAAGTTCCCGGAAAAATGCCACTGGACAGAGAGGAGTTAAAGATCTTAACAATATGATCTCCCACAAACGGAAGAGCCTTAGCCACTATACTTTGAGGAATGCCGACTTCCCCTCTGGCCTGTGATGAGAAGTGGGCAACAGCCACGACCACGTCCGAGAAGCTGACCTCTCGGAAAACAAAGCCGTCATCACTGGCAGTGGTCAGGACGTTGTCCAGTTCTTCATCACCCTCATTTTGGGAGATCGACACCCCTGCAAAGTGGGCATTGAGCTCTTCCGGTGAGAAACCATGAAGCTCCTCTCTTGTCTTTGGCAGAAGGCCCAGAGCCTTGAGCTCTTTCCAGATATCTTTCTTATTACCAATCGCTTCAGAAATTCTATTTTGTAAAAATCTTTCCCTTGTTTCCTTCGTTCGTAATTCAGCTTCAGCTGCAAGGCCCTGATACTCCCGCCACAGTCTGTCGTCTTTGGTCCGCGCATAGCGTCGTCGTACGGAGTCACGTTTTTTGTAAAGATGTATTAGTTCAGCATCAACCCATGGTGGATTCGTTTTCTTTTTCGGTGTGAATTCTTTTAACGGCGCAATTTTATCTATCACAGCCACGAGGTTGACACTGAGGCACTCTAATTGACTGTCAACGCCCGCCGCGGGACCATCGATCTGCGACCAATCACAGTCAGCTAGTTCAGCCACAGGGGATGCAGCAGTTTCGACCCCAATCTCGATCTCTATGATGTTATGATGACTGGGAAAAGGCGCCGGCCGATTGTCCCTGGTCACACAGTGTTCCTCAAGCATGCAAAAGTGGTCCGAAAATGGATCCAAAAATATCTAATGCAGAAAGTTTCTATATTGTTTTTAGATGAAAGAAATGTAAAATTGAAAATCCTAAGTGATCGGTTTCCCAAGTTATGGACGTTTTTGTGTTACGCTATGCGCATTCATGAATAGCCAAGTAGAGCATTTGAGTACACACGTATAATTCGTTTTCTCACTCCGAATAAAAGAAATTGAGTATGTATTCATTACTTATTGTTGAGAGTATTATTGTTTTTTGATAATTTAAATATTATTTATTAAAATGTTGATATAATGGCTTAATAAACAAAGCCGTATTTCAGTTGTTTCGTCGATTTCCGACGTATCTCAAAATGCATCATCTAATTTTTATAGAGTTGGTGTTTTATAAATATATGACACAATTAAAAATTTTCTTTAATACCGCTAGGTGGCGCATGGAAATCCGTAATCGAAAAATGTATGTCGAAGTCATATATACACCAGAGGAAAAAAGCCATCCAACCCTCCCGAGTTGCAGTTGCATTTTTTAAACTTACGTTTTTAAAATGCCTCCTCGGTGTTCTCATCATGATAATAGAAAGAAGGTATGTGGAGCTTGTGGTCGTAAAATTGTTTTTGGCAAAATAAAACCAGATAAATTTTTAATAAGTAAATCTACTGAAAAACTCATAAAGAAGTTTATATCTATGGATTTCGATTTAAACGATGAAAGGTATCCTGTGAGCATATGTAGGACTTGTTATTTGACACTACTTGATATTGAAAAAGAAATTTTCAATCGGCAAGTACCAACTATGCCGAACTACAAAGAGATAGTAGTTGCAAAAGAAACTCGTTTAAATAACGCTTGTAATTGTTACGTATGTTTGACTGCTCAGTCCAAAGGACACATAAAAGTTGAAAAAGGCAGAGGAATCTTTAGGGATATAAATAAAGAAATTGACATTTCTACTGGATACTATGAATCACATAAATCAGAGGAGATTGAACTAAATAAAAGTAAAGATTCTGTTGATTCAATAAAATATTGCATTAAATGTTTTCAAGAAATTGGCAAAGGTAAAGCTCATGAATGCAAAAATCTCAGGGATAATGTCATAAAAATGGTTGAAAAACTTCCTCAGAAAATCCAACAGCAAATTGCAACTCGTGTTATAAAATGCAATGTAGAATCTAATCAGGATATAAGTGTCAGGCGGGCCAATATTGATTTAAATATGAGCACTGCTGGGCGAAGTAAAAAGATCATAATAAATTCAGTTGACAAGAACGTGGTCTTTGACGTAAATAATTTAGATAATTTTCGAGTTCAACTAGGCGCTTCACAAAATGAGATGAGAAAAATTACCAATTTTATAAGGTGTAATGTTGGTAAAATGTCTATCCCTACAAATTATCGAGAGCATATGTCGAAAAAGTCGAAAGAATTGACAGATGTTTACAAAACGGGTGTTTATGAATTCGACTGTGAAAGCGCAACGGATGCAGAAAAGCAATTACGTCCTGTTGTCTATGCCAATGCTGAAGAACTTGTATAACAAGTTATCGAAAGTAGAAATTTAGTAGGCGACTGTTGCATCAAAGTTATGGCTGATGGAGAGCAAAATTTTTTTAAAATTAGTTTATGCATTATGCCTGATAATTATTTACCCAAACAAGAAGAAAATTCCATGCAGGAAAATTATGATACTGAAAAAGATCTGGAAGATTTAGTTAACTGTAATAATTCCAAGAAAAGAATGCTCTACTCTGAAGGAGGTCGTCTATGCAAAAAAGGTAAGCTATCTAGTGTAAATAGGTTGCTATTGTTGTGTGTGGTTCCTGGAATAAAAGAAACTCACGCAAATATTAAGCTTTTATTTGACTTAACCCAACTTAATGATAACTCTTTCAAATTTGTTGCAGACTTCAAGCTTTAGCTGATAGATAATGGACAACAAACCGCAACATCAACATTTCCTTGTCCATATTGTTTTGTCTCCTTACGTGATTTAAGACACAAATTGAGTTCTAAAACCAGTTCGAATGATAATGCTACTACAAGGGTATCTGATAGTGCAGAAATGAAAAATTGTACAAATTTGAAAACTTATGGCGACTTGAGAAGAGATTATGAAAGATACCGCCTCCTAAGAAACCAAGGAGAAGAAAAGGAATGTAGTAGAAAGTGTCACAGCACTATCAATCTTCCTATTTTCGATGAAGATGATGATGTCTACATTTTACAGAAATGTGTGATACCTGAATTACATGTCCTGCAAGGCTTTGTAAATCATGTATTTTGGCAAGGCTTGGTTCCCCTGTTAGGTCTAGAGAAAGTTATATTGTGGCCACGCAAGCTCAATCTAGTTTCGAAAAACTATCATGGTGATGCTTTTGAAGGCAATGCGTGTATGAAATTGCTAAAAGAGTCAGATAGGATAAAAGATCCAGAAATATATAAAGATGAAGGTATTTTTAAAATTATACCGTACATTGCAGCTTTCAAAGCAATGGACAAGGTGGTAAATTGTTGTTTCACCTCTGGAAAAGTAGGACCTTCACTTGATAATTATATTAAAGAACTGAAAGAAGCTTTAGAAAGTCTTGAAAAACTTTCAGAAACACTGAAAATTCACGTAATTCTTTCACATGTACAAGAAGGTTTTCAGTTCATTGAAAGAAATAACGGCTTGGGTTTTTGGTCAGAGCAGAGTGGTGAGTCGATTCATCGTGATTTCTTGAAGTTTTGGTAACGTTATAAAGTAAACGGTTATTATCGTGAGACTTATTTACCAAATTTACTGACAGCTGTCGTAGAATTCTCATCGCTACACCTATAAAAAAAACAAAAAAAAAACAAAAAAAAACAAAAAACAAAAAAAAAACAAAAAAAAAACAAAAAAGAGATCAGTTAACCACTACGTCCTCGTCGTTGATCATGGGTTACGCTAAAAGTGGTTTCAGTAAACTTGTTCTGGAAATTATGATTTTTAAATGATTTCATTCAATTTTTCAATCAAAAAAATTTTTAGCAATAATGATATCAACAATAAATAATCATCAATACATAGTCAATTTTTTAGACGGAATTACTAAAAGAATTATACGTGTGTACTCAAATTGCTCTACTTGGCTATTCATGAATGCGCATAGCGTAACACAAAAGCGTCCATAACTTGAGAAACCGATCACTTAGGATTTTCAATTTTACATTTTTTTCATCTAAAAACAATATAGAAAATTTCTGCATTACCTGTTTCTGGATCCATTTTCGGACCACTTTTGCATGCTTGAGGAACACTGTGGTCAGTACAACGTTATTATTATCTGTCAAGATCACATCAATCCACGTGCGAGAATCCGTGAGATGATGAGTCGCACCATGATCAATTATTTGAAGGTTAAGATCATCAGCCAACCGCATAACAAATTTTGCATCGGCTGACGTTCCGAGTAGGTTCGCATTCAGATCTCCCATAATAATTTTGTGACTAAAGTCTTGAGCATGTATCGTCAGTTTGTCTATTAAGTCAGAGCCCTGTAAAAACGGTACATGTGGTGGTCTGTATATTAAAGCAACAAAGACGGGGGGAAGGCTGCCCTGCTGAACACTGCACATTAAATATTCAGGTATAAATGGCCTGCCCTCCTGTGTTGTTGGAGAGCTGCATAGTAACTTGGCCTTGAAAGTGTTATGAATGTACGGGACTAGCCCGCTCCCTAGTTTGTTGCGATCAAGTCTAAGTAGTGAGTAGTCATCGATCTGAATGAGATCACTCCCAACATCAGGGTCAAGGTGCGACTCAGCAACCCCAAAGAGATGGTAGGCAGGACGAGCTGAAAGGTTTTGTTTAATCATGCCAATGTCCCCCCTTACAGTGAACCCCCCAGCAGTGTCTGCGGATAGTCAATTTTTTGCAGCAGTTGACGGAATAACATTTTTATCAATTACGATTTCTTTATCAACGTTTTTTGTTATATTATTTACGGTTTGTGATGGGTGATTAATGGCATATGATGCCACTATTGTATGTAAATCAGCCGCAGATGAAAATTCATGAGAGACGTCGCCATCGCGCCTCTTCGCCAGGAAACGGCCCCCTTTATGCCAAACATATTTAAAATTAAGTCTCATCGCAAGGGCCTTGAGACTTCTATATTTAATAAAACATTCTTTTGTTAATAATTCATTTATAAAAATTTTCCCATTTATAATCCCATCCTTGGTGTCCTGGTCAAGACCTGCAATGACGACATCTCTAGCATGAAAGCCAGTGATTAGCTTTTTGGCTCGCATTATTTTCTCGCCTAACGCACTGCTGGAAAGGGTAACAACCCATGGTGACCGTCTACGTTCGCTATTTGTATCTGCTGATGCCGCAGCTGTCGGTTCCTCTGACCGAAGCAAGCGTGTGCCTATTATATATATTTTTCGTGTTGATGGAAGGACACGGCACAGTATCGCGTGTGCAACGTCCACACGCTTAGAGACATCACCGTCGAAAATGTTAGAAATAATGAGCTCCGTATTACCGCTTTTAATGTTTTTACTGTACATTGTCCCCCCATCAATCGTTTGCACCCGCGTGCTTCGTGCAGGTGATGCTGCAGCATCATCATTGTCAATATTGTACTTGTTCAAACGACTAGATGTTTTTTTTCTGCTATTTACAACTTGGATGAACGCGTCATTATTGATATTACAATTGTCATTTGTGTCGCTTATATTACTATAATTGTCGAGTAGATTACTATTTGTAGCAGACGCATTATTATTATTATTACATTTATTTGTACTTGTCAGAGAAACGGTATTGTTTTGTGTACTGGGGAGCCCTGCGATTTGTTGGTATTCAATTTTGTTTAATATAAGTTGGTTATCTTTTTGGATGTTTTCTACATTTCTTTCAATTTTGTTGATAGTAGTAGTATATACAGAGGTAAAGTCTTCTTTTGTTATTATTTTTTCTATTTTCGTTATTATTTTTTTGTTGTCACTTTCAATTGTATTGATTTTATTAGTTAAGTTTTGGAAATCGTTTTCAAAAGTATTTAATATAAAATTATCAATTTTTGTCTGTGACTCAAAATTAGTCTGCTCTAGGTTATCAATTTTTACAAGCAACGTACTATAATTTACCTCTGTATTGGTTAACAAATTGTTCGTGTCGACGTTACTATCGTGTAATTTTTTATTTTTGATTTTTAGGTTATCTATTTCTTGACAAAGCACTTGCTTCTCCTTTTTTATCTCCTCCAACTGGGAGTGTTGTTTCGACAGTTTTTCCTCAATTTTTTGCAGCTTGGATTCAATTGAAAGTGCCAAAGTATGTACTGCTGGTAACGTATTTAGCCTATTTACAATTGCCTCCAATCTGCCTTCAATAAAGGTGCAATGTCTAGCAAGTGCATTGTCAATGTTTTTTGAAGTTGAATTCGCGTACTCCACCAGGCAGGAGACCGTTGTTCCCTTTTTTAACGCGGTGCTGTCTAGCATACGAATGACGGACGCATTTACGTCATTAATGCTACTGTTGTTTTTGGAGAAGGTGGACTGCGAAGTATTATTAGCTCGGTTTGAATCCGTACTCTTGGCCGTGACGTCACTCGGGGATTCCCCGCTGTGCTCTGCTCCCGTGCTGGAAATGGGCGGGCCTAGTGACGTCACAGGAGACTGCGCGGCCAACCGGAGTAGGCTGCTGGTGGGGGCGGGGCCTAGCCCCTGCAACGTAGAGAGTGAGGAGTTGGTGGGCGCGGCCTTGCTCGCCTAATTGGTGCGCGCAGCTGTTGCAGGCTTTTTATTGGCCGGAGTGGACGCGGCTAGATCTTTCTCTTTCCCACTCATGTTGTTGTTAGCTACCGCTTTGGTTTGTAGCTGCAGTGCACTTCTTTGTACGCGGGTAAGCACTGCAAGAGGTTTGCACGGCGGATGATATGTTATATTGCATATGCAGCACTTATGTAGCGAGTTGCTGCTCCTAGGAACCTCCCCGCAGATGGCGCAGTTGTCGACCATGATGTTAGTGGCGACAAAGATGAGTCGTGGAAGGTAATGGTGGTGTGTCTAGGAGAAGAATTTAAATACAAAAAACACGAATATATATATATATATATATATATATATATATATATATATTATATTTTATAATTTTTAAAAAAAATATATTATATTATATTATAAAAAGAAAATTATAATATAATATAATATATTTTTTTTAAAAATTATAAAATATAATATATATATATATATTCGTGTTTTTTGTATTTAAATTATTATATTTTTATTTGAATATTTGCGAGTATAAAAATGGTGAATAATACGTGACGTATTATTACGTTACACTTTTTCCCTTATGCAAAAAAAATGTTCAATATAAGGAAACATTTTTGTTTAATATTTCAAAACAAAATAATATTTAAATATTCTAGTAAATCTAAAAAATATTTTTATCAACGTAATCTTACTAAACTTACATTGATTAGTACGTATGTACAGGTGCTATATAAACTTCCCTTATTAACTAAAATTTATAGATTAATATTATTGCATATGACATATTTGAGATACTATTGCTATATTATAATATACCTTAACATTGGTATTAAAATGTTACCTTAACATTTGTCTTGATTGACTAGGTGTTCTATTCTAATTCTAAAGCATTTTCTAGTAAGAGTTTAAAATTGCTACAGTTCAACATTTTTAACTATTTATAAAATTGTTTTTTATGAAACTTTGTATTCTTTATAGATAGCACACTTTGTTTGTTTTGCATTTTAGTAGAGTATGCCGATAAACAATTAAGCATAAAAAAAATTTACTTGGTCGAAAATAATGCTTTAAATTTTGTTTATTGTATAATAATATTCGAAAATTTACTTGTTCAATCATGGTATTCGCATTTCCCTTTTTCTAAATTTCAGTACAATTCTAAAAGAATTATCATGAAATTTGACTTTTGAAAATATTCTTATTAATGCTTGTTGTACTGTAAGAACATCTTATATTTGTGCATTTAAAATATTGCCTGCACAGTGGAACATACTAACTATAGCTGTGATAATAAATCACAACTTCCACTGGTCCATCGGCACGGCTTTTCAACATCCAAGCAGCAACACCCGGCCAGGTGTTTTGAGGTTAAGTGAGGTGAATACGGCAGAGTGGCAGAAACCAAGCACGAAGCATAAATAACTCAGAGGTACCACTTCAATCTGGACACACAGCACGCAGCGCCATACTATAAAGGCGCCACCTGCCGACTCGAACTGCAACTACGTGACTACCGAGACGACACCTGCTGCATCCTAGACACACCACCATTACCTTCCACGACTCATCTTTGTCGCCACTAACATCATGGTTGACAACTGCGCCATCTGCGGGGAGGTTCCTAGGAGCAGCAACTCGCTACATAAGTGCTGCATATGCAATATAACATATCATCCGCCGTGCAAACCTCTTGCAGTGCTTACCCGCGTACAAAGAAGTGCACTGCAGCTACAAACCAAAGCGGTAGCTAACAACAACATGAGTGGGAAAGAGAAAGAGCTAGCCGCGTCCACTCCGGCCAATAAAAAGCCTGCAACAGCTGCGCGCACCAATTAGGCGAGCAAGGCCGCGCCCACCAACTCCTCACTCTCTACGTTGCAGGGGCTAGGCCCCGCCCCCACCAGCAGCCTACTCCAGTTGGCCGCGCAGTCTCCTGTGACGTCACTAGGCCCGCCCATTTCCAGCACGGGAGCAGAGCACAGCGGGGAATCCCCGAGTGACGTCACGGCCAAGAGTACGGATTCAAACCGAGCTAATAATACTTCGCAGTCCACCTTCTCCAAAAACAACAGTAGCATTAATGACGTAAATGCGTCCGTCATTCGTATGCTAGACAGCACCGCGTTAAAAAAGGGAACAACGGTCTCCTGCCTGGTGGAGTACGCGAATTCAACTTCAAAAAACATTGACAATGCACTTGCTAGACATTGCACCTTTATTGAAGGCAGATTGGAGGCAATTGTAAATAGGCTAAATACGTTACCAGCAGTACATACTTTGGCACTTTCAATTGAATCCAAGCTGCAAAAAATTGAGGAAAAACTGTCGAAACAACACTCCCAGCTGGAGGAGATAAAAAAGGAGAAGCAAGTGCTTTGTCAAGAAATAGATAACCTAAAAATCAAAAATAAAAAATTACACGATAGTAACGTCGACACGAACAATTTGTTAACCAATACAGAGGTAAATTATAGTACGTTGCTTGTAAAAATTGATAACCTAGAGCAGACTAATTTTGAGTCACAGACAAAAATTGATAATTTTATATTAAATACTTTTGAAAACGATTTCCAAAACTTAACTAATAAAATCAATACAATTGAAAGCGACAACAAAAAAATAATAACGAAAATAGAAAAAATAATAACAAAAGAAGACTTTACCTCTGTATATACTACTACTATCAACAAAATTGAAAGAAATGTAGAAAACATCCAAAAAGATAACCAACTTATATTAAACAAAATTGAATACCAACAAATCGCAGGGCTCCCCAGTACACAAAACAATACCGTTTCTCTGACAAGTACAAATAAATGTAATAATAATAATAATGCGTCTGCTACAAATAGTAATCTACTCGACAATTATAGTAATATAAGCGACACAAATGACAATTGTAATATCAATAATGACGCGTTCATCCAAGTTGTAAATAGCAGAAAAAAAACATCTAGTCGTTTGAACAAGTACAATATTGACAATGATGATGCTGCAGCATCACCTGCACGAAGCACGCGGGTGCAAACGATTGATGGGGGGACAATGTACAGTAAAAACATTAAAAGCGGTAATACGGAGCTCATTATTTCTAACAATTTCGACGGTGATGTCTCTAAGCGTGTGGACGTTGCACACGCGATACTGTGCCGTGTCCTTCCATCAACACGAAAAATATATATAATAGGCACACGCTTGCTTCGGTCAGAGGAACCGACAGCTGCGGCATCAGCAGATACAAATAGCGAACGTAGACGGTCACCATGGGTTGTTACCCTTTCCAGCAGTGCGTTAGGCGAGAAAATAATGCGAGCCAAAAAGCTAATCACTGGCTTTCATGCTAGAGATGTCGTCATTGCAGGTCTTGACCATGACACCAAGGATGGGATTATAAATGGGAAAATTTTTATAAATGAATTATTAACAAAAGAATGTTTTATTAAATATAGAAGTCTCAAGGCCCTTGCGATGAGACTTAATTTTAAATATGTTTGGCATAAAGGGGGCCGTTTCCTGGCGAAGAGGCGCGATGGCGACGTCTCTCATGAATTTTCATCTGCGGCTGATTTACAAACAATAGTGGCATCATATGCCATTAATCACCCATCACAAACCGTAAATAATATAACAAAAAACGTTGATAAAGAAATCGTAATTGATAAAAATGTTATTCCGTCAACTGCTGCAAAAAATTGACTATCCGCAGACACTGCTGGGGGGGTTCACTGTAAGGGGGGACATTGGCATGATTAAACAAAACCTTTCAGCTCGTCCTGCCTACCATCTCTTTGGGGTTGCTGAGTCGCACCTTGACCCTGATGTTGTGAGTGATCTCATTCAGATCGATGACTACTCACTACTTAGACTTGATCGCAACAAACTAGGGAGCTGGCTAGTCCTGTACATTCATAACACTTTCAAGGCCAAGTTACTATGCAGCTCTCCAACAACACAGGAGGGCAGGCCATTTATACCTGAATATTTAATGTGCAGTGTTCAGCAGGGCAGCCTTCCCCCCGTCTTTGTTGCTTTAATATACAGACCACCACATGTACCGTTTTTACAGGGCTCTGACTTAATAGACAAACTGACGATACATGCTCAAGACTTTAGTCACAAAATTATTATGGGAGATCTGAATGCGAACCTACTCGGAACGTCAGCCGATGCAAAATTTGTTATGCGGTTGGCTGATGATCTTAACCTTCAAATAATTGATCATGGTGCGACTCATCATCTCACGGATTCTCGCACGTGGATTGATGTGATCTTGACAGATAATAATAACGTTGTACTGACCACAGTGTTCCTCAAGCATGCAAAAGTGGTCCGAAAATGGATCCAGAAACAGGTAATGCAGAAATTTTCTATATTGTTTTTAGATGAAAAAAATGTAAAATTGAAAATCCTAAGTGATCGGTTTCTCAAGTTATGGACGCTTTTGTGTTACGCTATGCGCATTCATGAATAGCCAAGTAGAGCAATTTGAGTACACACGTATAATTCTTTTAGTAATTCCGTGTAAAAAATTGACTATGTATTGATGATTATTTATTGTTGATATCATTATTGCTAAAAATTTTTTTGATTGAAAAATTGAATGAAATCATTTAAAAATCATAATTTCCAGAACAAGTTTACTGAAACCACTTTTAGCGTAACCCATGATCAACGACGAGGACGTAGTGGTTAACTGATCTCTTTTTTGTTTTTTTTTGTTTTTTTTTTGTTTTTTGTTTTTTTTTGTTTTTTTTTGTTTTTTGTTTTTTTTTGTTTTTTTTTTGTTTTTTTTTGTCCGTTTTTCATTTTTTTTATAGGTGTAGCGATGAGAATTCTACGACAGCTTTCAGTAAATTTGGTAAATAAGTCTCACGATAATAACCGTTTACTTTATAACGTTACCAAAACTTCAAGAAATCACGATGAATCGACTCACCACTCTGCTCTGACCAAAAACCCAAGCCGTTATTTCTTTCAATGAACTGAAAACCTTCTTGTACATGTGAAAGAAGTACGTGAAATTTCAGTGTTTCTGAAAGTTTTTCAAGATTTTCTAAAACTTCTTTCAGTTCTTTAATATAATTATCAAGTGAAGGTCCTACTTTTCCAGAGGTGAAACAACAATTTACCACCTTGTCCATTGCTTTGAAAGCTGCAATGTACGGTATAATTTTAAAAATACCTTCATCTTTATATATTTCTGGATCTTTTATCCTATCTGACTCTTTCAGCAATTTCCTACACGCATTGCCTTCAAAAGCATCACCATGATAGTTTTTCGAAACTAGATTGAGCTTGCGTGGCCACAATATAACTTTCTCTAGACCTAACAGGGGAACCAAGCCTTGCCAAAATACATGATTTACAAAGCCTTGCAGGACATGTAATTCAGGTATCACACATTTCTGTAAAACGTAGACATCATCATCTTCATCGAAAATAGGAAGATTGATAGTGCTGTGACACTTTCTACTACATTCCTTTTCTTCTCCTTGGTTTCTTAGGAGGCGGTATCTTTCATAATCTCTTCTCAAGTCGCCATAAGTTTTCAAATTTGTACAACTTTCCATTTCTGCACTATCAGATACCCTTGTAGTAGCATTATCATTCGAACTGGTTTTAGAACTCAATTTGTGTCTTAAATCACTTAAGGGGACAAAACAATATGGACAAGGAAATGTTGATGTTGCGGTTTGTTGTCCATTATCTATCAGCAAAAGCTTGAAGTCTGCAACAAATTTGAAAGAGTTATCATTAAGTTGGGTTAAGTCAAATAAAAGCTTAATATTTGCGTGAGTTTCTTTTATTCCAGGAACCACACACAACAATAGCAACCTATTTACACTAGATAGCTTACCTTTTTTGCATAGACGACCTCCTTCAGAGTAGAGCATTCTTTTCTTGGAATTATTACAGTTAACTAAATCTTCCAGATCTTTTTCAGTATCATAATTTTCCTGCATGGAATTTTCTTCTTGTTTGGGTAAATAATTATCAGGCATAATGCACAAACTAATTTTAAAAAAATTTTGCTCTCCATCAGCCATAACTTTGATGCAACAGTCGCCTACTAAATTTCTACTTTCGATAACTTGTTATACAAGTTCTTCAGCATTGGCATAGACAACAGGACGTAATTGCTTTTCTGCATCCGTTGCGCTTTCACAGTCGAATTCATAAACACCAGTTTTGTAAACATCTGTCAATTCTTTCGACTTTTTCGACATATACTCCCGATAATTTGTAGGGATAGACATTTTACCAACATTACACCTTATAAAATTGGTAATTTTTCTCATCTCATTTTGTGAAGCGCCTAGTTGAACTCGAAAATTATCTAAATTATTTACGTCAAAGACCACGTTCTTGTGAACTGAATTTATTGTGATCTTTTTACTTCGCCCAGTAGTGCTCATATTTAAATCAATATTGGCCCGCCTGACACTTATATCCTGATTAGATTCTACATTGCATTTTATAACACGAGTTGCAATTTGCTGTTGGATTTTCTGAAGAAGTTTTTCAACCATTTTTATGACATTATCCCTGAGTTTTTTGCATTCATGCTTAATTGTTTATCGGCATACTCTACTAAAATGCAAAACAAACAAAGTGTGCTATCTAAAAAGAATACAAAGTTTTATAAAAAACAATTTTATAAATAGTTAAAAATGTTGAACTGTAGCAATTTTAAACTCTTACTAGAAAATGCTTTAGAATTAAAATAGAACACCTAGTCAATCAAGACAAATGTTAAGGTAACATTTTAATACCAATGTTAAGGTATATTATAATATAGCAATAGTATCTCAAATATGTCATATGCAATAATATTAATTTATAAATTTTAGTTAATAAGGGAAGTTTATATAGCACCTGTACATACGTACTAATCAATGTAAGTTTAGTAAGATTACGTTGATAAAAATATTTTTTAGATTTACTAGAATATTTAAATATTATTTTGTTTTGAAATATTAAAAAAAATGTTTCCTTATATTGAACATTTTTTTTGCATAAGGGAAAAGGTGTAACGTAATAATACGTCACGTATTATTCACCATTTTTATACTCGCAAATATTCAAATAAAAACATAAGAATTTAAATACAAAAAACACGAAAATATATATATATATATATATATATATATATATATATATATATATATATATATATATATATATATATATATATATATATATATATATATATATATATATATATATATATATATATATATATATATATATATATATATATATATATATATATATATATATATATATATATATATATATATATATATATATATATATATATATATATATATATATATATAATATATATATATTATATTTTATAATTTAAAAATACCTCAAAAACGCTCAAACAGGCATGATTATGGCTAGATAAAGGTTCGTGACGATGCATTTGTTCGTTTCAAGGGTCGCGTATTTCAAATCCAAGGTCCATTCAGCTCGTTCAGTCCAAAATTTGCCCCTAGCCTCAAAATATTTTTCAAAAACGCTCAAATAGGAATGATTAAATTTATACGTTTTCGAGATCGCTGATTTTAAGTCTAAGGTCCGTTTAGCCCGACAAGCCCAAAATTTGTCGCTAACCTCAAAAAGTACGTCAAAAATGCTCAGCGGGCATGATGACGGCCAGATGAAGAATCGTGACCATATATTTATACGTTTTTGGGGTCACTGATTTCAAATCCGAAGTCCGTTTAGTTCCATCAGCTAAAAATTTGTTTTTAACCTCAAAAAATACCTGACAAACGCTCAAATAGGCAGGTTCATGGCCAGAAATGGACTGTTATACTTCAAATCTCTACAACAACTTCCTTTTTATCACTTGAAAATTTTCTGATAATAATACTCTTGTTTCGTAGTGGAATAAAACAGTGATTGCTTGAAATTTGTGGGACAGAAGGAGCCTCGTCAAATCGTCTTTTTAATCTTCTTTGAGTGTAGCTATGTGTTACTTTTGAATAATAAAATAACTTTATATTTTTTATTGAATGGCATGCCCACTCATAAAGCTACTTAGCTGTTAAAATGCTGTTGATTGTTGATGCTTGGAGGCTTGCGTTCCTAGCTCCTATTTTAAGAGTTACACCAAGGCCATCATGTGGGCCTTTTCCGTGAGCCGTCGCGCAAATATGCCATTCTGCTTTGATACCAAAATCATTTTCATGGTTACATAAATTTTGGATATTAAATCGATTTTTAAAATGTTGTTTTGCTACATCAGAAAAGTAGATAATCTTTGTAACTTTGTGTTGTTTCTTTAGGTAATCAATTATCATCAAATTACACACATACACCGCTGCAGAGTCATGAGTATTTGATTCAGAAATCACGATTATATTTCCATGTTTTAATTCACCTTCATCTCGATAATAATAAACTATTGTATATACTGTGGCTTGATTATTATTATAGTGAAAAGCTTGAGCTGCTTTTTGAACAACGAAAGCAAAATTCTCTGAATAATCTGGTAGCACAAGAATTTCTCCTGGCTTTAAGCTTCCCTTCAATTGCTTAAAATATTCTGATTGTTGTTTGTCAATATAGTCATGAGGTTTTAATGATTTTAACCGATGATCAAGAAGTTCGAGGAAATTTTCAGTAGTTGTGTTTGATGTAATCATAGTTGTTCTATCTGTAGAATGCCAAGAGCTAAAATTTATATCCTTTACGTCTGCTTTTTCCAAACCTGATTCAAGCTGGGATCTGAACTTATCGTAATTAGGGCAGTTTTTGCATTCGTTAAGAAAACATTCTCTATTTGAATTACGACATACCATGAGATTAAGATAATCAGTATAGTTTTTTAATGGGAATTCCGATTTAGCCATCAGGTCAGATAAATTGATGGCATCGAGCGAAAGCTTGACATTCTCATGAATCACACATACGCAAACAATATGAGTACCATTACTTCCGGGTAAAACACGATATTGAGGTCGTAATTGGCAAAACTTTGAAAGACCTATAGTAGTATCTGGATGCTCTCCACAGAATTACTTATAAATTTATACGCTCCACAGAATTACGTATAAAAACGTATAAATTTATGGTCACGATCCTTAATCTGGCCGTAATCATGCCTATTTGAGCGTTTTTGAAAAATATTTTGAGGCTAGGGGCAAATTTTGGACTGAACGATCTGAATGGACTTTAGATTTGAAATACGCTACCCTTGAAACGAACAAATGCATCGTCACGAACCTTTATCTAGCCATAATCATGCCTGTTTGAGCGTTTTTGAGGTATTTCTTTAGGTTAGAGCAAATCCTGCAGTGATAAGGTTAAACGGTCAGCGGAGTCGGATTCAGCGAACCCGAAAACATATAAAATGACCTTTACTCACAATTTTCGTCTTTTCTCTATATTTTTATGAACGATTAATCGGAAAATTTTCGGAAAACAGGTCAGAAACTCGGGTATTTGGGACCGCCGTTTTGAAAATTTTTAAAAACGCCACATAGCTGTTGATTCTACATAAAAAACCATTAATTTTGACCCTATATAAGTTTTTCTAAGTCTTTACCATTTTTGGGCAGAGCCGTATGCGTTTTGGCATGGATTGACATATATATATATATATATATATATATATATATATATATATATATATATATATATATAATATAATCACTCGATTATCGAACAGACTCAGCCACACAATATTCAATTTTACAAAGTGTGTCTGAAAGGCAAAGAAAACACGCTGACTAAAAAACAGAGAACCTGTTCTGCGCGATATTGGGGGTCCGAGTTCAAGTGCTTTTCCGAGAAGAAAAGCATCTCGCTCGCACGACAACAACATGTGGCTGGAAACAGCCTCTAGACTGCATATACAAAAAAGGTACCGGAGGAGGAGAGGAGCTCAACAGGGCTACAACGAATTTGTAGACCACGAGTAAAGTCAGTCAAAGTCGAGGCGTGCTAAAGGACACACGGGTTTTCTCGCTATATTCATATATTTCATTCTCGTTATTTATCGTTTCAAACAATTTTAATGCGGCCGTAGCCGGTCTCAAGCTCGGATTAGACGCAGAGATAAAGTGTCGTTGTTAATCAAAACAATCTTATTTTAATCCGCGTTTATAATATTTTTATTCGTTTATTTATTTCTAATTTATTTAAATAAACCACTCTCGGTTCAAGCGCTACCTAACCTAACCCCAGTTGAGTCATCATACTAGGATCCCCAAAGAGAATGAACCGTAGTAGCTGTTTCATTAACCATTTAAAATTATATTGATATATTGATTTTTACAATCTATTGGCTTTAGAGAAAAAAGAGTAGACGCTATACACATACACCAAAAGTATTTAACGTATCTATACACAATAATAATCTGTAATTACCCAATAAGCACACTTCTAAAGAAAGGTATTCATAAAGAATACTTGAATGTCCGTAATGATCAAGATTTATTGTATTCAAAAAGTATTCACAAAGTATTCTTTACGAGAATTCTTTATGAATATTTTTAATGTTGTGCTAAACCGGACATTCGTTACTTCTGTTACGCCGTGCGAAAACAAAAAATGACGCGAAGTAAATATGGAATTAAATCGCGTTCGCCTCTAGTTTTGGTCAATACTTTCGTAATTTACCTGGGAGTCGAGGCATTAGCAAAAGTAGGATAGCGAAGATAACATTTAATATGATAGTGGTGAAAATAGTAAGTGCGAGTTTACGATAGGATCACAAAGACTAGCGAAGTAATTTGGGGCTTACGTTTATGTATGTGTGTAGGACTTGGTTCCTTGTTGTCGGGTCGACTGAGCTGCGCTGCGGTCGGTGTCGTGCTCGAGATGGTGGCTGGAGATATGAATAGGAGCGCAGGTACAGCGAATAAATAAGTGCGAGCAAATAAGTTTAAGAGCAAAATTATTATATAAGAAGTACAAAGTTAAGTATAAGGGCGTGTCCCTCTTACAAGTGAGAAGTCAAATAACAAACTGGTGCGTACGTGCTTGCAGCTCAAATTTCGAATGCAGAAGGCTGCCGTGCTCTGGAAGGCCCTGGCTTTTATACCCACGCGGGGGTCGCATGCTTATCCTAAATTAGGAATTAATTATGCGTCATAGAAGGGGAGCGACTGAGGTGTGTGGTCGCGAAGGGGAGTTAGGTAAAATTAGGGTGGATGAGTATGATATGCAGGGGTACGAGGTTGGCAAGGTAGGATACTACTTGTATAGCGTAGGTCGATAAGTAGGATTTAGTATGGCAAGATACGTATAGCTTGACGACGAGACGATGAGCGTGAGGTGATTTGCTGGACGTAACAGGCCCGCCCCTGCAACAGACAAACTCGCGTCGCCGGTGCGATGCAATTTGCGGTATAGCCTACTTGCCCCTTCAGGTGGTCCTGAGTTCGAATTTCTGCTTTTTACTAGGATTGTCTTGCTGGTGATTGGTCGGCGTATTTTTTGTTTTTGCGCTGCAAATATCTGTTAGGATCCCGTTTTCTTGGTGTAAGGCAAGGTTTCGTAACATTTGGTCCAAAATATATTTTGTAATTGTTACATATATGAGGTAATATGGCCTTCTTTGTTTTACTGCCATTACAAGTGAGTTGCTTTTATGCAGATTTTTTATACGTTTTCTTATGGATTCATATAAGATGCAACACAGGTCGTATATAGTGGATATGTAGTCGTTGCTTTAATGATAGGGTTTTTTATTTCGAGGAAAAGGTCCGGAGTGGTGTGAAGGACATATGGAAATATAGGTTAAACATGCTCTTATTAAATTACGGGTCGTAATCGCTACAAATGTTTGTAACGCGTGTAATGCGTGTAAACCCAGTTTGTTATGTCACACGACGGGTTTGTAGATGTTGATACATTGATAGTCTTATTTGCGCTAAGGGAGTGATTATGTAAGTTGATATAACGAACCTTTTAGGTTTTATTCAACTCCATTAGTACATTACACATAGATTGACTATAAGTTCGAAATTGTAATCTAATCGGGTACGTCAAAAAAAAATATTTTAAATTGTGTTACCTGTGAAGAATATATAGAGGTGAGTATAAGTAAATTTTTATAAGCTAATGAGTCGAGTAATCTCATTAAATTTTTTGATTAAATATGTTTCTTAATAAAGAATACTCAAGGTTGGATGACAATTTTAATAATCTTGGCTTTGCCCCTATGTTACTGTGATTTTATAATTTTTTTATTTTATAGATTACTCGAAATATTACTTGTGAAATTAGGATATTCCCCCTAGTTTTTATATGTGTACATTACGTGCCGTTATGTGTAATTATTTATGCTAGTGGTGCGTAATTTTTGAAGACATAAGTACTTAGAGATCTTGTTGGATGTATGTAAAAAGTGTTAGTTAAGTTACAAGTAATTTCTAAATTTCCGGTGCTTTAGACAGGTCTTAATATATATTTTAAGAAATTTTGTGTTACTTCTTCATTAGGGCTAGTTTCTTGGTGATAGTTCTGTTCGTTCTCTTCGTCCGTGGATCTGCTTAGAAAGGGAAATTTCGAGGGTGTTTCTTGCGCGGCTTGTGCTCCTCCTCCTTTTACGTCTCGGGAAGGCGTTCGTTGAGCTCGTGGTTTAATAGCTTCCTTCGTCTTCCCGTGCCCCTGATACTATACTCTTCGCTTCTGATGCTCTCCTGATACTTAAGTACCGATTACCAGCTGGCAAGAGCTTCCTTGTTTGCATACGTGATGCTTGAATAATGAAATTTGATTGTTGTTGATTGTTGTTTATTTTTTTGTTTGTTTTTTTTTGTGTTTTGGTATTAGTTGATTAGTGTATGACTCTTTATCGTGTCGAGATTAAATATTCGTGTCGTGTGAGAATATTTATTTATTTATTTATTTATTCATAGATACATATGGTGCGTCGATAAATATTTGATATAAATATAGTGAAATTCTGCATAGTGGCATTGTATGCTAGAATTAAAAAAAAAAACATCAACCTGGCTTCCGCCGGGCCATGGCATAACGAACATAAAATTATTTGTAATTCCTGTTGATGTCGAGTATTGGGGCATCCCATAGCTATAATAAAGATGTCGTGACCTCTGAGCCTAAAAAATTTCATCGCGCACTCTCAACATCCTCTCCAGACAGGAAGATCATCTCTACATATTTGGCATACGCCGTATGTGCTTTTGTTGGCAAAGCCCTCGCCTCCGTATTGCTGTGATTCCAAGAGGTAACCATAGGTTACTCCCCTGTTCTCGTTCTCGGCCTCGCTCAGTTCTGCGGCGTATACGGCTGCGCGTACTCTCCTACCTTGTTCTCGTAGCTGAGCCAGGCGGTACTGGCGCAAGATTTCCTCCGGAACGTGGTCTTGAAAAAGTTCCTCGTAGATGTGGTCGTCTTTTTTGTCCAGGTTGTAGGTTGTCTCGCCGAAGTCCGGATCCTAGTTAAGGTTGTTCGAGCTTCTAAGTATCCTGCGACTAAGTTGGATTGCTTCCAGCACTGATGACGTCGCCTCCCTGATGAAAATGGTGCAGTAATAGGCGATGTGTGCTACAAAACTGATTTTTCCGCGTTGAGACAATTCGCGGCCTTCTCGCTGTGTGGCAAGTATGGCCATCGCTTCATTGACAAACTTAATTAGCGGGATTTCAGATTAAATGAGAATTATATGGTGCCGAGAAGTGGTCGCTGCCGCTGTTGAGGCTGTGAAAATTGGTGGTCGAATGCTCTGCAGTGTGCCTCTGCTGTGTCGCGGGAAAATTTTTCGTTTTACTATGAGGTAAGGGGAAGTGGAACGTAAGGGAAGGTAGTAGCTTAAGTTTTTTTCTCTCCGCCCCTCTCGTGACGCCTTGGTGGTTCCACTGATCAAAATTCGTTATTGTTTTAGCGTTCTTTGTTTCATATATGAACAAGTGTTTATCGATTATAACAATGTTTGGCATTTTAGCTTGCAGCAATATTTATTAAAAGGCGAAAGAGTAATATCGAGCATGTGATTAAGGTAATTTGTAACAATTGCTAATAGTACAGACTATTAGTAAGGTAGCCAGTTTAATTATAACAATTACTCGTTCGCATTGCACATTTGTTTCACAAGGTTTGTGTATTATTCTCCGGTATGTCTACATAATCGTGCACTCTTTTCAGCGAAAAGTGCATCGGAGACGCGTATAAAGGGAAGCCGGTGAAGCTTAATCTTATTTTTTTATCTAAAGGCCTCATTGGTATGTACGTATTGTTAGTATCAACTTTTTGTACCTGTCACTTTGTACAGTACAATAATATTGTAGTGGAAAGCATTAATATTATGATTATTACTGTAATCATGGAACCTACGTATAATGTGTTTTGCACATAGTTTTCAAAATGCTCGCGGAAGTAAATTAGATTATGTGGTATATTATGTGTTATATGTGTTTGACTAGAGGCGTTATTCTGATGGTTTTTCTCAGCTTGTAATATCGTATTCGTGTAAGTTTCTTTACAAACCCCTTTGCACCTTGATAATATTCATTTTGAACGTTAATTGTACATGTGGATGGTAACTTAATTATTCCTGATCCATTAAACGGTGCATAAACAACTGAGTTTTCACATTTACTGGAAATCGTATTATTGTTGTTTGTTGAAAAAAGTCAAGTGAGCGGGTTATATGTTTTTATGATATAACTTTATTTTTCTAGTGTTAACCCGATATCGCAGCCTTGCAATGCTTTGTATGTAGGTATTTTCAATAAAGTATATTCGCACGTCGTTTGTGTGATGAACTCGATATCATTCGTGCATAAATATTTATCATTTAATTCTTTGCAATTTTGAAGTTTCGATTCGCTCATATAAAAATGCGTGTCATTGCTAGCGGATGTTGCAATATAATCGCTTCGCGTATTATATGCAACTACGTGTGCGTGCATAGCTGACTTCTGAAATGCTGGAAAACGTATAAGTTTGTATGCGGAGTAAGTTTCGGAGTCGATTAACGGAAAAACAATTTCGATTACAATTACGCCGTTCATTGATATAATGTAAAAGTCGGATACTTCGGCTAAAGTAGCTGAATTTAATTTTTGTATATCTAAAGGTAATCTCAAACCAGATTTTTCGATGATATCGTTAAGCACCCGCTTTATTACGCTGGTTCGCAATATGTATTTTTTGTGATTCAAGATTTCATTTATTTGTTCTTAAATACTGGTTAATTGCATGGAAATTCTCTTAATAAGACTTAAGGCTGTTTTTGTAGCTGACACTTGATCTTCTCTTTGAGAATGATTTTTATTTGAAATTGATAATAAAGTTTTTTCTAAATTAAATTGTTCTACGGATAATTGCGTAAGAGATGTGGAAATATTGTTACGAATAAAACAAGCGTTTGATTCTTGGCATTTAATTTCGTCAAAATTTTATTGTCCTAAACTGTCCAAGGCTTGAAAAACTTTACTATAATCTGAGTGTATGAGGCTTTGTTTGCCGTTAAATTAACATTCCGAATTTTGAAAGTTATGCCATTCGTATGTGGCATAGAGAGAATCTGTGAGTTCTGCTAAAATGCTAGCTTTCTGCATGTTTTTGATAATGAGGTAAGATGTGCTCGCTGCGTGTATATCGAAGTTCCTCATGTGGTGCATAGCGGACGTGACGTTGCCCGATGCTTCATATACCATTTCTCTTGTTATACTAATGTCTTTGACTATGGCGTATGCAACTCTTGGATTTCCGTGGATGCTTTGAAATTTTGCTGCATTGCTTGCTGTCGATGCTAATTGCTGCAATGCAAGTATTACTGACACAAGTAGTGTGCCTATGATACCTTAAAATTAAACGATACAATGAGATATTATGTTAAGTTATATAATTTAGTTACACTAAAAGTGCTGTTACTATGTTTTGACAAAATTCGGTATATACGGAATTGTTTATAACTAGCCTACGTGCTTTTGTTATATGTTAATCCTAGCAGCATCGTTTTCTGTAACTATTCCTCTCCTTTTTCTAATGTTTTCAAATAATAATGGATTACTTCGTCCATATAATTCAGTTGTTCATCGTGTATTTATTTCGTGATGGCCTGTATTAATTCATTAACTTCTTGTGACGAGCTAAGAGAAAAGTCCACGCTGTTTTCAGAATTATTTTCCGAATCGCCCGTATTCTTTTTCGGGGCTATTTGGTTACTTAAATTTTTTAATAGTGAGCTTCGGCTCGCCGCAAGAAGTTGATTATTTATTCTTTCTACAATCGAACTTACTGCTAAGTTAATAAAGGTGGGTAGTGCGACGCGGGCTATCATTGCTGAGTTTTCTAACATTATTTTAGTGCCACCTGTGCTAGTCCAAATTGTCGTAATATTTCTAACTTTGTAAACAATTTCGTTTTCGCACATGCTACAACATAATTTTGAAGCAATTCCTATTATGGGATTACTAGTTCTGGTTATTACTACCGAATAAAAATTGCGCATACATGGACTAAGATGTAGATGGTAACATACTTCGCAAATGTCGTATAGAGCGCATTGATAATGCAATCTTTCAATGTTACGAATAATCTCCATTTCGCTTGATTTTGATTTTTTTTTGTTTACTCGAGAATATTGAAATTTTACATAAAAAATATCGGTTATTGGAAATGCTGAAGGTTTTGCTTAACTCTCTGATTGATTATGTTGATTATTTCGGACTGACAATAAGTTAAACGTAGTCGATGTGTGCTAAGGGTGCCTTTGGAATAACGGGGCCAAATTCAGCATAAGCTTTTATGCAGTTTCACAATTTTTACTCGCCGCTGGGAACAGAAGTCGTTTTTTACAGGTTTTACAATTAGTTGGGAATACGTATTAAGGCTGGATAAGTATATGAAAGTTGTAATAAAATGCTAATAAACTAAATGGATCCTGAACATAAGTGTCGAAACATTTTTTGCAAAATATCGAAGTGTTCTTTTCGTCGACGTAAACGAGACTATATTTTGGAAAACGGCTATAACATAAACGGTCGCCTAGCTGCAAAATTGCAAGCTCTCTTAGTCCGTCAGCGACTGCTATGGACGCTAAAAAAATGATTTTATGCGTGTTAAAAAAAATAAATTAAATCATAACAGGAGATTTCAATTTTTAATTGAGGGATTTTGCTGCGGAGTAGGATTCATTCTACGGGAAATGGTTTTTATGGACGCGTGTGATTTCTTGAATTACGAAGCGGCGTGTATGATTCTGTAAGTCATGATAAACTTCAGGTTTGCAAATATATCTCTTAATTTCGGGGTACAATTCGCGTAAATAAGTGTAAATTGCGAGTTTTTCTCTTTGCTCGGCGTCCAAACTTATCTCAGTGATTTCTATTTGAGCTAATTTTCCGACATTGTTATATTCGTACACCTTTTTCTCCTTTTTTTGAGCAACCCACGATAATCTCTGTCTGATCTTGAGCGAAACATTTAGTAAAATGCGTTTTTGTTAATTATTCATATTGCTGGCCGGCGCCCAAGGTAAGCGAGTTTCTGCAAAGGATGGTGCGTGTTAATCTCAATCTAATTATCGTCCCTAAATCTTTTCTTTCTAGGCGGAAGAGACGGTATTCGGGGTTCCTCTAAAACAGGATAAAGACGGTTTTCGACTAACTGTAGATTTACCGCCCCGTTTCCTTCGTTTACGTAATGGCATTCGACATCGAACGTCTTTCGGCCCTGGCTCTTGCTGGGACTGTCCGAGCTCGGCGCTGTCGGTACCTGTTGCGCAGATGGTTGTGGCGGTGACGGCGGCACGGGGAGTGCGGGCAGAGTACCTCGCGTTTGATTTCGCTCGACTTCCTTATCTTTTTCGCTTTTTGGAGATCTAGCTAAAAGTAGAAGTAAATGTGTAAGTGAATTCCATAACGCTCCAAACAGCATGATAGAAAACGCATACAGCGAATGCAATGCATACCCGTGTATGATGGTATCAAGCACGAACTTAATTAATCTATAATCATTATAATCATATCGTAATAAGAGCTGCGCTTGCTGATCCGAAGGTTATGAACTTCCCCCAAATTTTATTCCAAGCTGAATCGGCAATTTGCGATAATGCGTTCTCGTCGAGCAAACGCGCAATCGATGAGTCCCCAGAGGTTTTCCCTTTTCCGGCAAAACCTAGTGCTAATTGATTCAAAACTGCAGTTCGCTCGTTAGGAAATGTTATGAACGTTTTTAATTTTTCCATGTCTCCGAACGTGTAAATTCCACTATTAGCTAAATCTAAAGGGCTTTTATATTTCGAAGATTGTTTTGTTTGTCGTCTCAATATTTGCGGCGCATCTTGAGTCGTGATTTTTGGCAGATCTTTGTACCATTGACTTCCAAAAACATACATAACCGGAATAACTGTATCGCAGATCGTACGCGTTCCATACTCGCGCAAAATATGCGTGCGAGGGGATAGAAATAGAGCTTGATTATCTCGAAAAACGGGTAATTCTTGGAAGCATTCTTTGGTTTCGCGCGTCCACACCTCTACTTGTACGCATTTCAATATATGCACGACCTCCCCCGCTAACAAGCTAATATAACCCGGTCCCGACATTAATTGATACGCAAGTAAATCAGGAGCTATAGTTGCTAAACTTAACGTATTAGCAACAGTTTTTCGCTCCAATTGACATTGTTGTATAAGCACATGTGGATAAAGTTTAGTTATTTGGCCCTTTATGTGTTTTTCGGTATAAACGAATTTAGAATTCGCATACGCAAAAATGTCAATGTTGTTTACATCTTTACTTTGAGATGCTTCGAATCTTTCCTGATCGGGATTTTCTAATATGAATAATTTCGGATACTCGGTCCTAATTAATTGGAAAGAACACACAGACGCGGTTCCCATGTCCTTAAAAGCGAACGAGAGTCCCTCGGCTTCTAACACATAAAGCGGCCGGCGCTCGCTATCTGTCTCTGTGATCTTAGCCACCGGCCCGGTATATAAGTTCGTATACCTGTTCGACTGACACGCGTGCAAAGGCATTACGTCCCAAAATACATATCCGAAATCCGCGTCAATGCAGTTATCTTCCGAGAAGGTGCACGTGGTGCCACTCTCCGATTTTATTTTATTATTATTCAAATTTATTGAATTATACCTTTCTTCCAATGGATTGTTATATATCCGGATACTATTACGTCATAGAATTCACCGTAAGGGTCCGCGTAATAACCGGCGTTTTGGCAAGTCCCGTCACTTTTGAGCGTACCCGCGAAGGTCATAGGGTGCGTTGTAGTATCATTAATTCTCAAATTCTGAATAATATCAGTTGAAATTGATAATGAACGATGCAAATGCATGTTATAGCATTCCTATCGTGAAATTTCTCTTAAGTAACGGACCTCGCCGTATCCCACGGCAGCTGTCTGGGACCACATCCCACAATATTGCACGGTTCTTTTAATTTCGATTTTACAGTATCGAACTTCAGTGCTCGCGAATTCGTTAATTTGTAACAGCAACACATGAGCTCGAGTATTATTAATTATAGGATCAGGGATGTCACATTCCCCGATGTCGACAAGTGAGAAGGTGGTCAAATTAGTGAATTTTTGCGCGCAATCGTATCCAATCAGAGCCTTGACAACGCGAAGTCGATTGCTGCCAATAAGAGTGGTAGCATGGGCTTCATCTGTAATCAGCAAGGTTATATTATTTTGCACAACATATAGACAACAAAGCTTTGAAATTTATTAATAAAAGCTGATACTGAGGAAGCGTAATGATTATTTCAAATAACATCGAGTTTGTACATCCATAGACAAAGAATGAGTTTAGAAATAATTCGAATTATTGTTTATTTATTTACTTTGTTATTAATAATGTTGATAGAATAGAATCGAGCTTGAGTATCCATAAGTGAAATGAACAGCCACAAATAATTCGATTTATCCTTCATTTATTCATATTTATTACTAATAATTAAGTTTTTTTGTATATGTATATATGTTTTGTCATTGCGGTTTAATATGCGAAAAGCGCAAGCGGTTCATGTGCACTACCTTCGTTTGATTTTTTTTTAATTGTATCTTTACGTTTTCATTTTCCCAAATATGTAACACTAAATAAGGACCAGTATACGGATCATCGAATTTATGCGGCTTGGGCCCCTTTTGCAACGAAACGTAATCAACTACTTTTATTACTGTGTGATTAGCCTTTAAGGCGTAATAACGCTTCGCCCTCTCCTTAGATAAGGAGATTCTTTCGGCAGCTATTTCACTTAAGGCACTAAGGCGTGAGATAAGATCTTGCATGTAGTCGGCGTACGCAGGTAAGAGGTCGTCGGCGGCGGGAGGATCGCTTGACGGTAGTCGTGCTAGACGCCCAAACACAAGCTCGTGAGCTGTGAAAATGGTTGATTCATTTCGCCTGGAATTATAGTTAAGCATTGCTAATTCGACCTATTCATCCCATTCGGCTTCTTTAGAAATAAACATCTTGAGAAATCACTTAACGGCGCGGGCGCTCGCTCGAAAGAGCCGTTCGACTGCGGGTGAAATGCGGTAGTTTTAATTTGCTTGATTTTGAATCTTTTGGCTACGCACGTCAATAATTTACTTAGAAAATTTGTCCCTTGATCCGTTAATATAGCTTGAGGAGCTCCGAAAATGAAAAATAAATCTTTTTATAAATCCGTCAGCTACTGAGATTGCTGTCTGATCGGGAAGGGGTACAAAAATTATGAATTTCGAAAATTGATTTGGCATGCTAAGTATGTATTCACTACCCATTTTAGTTTTAGGCAATGGATAGAGCTAAGTTAGCAAACGGTATTGCTGGATAATCAGAAATAATTAAATTTTGCTAGGTTTTGACTCTAATTTTTCTAGTTGCCATTGCTAGCATTTTCGATTGAACTTTTGTACTTCCTGCTTAAGATTTTCCCAATTATATTTATGTCTAATTCTATTATAGGTTTTATTGACGCCTTTGTGTCCACCAATCGTAGAACAATGCATTTCTTCCATAATTGTTGCACGTGCAGAAAAAGGAGGATGTTGTATATGACCGAGACATATAATGATTTTGATGTTTGTTGAATATAATTATTTTTTAATACTGTTTAATATTAAATTGAATTCAATGTTGTGATGGGATGGTCGTTTTCATGGCATCACATGTATGCGGTATATAGTATGTATGTAGTAGAATTTAAATAGCCAGCGGGCCAGTGATTTAGTATACATAATTTTAGATAATGAGTGCGAGAGAGAGAGTATGAGTTTTGGCACGTTCAGCTAATTCGCGAAGCGAGCCGTCGCTGGACAACACTTGCCCCTCACCGCGCGCGCGCAGCACCTATACTTGAAGTATACATGCTATACCGGAGCGGCCGGGGATTCCCCCACTGCGCCGTCGCCGCTCCTACGTCAGCAACAGGTATAGATATACAGACTGTAGGCGCTCGAGCTGCTTATAAGCAGGCGTCCGAGCGTATTTGGTCAGTCTGCCGGGGGCGGTATACCGGGCTAGTTCCGGGGAACCTACGCTCGGCCATCTCCTCATGTACTCTCGGGCGCACCCATGATTACGCGATGAGACACGAGCCAGGTTAGCCGTGCAACTAGGGTTTTGACTCGCTGGAGATGCTCGCTCGGGCGCACCCGTGCTAGCATCGACAATTTTCCGATGTACCTTCACTTCTCGGGCGCTCCCGTGAACTGAAGAAGGATAAAAGATCTACCGGAAATGCACTATAATGCATCGGGCGCTCCCGTTGCATTATAGATGATTTACTGTTTCCGTACTTGCGTTTAATCCGTTTTGCGTAGAAAATTAAGTTTGTGTTGTTCAATAGAAATTAAGTAAATGGTATGAGCGTTTTATGACTTTAGTTTATTTATTTATAACTTTGTTACAGCCGACAGACACGTTTGCAGAGCACTTCTTCGGCTAGTCGCGAAGTTAGTTATTAATACGACGGCGAAAACCGAAACCCGGATATTATTAAAAGTTATTATTATTAATTTTAATTCTTTTGTATATACTTTTATATTTTACTTTAAATAAAATTGTTAATGTTAAAATGTTAATGAGAGAAGTGTCAAAAACCAGTATTTTTCATCTCCGTCCTTACCTTTCCCGCGAACCCTGGCTTAAACCGACTAGCTAGGGGGAGGTTTCGAACCCGTAAACTTAAGGTTCGCGTTTAATAAAAGACCGTTATGTTACAATGTTTTCACTTTTTGATACGCTAAATGAATTAATCGTTTTTCAATTAAAATAAAACTCAATTTTTTAAGTAAAATTTGCAAAATATTCATGATATTTATTAAAGTGGCATCACTATATGGAATCTAGTAATAACTTTAATTAATTCAGATTCACCAACAGTTAAATTATAAAGACGTGATAGTTTATTGATTTCATATAATTGCTCTGCTCCTTCATCAAGTGGCTGGCCTATGGAATTGACGAAATATAAATAATTGTCTTTTTGCATAAATAATTTTTCTCTACAATGAATAATATTTCTACTAGAGAGTTCGATTGTGTATGAGTCACTATGTGTGAGCTCCAAATTGAATAGTTCATTAGATTCACTTGAATTCGCTTGTTACATTAAGATCTATATCAATTTCCGCAGTGGTATCGGCAGCTGCAGTGACGGGGCTGCGTGAGCGACTTTCCTGCCTTTCTTCAGGGTGCGTGGTTTCACGCCCCCCCCCCCCTTGAAAATTTCCGCGCGGCGCGGCTGCGAGTGAGGGCATTTCTACTATCTCTATAACTGCAGTGGCCGTGTCATGTATCATCGGCCTCTCTACGTCAAACATTTTACGACCTCCAGCTGTTCTCTTGCGAGGTACGAGGACTTGGATGGCTACCGCGTACCGTGTGCTTGGCTGTCTGCCTGCGCGTAGGCGCGTCATCATGCCGGATGGATCGGCGCCGTTTGGCCCTATCCGCCTTACCGATGCTTGATTATTCATTTCTCTGTCTAACTCACTCTGGCCGATAGCTTGCTCATGCTCACTTGCTAATAAATTGCTATTTGTGGTATCGTTAATGATTAATATTTGTGATTCTACTGGATTTTGCGAAAGTGCATCGGCATTAGTATTTATTACGCCAGGTTTATATTTAATTTCAAAGTTGTAATCTGCCAATTTTAATCTCCATCTCGTTACGCTAGAGTTTGGATATTTGAGCGAGTTTAGCCAGACTACTGGTCTATGGTCTGTAATAAGAGTGAATTTTCTGCCATATAAGTATCGTCTGAATTGAGTTATACAAAATACTATAGCTAAAGCTTTTTTCGAAAAAGTGGAATAATTTATCTCAGCTGGGGTCTGAGGCCTCGTGACACACAAGCTATGGGGAGTTCTTGTTGCGAAATCACTCCACCGATAGCGTACTCGCTATCATCGGTCGTAACAGTAAATTGTTTATCAAAATTAGGATGTATTAAGATTGACGGTTCACATAATCGATCTCTCAAATTTTCGAAAGCTTCCTGAGAATTTTTTTCCCAGATAAATGGTTGCTTTTTCTTTAGTAAAAGGTTTAAAGGTCTGGCTATTTTTGCAAAACCAGGTATAAAACGTCTATAATAATTGGCCGGTCCCAGAAATTGTTTAATATTTTTTGCTGTTTTGAGAATTGGAAATTTTTTTACTGCTTCTATTTCTTTTGGATCGGACTTTAAGCCATTACTGCTTATAATGTGCCCAAGGTAATTAATTTCTTTCTTTAAAAATTCGCATTTGTCAGGTTAGGTTTTATTTATCTTTTTAATGCTCAGCTATTATTTCCCAATGTTCTTCGATGGTTTCAAAGAAAATACACATATCATCAAAAAAGGCTACTACACCATTCAGACCTGCGATTAGTGCCGTGATAAGAGCAAGAAAAACTGATGCACTTGTTTCTAGTTCAAACGGGCGCTTGAAATGAAAAGCGCTTAAATTACAATGAAAGGCTATTTTGTGCCCATCTTCGTTTTTTATAAAAATTTTATGGTAACCGGAAGCTAAATTGAATACCGAAAAATATTTTGCGCGCCCCAATTTGTCTAAAATATCAGTTATATTGGGTACCGGATGATTGTAATCAGGAATAATTGCATTAAGCGTTCTGAAATTTACCACCATTCTATAACGTTTATTGCCTTTTGAATCGACCTTTTTTTCAACGCAAAATACTGGTGCTGCGTAAGAGCTGATCGAGGGCTCGATTATATCGTTGTACAGTAATTATTGTACTAGCCTATTTATTTCCTCATTTAGTACAGGAGGGTGGCGGAATTGTTTAATACGAATGGGTACATTACTAGTGAGGGGAATTTCGTGCTCGAGCACAGTCGTTGCCGGCAACTTATCTCCCGTTAGATAAAATCTATCCGCATATTGGTCTATGAGCCACTCTTTCACAACTCTCTGTTCGCCGGTCAGACGGTCTAGGCGCAAGAGTGCTTTCACCTTGTGTGCTCTGCTGTCATTATCCTTCGCGTTCTTATCAGAAATGGTCATTATCTTACTTTTCTTAATTTCATTTGCATTTATTATGATTTTCTTTCCTTTTATGTGACTTTTGGGTGCGTTAATTGTATTGCTTAAAGGCAGAAATGAATAATAACAGCTGTTATTTTTAGACCTTATGTGTACTGTATACATAACTAGTTTTTTCAGCTGCATAATTAATTTGTGGATTTCATTAACTTTCTCATATTTTAGCATATTTAGTATTACTAGTATATGCTTACAAATGATTTAAATATTTTCAAATTGTTCGTGTAAGAATTTATTTATTTGTTGACTTTCTTTAATAACTTTCAATATGTAATTCAATTTTTCTAAAAGTTCATTTTCAAGCTCACTTTTATCGCAATTTTTAATTTCATCATATGCAAGATAATTTTTATACGTTATCATTAATTTCTGAATTCGATTTTTTATTTGCGTCTAACAGCGATGTTGTATCAGATTTTTAAAGCACTTTTTCATTGGCTTCTAACAGCGTTGTTTTTGTTTTTCTAAAACAAAAGCTAAAAATTTAATTTTTTGTGTTTTTATTTTCTAATTTTGGATTTCGAATTTTTGTAGTTTTTTGCGGTAGTTTGCTAGGAATGATTAGTTCCTGCTTCTGCCACGATTTCGGTTTTCGAATTTCGGAGTTCGATTGGTTTTCTAATTTGGAATTATTATGATTTCGATTTTGTACACTTAATTTACTATTTTCGAATTTTGGATCTCGATTTCCGGGGCTTCGAATCTCGGTATTATAAGTAAAATTTTCGATTTTCGGATATCGGAGTTTGGATTTCATATTGGAAGTGATTTGCGTATATGATTTTTGACTTTGCGAATTTTTATGTTCTAAGCTTGAATTTGGCAAATGTTCGGATTTTGATTGCATACTGTTCTGCTTTTTCGGTAAAAGTAGCGGTTAAAAATTTATGTACTTTTTTATTTTTAATTGTCGGCAATTTTAGAGGCAATTTATAATTATCAATTATAAAACATTGTTCTCTATAATTGATATTTGTGTCATAATTAATAAATATTTCACTGCCGAGCAGACCATCTTCCTCAATAGGAAAATCATCTGGTACTAAGTGAAAATAAAATGTTAAATCATGAAATTGCATTGGAATTTTGCCATAAGTATTTATGCTACTTTTTATTATACCGGTTAGTTTTAAAATTTCGTTAGCATCGACTCGAACATTACGCGGCTTTTATGAAATTTTCAAAAGTGCTGGCCCAGCGCCGGTGTTTAGCATTAGTGACAACGTTTGCGGGCAATAATTTTTTTTAGCATAATAGTTGGTGAACAATTATTAATGCTTAATAAAACAATCTTTTTTATTAATTATATTGCTGATTGTTTCTCGTATAATTTTGACGCCGGGGTTGTGAGATTTCCCTGGTTGCGTCGTTCTCCGGGAACCCGTTTTCGTTTCCCTGATGCATTTTTCGTATTTTGTTATTATATGCAAGCTTTCTACATTGGCTCTTCCAATGACCGTCCTTTTTGCAATAATTACATGCTTTAGTGGGATCATTTTGGGCTTTGTTTGGCTGATGTACATTGGTAGCGGGAACATAGTTGGAGTATTGATTTTTATTTTCGGGTGTTTTCCATGATTGTGTGACACGTTGCGGCCACCCCTGTGAGTTAGTCGGTATTGATTTTTCACGATCGGGCGTGGCCCAGGTGCTTTTTTGGAGAATGGCCGGCGCCTTCGGAGCGTCGGCCCCATTGTTAGGGTACCATCAATTAGGCGCTGTGTGGCCCGATTTGTGGCATATTTGACACGCTTCTACCCTTTTGCTATCGGCTAAGTTACTTTGTGCAGATTCTTTTTCGTTAATTTTTGGTTGTGTAGGAGGCTGTGACATTTTCATTTGTTCGTCTATATTTTGGAATGCATAATCGCGCTCCATGTCGATTGATTGGTCGATCGCGGCGTCTAGAGATTCGTGTTTGCCCATTCGCCCTTTTATAACCCATTGCAAACCGCGAATGAAATTTGCTACACTATCTTTTGCTAATTCGGATTTAAGATCGGGTCTATGCCTCTTTTCACGTAACGCGGCCTCGTATGCTTATTGTGCGGCTGATTTTAATCTATTTGAAAATGAAATGACGTTTTCGTCGAATTTTTGTTTAATTACTGCTAATTCGACCAGTAATTCGTGAAAACATTTTGCGGACCCGTATGTGCAATCAAAATACATTATAATGTCCTCCATGTTAAGAAAAATTCTTTGCTGTGCACTTTTTAATGCCTGCCCGGACAAGCGCATTTTTATCAATCTCGCTAAATCAGGCTCATTACACTACGGCATCATACTTCGTGCTTCTCTACATCCGTCCAAAAAAATTCTAAGTAGGATATTAAAACCGTTAAATTTTGAAATCATTTCGACTGCGTCTTTTATTGATAAATTGCGAACCGGAGTGAGAGTGTTGTTTTGAAAAGATTGTAAAGTGCTGTAAGGTTGTCTACCATAATTATTTGCTGGGTTTGTATGATGAGGTATGCTGCGTATATTTGGAGTGGCAAAAGGTGGAGAGGTTTTTGTAATGTCAATTTTTTGAGTGTTGTCATTATTTTGTAGTGGAAATTTAGGTTCCGTTTTGGGTGGGTCTGTGGTATTTGTTGAGTTACTCATAGATTGATAGGTAGTTACTTCCGTCATTTCGGCGTTTTTGGTTAAAAGTGGATTTATTTCGCACTCAAATTTCTTAATTGACTTACTATCTATAATAGTTTCTATAATTTCTTTGCAACTAATATTGTTGTAAATTAACTCTAGAAGTATGCCGATCAATAATTCATCCTGATACGCGTCGTGCAGTTTTGATATCTCAATGTTATCTTGTCAAAATTCGCAAATTTTATTTACGTCATCCGCGCGTTCCGGAATGTGTTCGCTGGCGATTTGATATCGTTGTTGCGGCTCAAATTTGGAATGCAGACGGCTGTCGTGCCCTGGAGGGCCCTCGTTTATATACCCACGCGGGGGTCGCATGCCTAGTCCAAATTAGGAGTTAATTATGCGTCATAGAATGGGAGCGACTGAGATGTATGGTCGCGGAGGGGGTTAGGTAAAATTATGGTAGATGAGTATTATATGCAGGGGTACGAGTTTTGCAAGGTAGGATACTAGTTGTATAGCGTAGGTCGATAAGTAGGATTTAGTATGGTAAGATACGTATAGCTTGACGATGATACGATGTGCGTGAGGCGATATGCTGGATGTAACACTTCATAAAGATGACACTAAGAATTCTGTTAAAATACTTCCTTGAATAAAGTATTCATTAATAATTCTTGAAGAATTTTATCAAAAGTGTCGTTGCTTATTGGTTACTTACAAAACAACAATTCAATGAGACAATCTGATACAGGTTTAGTCTCACTGGATAGATTTAACTATAAGTATTATGAAGAAGTTCAATTCATTGTAAAATTTGTCTGCAGAATTAGATATATTAGACAATCAACAGCATAATCCAGAAAAATTTGCAAAAATTTATGTTTTAAATATTCTAAGTACAACATCTAAAAGTCAGAAAGTATACAAAACGAAAAACTTTTATGCCTATTTTGCTTACACTTAATATACTTAATGAGTAAATAGTTATGCTAAAGTGTGATATCAAGTATCGGCAATTAACAGCCATTTTGAAGTGTTTTAATTCAAGGTATAAAAGAATTTACAAAATACAGATAGATTCTATATGTGATTTAAAACAAGAAGTACCTCTACCCCTTTTTCTCTAAATTTAACAGATGTTAAGAAAAAACTTCACAAAGAAAATTTTGATTTATCACTTTTTTATCTTAATAGCTATTGATTGAAGAGAAAAAATGTTAGAGGCATTTTTTGTTTAAAATTACATAAAGAATCTATCTATATTTTTAAAATTGTTTTTTATTTACAATTAAAAAACTTCAAAACGGCTGTGAATTACCGATACACATTTAATCAACCATTTACTCATAAAATATTAAGTTTAGAAAAAATAGTCATAGAGATTTTGTATACCTAACTCAGGATCATATGTATATTCAGCCTATCTGCGCATAATGATTATGAAAATTCTCATTGTAGCTATAACTTTAGAGTATATTATAATATCTGATATTATAATCTTTACATTCTTTTTTATTAGTAACCTTTTCTGTATTGATTTGTATCATAAATTATGTTATTTTCATGAGTGACTATCCTGAGTGTATTAAATACTTTTTATTAACCATTTAAAATTATATCTAAAAATTTACTCTAATCTTACTTTTTATGATTCAAGGTATATTTATAATATTAGATAAATATGTACAGAAAGCAAAAATTAGAACAATTTATGTCGTGTTTAGACCTACACTTTAAGTGAGTCTCACTTTAATTTTTGACATTGAATAACATTTATTCTGTTCCTATAAACAAAATCTGATAAGTTGTAAAAAACAAAGAAAAATATGCTCCACATATTGCACTTCTTCAAAATTGTATAATTGGTATAGAGTCAATTTTATTAAACATTCAAAGTTAAAGTAAAACTCACTTAAAGTGTATATGTAGTCAGGGCATTATGAAGCAAGAAAAAAGCTCTCACTATAATTTTCACGACTCAGGGTACAATTCTGATATTTGGATTATGGAAAAAATTTTATTTATTATAAAATTATGTTATCAAACAAAAAATTTGTAAAATAAATTGTATCAAAATCTGAAAGTATATAAAAAATTTGAATGATGTATACAATTTTTTTAAAAAGATGTAGATAATAAGTATATGTGTCATTGTTTAGCCTGTAAATATCGTTAGCAATTTTTAAAAGATATGTATACAATAAATAATTACTTGAAAATTAATCAATTGTAAAACCTAATTGGTGGTCTAATCTAAATTTCATAATCTTTAGTGATAGCTTGGCCAAAGAATCAAGAACTTCATTGCAATATTTGAAATAATCATGTGAATTTTCAATACTACTTGTTAACAATTCATTTAGATCATGTAAATTCTTCATTTTATATAAGGAATTTAAGTATTTGTCATATGTTTCGTGTTCCTTTTCAAATTGTTCAATTTCGTAATTCAAATGTATCAACTGAATCCAATGTTCATGATCAGAGACATATTTTCGTAAAATAGGGTCCAACTCCATCTTTTGAGTAACTCTATTATAATACAAAAAACAAAAACCTCATATTTAAAATATTTGAGTAACTCTATTACGATATAAAAAATAAAAACTTCATATTTAAAATATTTCATTTTTACTTTTAATAATCGAATTTTTACTTGATTTCGCTGCTTACTTTCAATTAAATCACCAAAATAGAATGTTGATTTTTATAACGATGTAAAAAACGACGAAACTCTGTAATGATACATTCAAAATATATTAGTTTTATTAAAATTTTTTTAATCTAAAGAATTTTTAAATATAGAAATGAAAATAATATTTTAAATGTTATTTGATGTTGTTTTATAAATAACATACCTACTCTTGATATAATACTACTAATTTTTACAATAGAATATTTGGAAAAACTTCTAAAATTTAAAATTTACAAAACACATATTTTATGTAATATACGTTTTGTGCTATCTGGATATTAATTTAAACTTTAAGAAGTTGCATAATAATTAATAATAATAATCAATCGTTATCAATGATAACACTGAACATAGTCAAGTAATGAATCTAATGTTATATAAATAGAACAAAATATTTCTGCAATTTTTTTCAGTAATTTAAAAATAGAATATAATATGTCAAACAATAAATTAAAAATATTTAAATTTAAATATATAATCTTAAGATAGTTATACTCCAAGTATGTCAGTCAAAACGAAACTGAAAGCTAAAAATCTCAATGAATGTGTGTAAAATATAAATAGTATTGAAATATTTATTATCCATGCTATTTAAATGTAATTGAATAAAAAAATATGCCATTTAAAGAGATAATATTAAATTTTGACTCATGCAGTGGTAATGAAAAGTAAGATTTTCGATCTTTGGATTGAGATTATTTCATAACTGCATGGACCAGCTACTTGGGCAAAAAATATATGTTTTGTTAGGCATACATTTCATTTTTCCCAAATTTCAGATATCTTTCGAGACTTTCTCAATTGTAGGAACTGAACTAAACGCTTAATATTTTACGTTTTTCCTTCAAATTGGCTTAAATTTATGGAAAAATACCTGAAGCAGGTATAGATTTTGAATTAACATATCTGCTGAGATGTTTTATCAGATAATAATTAATTTGGCTGAAAATTGGTTTGATTTTGTTTTAACAAAGTCATTTTAAACATTTTGAAACATGCGATTATTTTACAACAATTTTACAGTAAAACATTTTACTTATTCAAATAATGAGCCCTCTTGCACCAACTATCGTTTCGAACTTTCCACCCTATATGAACCTTAGAGCATATACTACCTGGAGGGAGTATTGTGATGACCCAACTGGGGTTAGGTAAGGTAGCACGTGAACCGAGAGCAGTTTATTTAAATAAATTAGAAATAAATAAACAAATAAATGTATAATAAACGCGAATTAAAGTAAGGATGTTTTGATTAACGACGAAACTTTCTCTCTGCCTATAACCCGGGCATAAGACCGGCTACGATCGCATTAAAAGTGTTTGAAGCGTGAAATAACGATGAGAATGAATAAACTGAATATCGCAAGGAAATTCGTGTGTTCTTTAGCACATCTAGACTCTGACTGCCTTTAATAGTGGTCTACAATTTCGTTGTAGCCCTGTTGAATCGCTCTCCTCCTCTGGTCTCTTTTGCTGAGTAGATAGGCTATAGGCATACTGGCTCACATGGGTTTTGGATCACTCCCTACCCTCTCAAAGTGATCCAGAATCTGTAGAGTGTTTAAGCCCTACCCAGTATTGCCCCTTCTCCAATTTTTTCAGAATTTATATTGTATGTTTTAAGCCCCTCCACTGGCTTGCCCTTCCCGAAGTGATCCAGAACCTGTAGTGTGTTTAAGTCTATCTATATATCCCCTTCCCTTCGCATTCATTAACAAATCTGGAGAGGGTTTGCCCCTTCTCCTGCATTACCCCTTCATTCAGTGATCCAGTGATCGTTTGTGTTTTATCCCTACTCAAGGTTGTTTTTGATTTGAGAAAAGAAGGAAAGGAATGCCCCCTCTCTTATTTTTGAAAAGAGATGAAATGCATGATGGTATAAAGTATACGAATGCTGCCTACTATCTTTTATCTTTTAAAGGAAGGCGACTCTTAGATAAATTCGTGGTCACTGTCATGGTAAAAGGAAGGTCGAGATGTGGTGTATACGAACTGATAAGTCGAATGAGCGCAAGAAATGCGTTCGTTAGATAAAGTCGTGGTCACTTTTTCCGTTGAATGAAAAATCGGGATGAGCAGATGCTGCCCACTATTTTTTATCTTTTAAAGGAAGGCGCCACTTATATAAATTCGTGCACACTGTCACGGTAAAAGGAAGGTCGGGATGAGCTGTATACGACCAGATAAGTCGACTGAGCGTAAGGAATGCGTTTGATAGATAAAGTCGTGGTAACTTTTTCCGATGAAGGGAAAATCATGATGAGCAGATGCACATTAGCGGATGTACACAAACTGATACGCCGACTGCTTTAATGTGATTTTTTTTTCTGAACTGTTTTTGGGTGTAAGAACCGATATGCTGACTGCATGCAAGGAAATACATTCGACCGAGCTGTTCGCTCGTTCGAACTGATAAGTCGACTTAGAGTAGGAAATGCGTTTGTTTGATAAAGTCGTGAGCACTTTTTACTGTGAAGCGAAAATCGGCCGGCTGCATTCATATAAGGAAACTGCATTTCCAGCAGTAAATACTTTCTAGCTGTCTGGGTGCGTCATAGTCATTATCGGGGGTGGGGGGGGGGGGGGGGCAAATCATAACGTAGGCGCGGACAAAATTTCTGTAAAGGAGGTGTCTTTTTAAAGTTAGAGGAGGGAAAATTAGGATTCTTCCAAAAAGTAGTGGGAGGTGATTTTGATTGTAGTGATTATTGACATGAAAATAATGAAATTTACGTATAAGAAAAAATGTACAAAAAGTGTCCATGTCTTTTTTTACGAGTGAGTGAAATGTCTCAAGCTGTGTTAACAGATAATAATATTTTTTGAAACAAGGTCAAGAAAGAGAAAAATAAAGTATATATAATACACACTAACGAGAAAAAAAATGCAATCGTACTATCCACTACTATTAACTTCATATTTTTAAATGAATCGGGAACAAAAATTATAAGTGTCGGAATACAACTTTTGCATACTGAATAACCACAGCTATTTATCTTGCTACCATCCAGTATTCAATAATATTGGCAGTATCGACATAGTTACTTAGATTAAAATTCAATACGTTAAATCGATTATTTTTAATAAGAAAGCACAATATTCCGAAGATAACCAAACAAAATCCCTCCATGCGGTAGCTCCGCACCGAAGCTCTGCGTTCTACTATTTCGCGCCGATGCAGAGACCGCGCACTACCGCGGCGCACCGACGCTACGTGCCGTGGTGGAACAGCGAGGGTGTGTGCGTGAAAGTATGTTCGGAGAGGAAGCGCTCTGAGCGGAAATACATCGCGGTGTATTATATCGCGATCACACTGTATGTGTAGAAGAACGCTATCGCCGATTTCAACTGATGTTAAATGATATTATAAAATTGAAATTTATTTTTTTTGTGAACAGTTAAAAGAAGTTATGAACGATATTGATATAAACTCTTAACATGGCTATGACTTTGTAAAAGTGTTTTTATTCCAAAATAATGGATTTTATAAAACATAGAAAATGCGCAATTCTTAAAAACTTTATTTAGAAAAAATTATAAAAGTGAAGACGGAAAGATAGGGAAAATCTCTTCATTTTCACTTCCTTAGAAGTATTTTACCTTACAATATCTGATATATTATATACAAATCATGAAAGATCAACAGCTTTGTATTTTCTTATAAAATATTTTACTTTTTTATCAGGGTGGAACTTCTTTTAAGTTTGATACATGCGCTTAAAACAGATGATAATAATGTAACACAAAGTTTTCTTTCATTAAACTATTTATTTGTTTAGATTAAAACTTATACATAATAATAATAATAATAATAATAATACATAAATAAATTTATTAACATTATACGATTGCTTTCTTATTAACCTCTAACCTGTAATTCTCACATTTCAATAACTCAAAGAATCTCATTTTTATCTATCCAACTGTTATGCTCGCTACTGAACCCTAACCATTTAACATATACGCGTTTACCACTTTTCCTCAATACTTTTTCTACTAGATACATTTCGGAATATATAGTTTTATGAATTTCCGTTTGATAAAAACCGCCAGAGACTGGTTTATCATAATAATCTTTGACGTGGTAAGTTACTGGATTCGTTTTTACGACTGGCGTTATTGTGAATATTTCAGTAGACCAGTTTGGTGTATAACCTTTTTCAAAAACTTGTTTTATCTTATTTATTCGCACTTTATCTCCTACTTTCAATTTCGGCTTTTTTCACTGTTAACTTTTCATTTGGAAAACGTATCTTGATCTCTCTCTCATTTGTCTTCGTAACATTTTTAGGTTCAAGACCTATTGTCCGATTTTTTCTCGAATTGTAAGCTTCGACCAACTCAGGCAGGATATTCAACCATTTATAACTCCCTTGTTTGCTGAACTCTAACCACATTGTATTTTTTAATGTTCTATTAAAACGCTCACATATGCTTGCATGAAGATTACTATGTGAAGAATATAGGTTTATCTTGTACTTATTCATGAGTTTCTGAAAGTTTCAATTGTAAAATTCTTTTCCTTGAAAAGTTTGTAAATTTGTCGGTACGCGTTCTTGTTTCAGTATTGACTTCATAGCTAGAGTAACATCATTACCACACTTTGACTTGATAGGGATGGCCCATGCATACTTTGAAAATGTACCTATGACAGCAAGTAAGTAGCGAAAACCTTTGTTTTTGTTGGCGTATGGAATCATTTCTACAAGATCAGCTTGCCAAGTCTCATCTATTCCACGTATATCATATTGTCTTCGCTTGTAGATGCGGCGTGGTGGCTTGTGCAACTCTTCAGTTATTTTTTGTCGCTCCATTTTTCGATAATATATTTAAGGTTTAAGAAAAATTCGTGATTATGAAACTTTTATTGAGTCAAAATTTTTTTCAAAGCATTCTTTCAATTTTGACTCAAGATTATCAAATCGAATTCTAAGATGGGAAAGAACATTATTGATTTTAATAAATTCAGTGTTTATGGGATTCTTCTAAGCCAACTTTCTTTAGAGCCATTGTGTTAGTTAGATTTCTAACTTCTTTAATTGTAGTTTTCGGAAGCACTTCCAAGGTAATTGCATCATTAGGCTGACTTGGATAAGCAAGGTTACATAATCTTTTATTTGGTAAATCAAAATTACTATCTAATGTAAGATTATAACCAATGCCTTGTGGACCGCGACTCACTTCTTGCGTGCCTTCAAGTTTTCTTCCGAACATGTCGAGACTCATGATGCTACTAATCTTATAAGAAAAGATGCATTTCAATATATATGTCCTGCTTCACATTGTCGTGATTGTTATTTTAAGTAGATCGTTTCGCAACTAATAATCGCAGTAGCTCGATAAACTCGTTTGGATCATCCCAGTAGATTAGATCTATAGAAAAATTTTTCTTTGCTATTTTATATTGAGATATGAGGCCTCTTCTGGTGGTGGATTTATTTTTATGATCGCTGCGGAACATGGGTCCTATGATATTCATATATTTTCTACTCTTCGAAGTGCGTATATATATATATATACTCTCATCTTTGCTGTATCTTTTCCGATGAGCATTTGATGCTTCCAGGATGCTGCGACAATTTTTTCGATCTGTTGAACTTATAAAATTATCAACTGGTTGTTTCTTGAAGAGTAATTCCATTAGACTCCCACTTTTAGGATAACTTGCATCTTCCAATTTTACATTTTAACACCAAATTGAATTTCTGGATCGCCAATCATATACACTCCATTGACATTCATACGTAGATCTGAAAGTTGAATTGACTATTGTGGCATACGCCGAAGGAAAATCATCTTCATCGTCATCTTCATTTGTAGATATCGACTGATTTAGATCGTTTCCTATACCTTTATTGATCAAATCTCAATCGTTTTCTTGATTTATTAGATTTATTGATCCTGCCAGAATCTTTTTTGAGTTTTTGAGTCAACGAGTTTCTCGAGAGATAAAATGACTGGTTTCAATGTATCACCAATAACTTTATCAAAATGATCTCTCTCCTGTTTCAATAAAGAGCATTTTTGTTTAATAGCCTCACGTGCTCGCACGAGCTCGCTGAGAATATTTTTTTTCTTTCTTTAAGTCAGTCATGTTGATGAGATGCTGTCTACAATTCAACTGAAAGTTTGAGTTTCATAATTCCTTTTTTATTGCAAAACAGTCAAATCCTTTTCTGTATCTACCATAATTCATCGCTCTATCTTTGTCAATAACAACGAGTCCATACTTATCATTCTTCCAGCATTCAGAATAAAGATTTCGAAAGTCATTGAAAGTTAAATCAGTATTTACATGATCATCATAGATATAATTTAAGATTAACATCGTCTTGATGATAAATTACTAACATATTAATATTGTCCCTGATGAGATGTTTCGATATATGAGCATACGACTGACATATATAGAAGCTGTCTACACTTTTCTGTCTTTCCATACAGAAAAATGTTCTGATGTTATCCTGCTTCTCACAAGCCACATCGTCGAAAATCATAATTGAATTTGGTAGGGCTTCATCTTGAGATATTACAGATTCATGCTCACTAAACGGTAGATATGATATACCTTGAATAGGTTCCAAAACGTTTTTCAGAAATTGATACTTGGGTTGATTCAAGGATTTAGAATATACATACACATTTTCAAATCTAAGGCCGTTGGGATGCGTAATTAGAGCTAATAATCTATTTGGTTTTCCACAGTTAGATGGACCGCAGAATACTGCTCGTATACTATTTGGTAGTAATTTTCTATGTCGCTTCTTTCTCTTCTCTTTCCCAAAATCGTAGTTCGCGATGGGGAGTTTAACTTTCTGCTCAGTAAAATCCATGTTCACGAGAAGAAGTCGAGATTGACATTAAGCTCTAGAAATATGAACGGTTGTTTTATACTTTGATTATCAGTTGTAAATCAGCACTCGAAGAGGAATGATAGCACACAAATCTCAGAAAAAGTCAAAAGGTTGTGGATTGATTGATAAACTGAAGAAATGAATAAAAAGAGGTGATCCTGGAATTACTCCGTTTTATCAGGCATGCAAAGAACATGACATAGCGTACTCTGATAAAAATGCTGATCGTAAAGCTGCTGACATGAAGCTTGCCGATAAAGCATGGCAGCGTGTTAAAGCCAAAGATGCCAGTCTTGGTGAAAAAGCATATGCTTATGCTGTTACAAATGCTATGAAATTAAAAGGAATAACTGGAATAGGTCTAAAATTTATTAAGTTAGTGACGACTGCTAAAAAATCAATGTCACCAAGGAAATGTTCCGGCAAGGTTATTCAATCCGCCTTGAAAGGCGCACATCAAGCTGTCAAAAACGTTGGCGGTAAGAGGAAAGTCATCATTCCACGTATTCTTCCTCTTCCATCAACAATTGGTGGAGTTCTTCCTTTTCTCATCCGACTATTCTCAGGATTAAGTGCAACCGGTGCTCTGACAGGAGGAGCTGCTGGAATAGCTAAAGCAGTAAATGATGCTAAAGCTGCGCAGAAAAATCATGAAGAAAGTAAGAGACATAATAAGGCTATGGAAACTATTTCTTTAGGCAAAGGTCTCCATCTTAAACCATAAATAATATAATATTTATAATATAACTGATTATATAATAAAACTGGAATGCGATTATTTATGAAACCTTATGTTCGTCATGGTCAAGTTACTAAAAAAAAAAACTTCGATTTAACTTAGCCTAATCGTCCACTGACTGACTATGATCTTATAAAATATACTCATATGTTGCAAATTCCATATTTCCGTGGTGTTTTCATGAGAAATAATCTGCCTTCCGATGGTCCATGGAGTAATGAATCTGCTATTGTTAACTTGGGTGATTTTGAAAATAGAGGCACTCACTGGGTATGTTATAGAAAACGTGGTTCCGAATTAATTTATTTTGACAGTTTTGGCGATCTTAAACCTCCCATTGATTTCATGTTATATTTTAACGTGAAAGACGTAAAATACAATTATGAGAGATATCAGAAATTTGACTCATTCATTTGTGGCAATCTTTGCCTTCAATTCTTAACCGAAAGGCTATAAAAGACGAGATTGTAGATGTAAGAGATCATTCTCTTTCACACAGTCATGGAAGATAGTTTCACTTTGAGTCTTTCAGGAAAATCTTCTGTTTTAGAAGCGCAATATTTTCCTTCAATTGAATTACCTCAGCATAAGAATATTGTTTTGGGTTTAGTTGAACTTTTAACATTCAACTCGATTCCCAATGTTGACCATTCTAATAACAAACTTCATTTGAACAGAGATATCATTACTGTTCTTACTGGCATTTACGAGATTGATGATATTAATCAATTTTTACAAGAAACTTTGAAATCGAAAGGAATTGAATTTTCCTTGATAGCTAACAACAATACTGTCAGAAGTGAAATTGATTGCAGTCATCCGTTAGATGTCACACCTCACGATTCAATAGGCCATCCCCTTGGCTTCACTCGTTGTATTCTCAAAGAAAAAACTCATCACAGTTCTAATTTACCTGTAAAAATATTGAGAATCAACGCACTCAGAGTAGAGTGCAATATTACTGCAGGTGCTTACATTAACAACAAAAAAGTTCACACAATCCATGAGTTCTTCCCCAGAGTTCCTCCAGGATATAAATTCTTAGAAGATCCGTCTCATGACATATATCTACCACTCAGTGTCAAGTGCATAGATCATCTTCAAATTCGAATCGTAGATCAGGATGGAAATTTGGTGAATTTCCGAGAGGAAATTACTATTAGACTTCACATCAAATCGGTATAATGGGCATCGTTTTCTATCCTAGTGTGCGTATAAGCCAACCATCATGGCAATCAGTCATCAGTCCACCGAAGAAACTCAAACCGTTAACACGGCAGAGCATTCAGTTCCTGAAAAGCCAAGGTCTAAAAGTTCGTGTAAAAAATTAACGTGCATAATTCTCTGCTGCTTCCAGAAAAATGGACGAAATTCTAAGCATTCAATCAGATGTCGTATTCGAAGAGTCTATTGTTCATTATGAGGTTCACGCACATCAGCCATACTCAACATTAAGCTTTAATAATATTGATGAAATCCGTATTTCTATGCAACATCAAGATTTATGTCTCTTACTATCAGGTAGTTCTATACATTTATGTGGAAAATTACAAAAAACAGATGGAACAGCACTAGAGAAAACTAAATTCGTTAACAATGGCATTTGCCATCTGTTTAATCAAATTCGTTACGAAATTAATGCTATGGAGATAGATAACAGTAAAAACGTTGGTATGAGCAGTCTCATGAACGGTTGGACTTCAGTCAATCCGAATCAGACTCTCATGTTAGAAAATGCAGGCTGGCTTGGCGTTAATGAAGTAACCAAAACTTTAGTAGATGAAAGCGGTAACTTTGACGTTTCCATCCCTCTGAATATGATCTTGGGCTTTGCAGAAGACTATAAAAAAATTGTAGTTAATAGGAAGCATGAATTCATTCTCACAAGATCCAGAAACGATTTGAATGCAATAATCCAGGAAGTTACTGTAGCTAATAATATAACTACTTATGAAAAGTATCGAGTAAAAATATCGAAGATAGAGTGGTTAATGCCATATGTTATTGCATCTGATAAACAAAAAATCCAGCTGTTGAATTTCATTGTCAAAGATAATCCAATCTCTATGTGTTATCGTTCATGGGAGTTATTTGAGTATCCTCTCCTTCCGAGCACGAATAAACATGTTTGAACTGTGAAAACTTCTAATCAATTAGAGAAACCTCGTTTTGTAATTCTTGGACGGCAATCGAAGAAAAAAGCAATGAGAAATGCAAATGCCAGTCGATTTGATCATTGCAAGATTAGTAATGTGAGATTTTTATTGAATTCTTAATATTATCGATACAACAATTTGAACCTCAACATATCTCAGAATCAGTTTGCAGTTCTCTATGATATGTATGCTAACTTTCAAAAAACCTACTATGGAAGAGATCCACGGCCACTGCTGACAAAGTCTGAGTTTATCAACTTTGAATAACTTATAGTTATTGACTGTTCACGACAAAACGAATCTCTAAAGAGCGCTTCTGTCGATGTACGTCTAGAATTTGAAGCTAAAAAAGACTTTCCCGCAAATACTTCAGCTTATTGTATGATCTTACACGATCGCATCGTTGAGTACAATCCCATCAGTGGGGATGTCAAGAAACTCGTCTAAAAGATATTATTCTCCACTATGAAATTATTCCATCAATTCTGCAACCATTTTTGAGGAAAAGAAAAATAAAAGAAAGTAAAAGTAGAAAACGCTATATGCATACTGGATCACGTAAGAGAGGGGTGGGGGAATTCTCCCACCTCTCTTCATTTTGGATTCTAGATCACGCTTGGGTGATCCAGAACCCATACGGATTCTGGATCACTTTGAGAGGGGAGGGAGTGATCCAAAGCCCGTGTGAGCCAGTATGCCTATAGCCTATCTACTTTGCTGTTTCGAGCCATATGTTGTTGTCGTGTAAGCGACACGCTTTTCTTCCTGGAAAAGCACTTTATTGCGAAGAATAGAGGTTCTTTGTTTTTTAGTAAGCGTGTTTTCTTTGCTTTTCAGACGCAGGTTGTAAAATTGAATATTTTGTGTCCGAGTCTGTTCGAGAATCGAATGTTTCTATATTTTTGAATATTTTCGAAATAAATGCGTATTATTTTATTTGAATATTTGCGCATATAAATAGCTAATAACACGTGATGTATTATTACATTACACCTTTTCCCTTATGCAAAAAAGATGTTGACTATAAGGAGACATCTTTTTAAATAATTGTTTCAAAATAAAATAATATTCTAATGTTTTGGTCAATCTAAAAAAATTATATTAAGGCAGGTTTGCGGTGGATTTGCCCTATTTATTCAATAATTTTTATTTCATACAAAAAATAATCTTTATTGTTCAAACTTTTTTTAACTGAGTTAGCTGCTTCTTAGCTTCTTTGGCTCTCCGAAACATCCTTTTTTTCACGTGTAAAACGCATTCTTTCTTCTTGACAATTACTTCGTCTCCATAAGGTTTTTCATCGATTACATTTTTGAAGGTTTTAGTGTCACTGTCACCTATATAATATTCATAAATAGCTTTATAAAGTTCAATGGATCTTTTGAACATGTCCAGAATTCCATTCGATTCCATCATTCCAGAACTACCTTCATGATTAGCTATGCAATCTTGTTCATGATCTTCAAACCAAGCTTCAAATTCAGGAGTATTATGGTCACCATCGTAGGTTTCACACGCTCTGCAAAACTTTGACTTCGCTTCGAGATCTAAAACTTTATTTGTATATTTGCCTATCAAACTGACTAAGCCAAGTAAAGACGAAAAACATCTTTTTGGTCATGAACCATCTCCGGAGACTGTGAGCCGATTTTCAATCTTGCTAATAATGCTACTGATTTGGCTGCTATGTGAATGTGATTAACAATATCATAATATCCATTTTCACTAAATCCAGTACACAAATCCATCAATCCACAAAAATGATTCAGACCCTGAATACCTATGCCAAGAAGCCTCATTACGAAAGCAAATCTTCTGTTTATTTCGTAACCAGAGCTAATTTTTGGACTCGATGGAATGCGAACGTCATTTTCACATTTACACGCCACATTTAAATCAAAGCCTAAACCTTTCTGATTCAATTTCAAAAAACGCACTTCACTTTTGCATGTTTTACAAATCACAATGTTCTGTAAGGCCAAGAATACACTATAAGAGACTATACAGTATAGTATAGTTGGATCGAGTGCAACTTGAAAATCAGGATCACCATTATGAATTTTTTTTGCAGAAGTACTAGTTAAACTTGAATCAGCATCAGAAGTATGCCGATTCCCGTGAAACGAGCGTTTTCTTGATCGGCCTGGCTTATTTTCGTTCTCTCTGCTGCCCTTTCGATCACACATAGTAAAAATACTACTTTTTCACAACGGTTCAATTTCACAACGACGCGACGCTTGGGATGACTGAGCGGGCACTGAATTAGGTAAATGGCCGCCAAAACTGCTATTTACGAAGGGGGATAGGAGCAGGACTAGGATTAAAGATGGAGAGGGGGGCAGCGGCAGCGCAACGCCGGCCGCTGCAGGAGCAGCCGAGCACGCGCGCTCAAACGCAGTAGGTGCTGCCTCTTTTCTGCCTGTTCCCACAGTATTAAAGAAAGTATTAAAGAAAGTCCCAACTGCAGGTCTTTCTTCGATCAATATGGCTTTCGTATTGTAGGAACTCGTAAACATCAGATCATAGACATCCAAGTACATTTTTGATGGTCGACCATATTTCGTTTGAAATTTGTAGGCGTCTTGGAAATACGCATTGATGAGATCGAAGTAGTTCTTGAAAAGTATCCAGGTGTTATTATCAAATTTGATAAATTTGAAATAAGACGTCGACATTGGCAGTTTTACAATTGCACGATAACTACCGTGCTCGTACTCCAAACCAACGGATACTCGCTTCGTGTTGGACTTGTTTAACGCATAACTCGTAGACAGCAGCATGTTCGGTAAAAGATTTAGCAGACGAGCTTGATAGCATTCACTTGATTGAGCCATGCTTGGTTAATAAAGAATGCACTATGTACTATATGCAGTAGCACGAGAAACGCGTGGTAAATTCGCAAACTAGCGACTGAGCTGATTCCAAACTGTGCTCGCTCTTATAAACGCATTGGCAAAGCTAACCCCTCCACTAAAGTTTTGTGGTATAAGTCCGAGTGGGGAAATCGAAACTAACGGTTAAAAATTCTTCCAAAGAAAAAATAACTTTATGTTTTGACGAGTATCCGATTTCGCGATACGTGCATACAAGATGACGAAATACAAATGAAATATTATACTTCCAACGGTACATAATATGATTATATTTATAAGCCTACTAAGAAATCAATATCGTTTAGATAATTTTTATCGGATATTATTACATGTACATCCTGCGTATGATTAAAAGTAGAAATATGAATTGTGTTGTGTATTATAAGAATAACGATTGTAAAGCTATACAGGATGCAAGAGGATATGTTGAGGAGAAGAAATGATAAGTTTGACGATATACGTGTGTACAATTTATTCGTATAAACTTATACTATTAATACATAAAGTTTGACAAATTACGTGGAGTATATATTTTCAATAATTTGAACATAGTCTTGAAGTACATATTTGATTGCAAAATCCTGAGCCAAGCAGTTATAGTCAATTATGAGATTTTGAAATGTGTTATTTAATAACGGAATATAGTTTGATCGTGAAAAGTGCTTAACCGTAGTTGGACTCAACTTTTACTTCGAATTATCGATCGTTACAATGCGAAGAAGAGAAGCTTGAGTATCACCAACTGTGTAAGGAACACAAATATCTGTATAAATGAAGAATTGATCAGCTGTGGCTCTGACTAGAGATGTAGGCAATCTCCGTCAACTGTAACACCCTTTTCATCACCACCACCGGTAAACGGATGTATAGATATAGAATCGGTTAATCTATATTTTTCTTGCTCAAAGCCGAATATGCGTCTAATCTTCTCAGTAAAGTGAATATAATGAGCTTCTTTGCATTCACATATTCTTCGCAAAGAATAGAATCCTCTTTTCTTTTTTTATTGTCCAAGCACCAGATGTTTGTTCACTTCATTTACATAGTTTATAGCATGTGCCAAATCTGTAATACGAGTATTATCGTATAAACCAGGTGGAAAAGAATAATCGTAATACTTTACCGTTTCTAATTCTATAACATCCAAAGGAGCACGTTGTTTCTCGTCTATAGTAGCTGTAGAAAATAAAAAAATTGGATTCAGCCTCTTGGACATGTACCATTGTGCATGGTATTTGAATTTAAGTTAAACCTACACTCCAAGATCCATACAAGTGAACCTCATGTGATAAGTGTGTAGTGAAGCAAGATGTCGTGTTATCAGGGAAATACTTTAGACTACTATTGCTGGGTAAAATTAGGTAAAAGCTTTCGCAATTCATCACAAAAATTTTTTCGAGCTTCAGCTGTATATATTCACTTTTGCAGGAATCATTCTTATACCAGAATGCAGTGTATGGTTATAGGCATGAACAATATTGCCTATTACATCCATGTATCTGTGAGTGTTTTTGTGTGTGAAATACCTATACATGCGTTATTTCAGTGTACGATTTAAACGTTCTACACAGCTGCTTTTACATCGGGATTGCGGGCCACTCGAAACTGTATATCGCGCTTTTCAAGAAAATTTGGGAAATATGATCCTACAAACTCTTTTCCTTTGTCTGATTGCACAAGAAGCGGAGAGCGACCACCGGATCTCTTCAAGATTCTATCAAATGCAGCTAGAACACTTTTAACACTTTTATCCCGTAAGACTTCGACCAAAGCGTATTTACTAAGAATATCTACTGTTACCAGCAAGAAACAATTACCATCGTTGTAATCTTTCAGAGATTGCATGTCACATAAATCTACTTCCCAACAATCATCCACATTCGTAACATTGTAGTTCAATCTGTGGAATTTTCGACGTATAGCTCTGTGTGATATATATGTATCTTGATTGCTCAGCCATTTGTAAATACGGGTTCTCTCTCTTTCTTAACCTGCTTTGATCTGCTTCTTTCATTTATACGAATCAAATTACGCGCTCCTGCATAACCAGTTTCATATGAAGTATCGTAATATTGGTTTTCGTAAACAATTTTACCGCTGCGCTATATTAACACTTTACATTTGAAACTTCAACCACTTTTTTTCACATTACTCTTCTTCTGACTACTATTCACTTCGTCTGCATCAGCTTTTCTCGCACGTAATTCGCAGTGCAGTGGCGTTCGTGCTTCTTTCTCCAGTCTACCAACATTTATAAAACTTCTTCTCTTAAGAGTAGATAATTTTTTTGCAGCACCTCTAAAAGTTTCAGTTAATTTTAGCACTTGAGGATTACTAATCAGCTTCAGTGGAGTCTTGCTTAATACTATAAATTTAGCAAGTTGTAATCTACCTATAGGCACTTGATCAGTAGTTTTACTTTTCAAAATATCCTCCATTAATTCTATAATATTCGACTGAGGAATAACATTGTTGTCCAGGGTAACAGTCCCCGAATTATCCCATCTCAGACGATCAGATGCAGACAATTTCCAGTGTTGAAGCAATAGACGTTCTTTTCGCGCAAAAGCCTTGGGCATACTGTCTAGAATTGACTCTTCTGAGAGAGGTGTAAGTGTGTCATCGTCATTCTCATAATCCATATCGGATGTGTTCTCATGACGCTAAAGATTTTTAAAATGGAGATACCTCCGAAGAGTTTGTAAATATTTCAGACATTTTTCTCTTTCATCAGTGAGAGCTTTAGAAAAAAGAATATCATGCATTTGAGCATCGAGTAGCAAAAGATTATCACCTTTCGTCTGTACAGTTTATAACTCAACTTCAGAGCCGTCTTCTGCTAAGCTCTCTTTCTTATCATTAATATAACCTTGCTGTCGATGTGCTGACGGAGCTTCAATTACTCTGTCGTACGTTTCTTCTGGTACAATTACCATTTTACATGAACGTTCCATGTTTTTAATTACTATAAATTTCCAGAACCACTAAATATTTTTGACACTAATGCACCTATTATAGGAGCCAGTAGCATAGGTAAAAATGCCCCGCCGTTTTGTATGGTGACACATTTTTTCTTCTGCCACTCAGTTGCAGCAGTACTATCTGTACCGTTTCTGTTCGGCTTATTTTTCTTCCTCAGCTTCTTAGTCACTAACTTTCGCAATACGTGTTTGTACTTTTTTAATCGTAATTTGTGTGAGTTTTTAATCTTTACAATATCTTGCAACACATTTAATGCACACTCACATATACTTTGAATGAGTTTTTTTATCAACCGACCGGAGTACAGCCACTCGCTGTTACCCATCTGCGTGGCAGAGAGCGTTTAAAACTGCTACATACTTTTTGGTAAAATGAGCTGGTAAGCAGCCGCACTCGCTAGCAGCGCCATCAGTGCGCAACTTGTTTTGTTTTCTCGATGTCTTCGCAGCTATAGTTATAAAGCGACTGTAACTGATCAGATTATTACACAGCTTTAATCGATATTTTGATTTGGTACATACACGTATCGCACCCTATCGTACTGGTAACATCCTCACTCTGCAAGAGATTATATATTTTTGTACATATAATAATAATAATACTAAATCAAACAAGACTGTTATGGTAAGTAAATTTTAAACTTTTTATTTATTTTTGACAATATTACACAACGTTTTTTACAAAAATATTAAGTGGATTTAAATCCAAATGGTACAGAATGCGTACGTGTAATGTATCGACGTTTTCTTAATACTACGCAACATGTTTTCGGCTCATCTCGAGTCACAACTTCATGCAATTTTGTTCTACGAATGGCTTTAAATTTAATTTTTATTTTTCTACACTCATTATTTGTTTGTTCACGCACAGTCACGTCATTGTTAGCCTCATCATTGTCAATATTAAAAGCATCGTTAATCAAATTTTTTATACTCTTAAAATTTATTTTCAAACTGTTTGAAAAGTTTAACGCGATACCTTTTACTTTACAGCATTCAATTTTTGTTTAGTCTGCAGGTGTTACGACACATTTTCACCCTAGCTTCTAAGCTCATCTGTCATATCACCCAGTTTTGATCCTATAACATGGCTGTATTCGTTCTCTGCATTATCATGCGAGACAAAGACGCAGGAATCAGTATCATAATATAATAAACGTGAAGCCAAGCTCTCCAAGTGTTCGTAAAGTTTTAGACGCGCCTGAGCGTTTGTGTACGCAGCAATGACAACACTCGTTTGTAGTACAGGCGTTACTGACTCATCTCTATACTGCCAATTTATATATAGAATCTCATCGCTGACAGGCAATATATCGTTTACCTTTCTTTTCGGACATGTTAGAAGTTTTAGAAGCGATTCACGATTTTTTATAACTTCTGTTTGCTTCAAATTACTCCGTTGCCCAAATTTACCGCAAAATGAATTCAAACATAGCTTAGCAACTGCCCGTAATCCTGCATTCTTAGCAATGTTCTCTCTATCCAAACGTATACCCTCGTTTCGCTCGTATTGATCAATATATTGTGTTTTTGCGATGTCATCAGTACATCACGATGGTCAACCGCTAGCCTCTTGCTTAATTTTCAAAAACGTGTTGGCATATCCCACGAAGAGCCCGCCAGAACCACGATCTTGATTGTAACGTGTCATTTGATATTGCCAAATAATATAAATTTCCGTTACACGATAACCAAGTTGGACAGCTTTACGTAGCTCGTCGGAGGTAAAACCCTACATTTAATTAAACCTTCGATATTCGTCAGATTATTATCATTATCCCCTCACGTCAACGCATCAGATTCTCTACGAGTGAATATGCGTGGATGACCAATAGGAAATTGACCTCTCTTACGTATGGATAGAGAGAGCATATATCTGTGTATCCGATTTCTTCACCTTCTTGAATTTCGTATTCAGTTACTATATTCTCCGTCCTACCACCGAAAAAAGCATCACGAGAATTTAAAGTTACGCAGCTCATTAGAGGATGATGATTTACGTAATCATTAATTTCACGATTTTCGGCATTTATTCGATCAAATGCACAATCCCACTTCTCACGAACCTCGTAACCGTGTGACGTAATTTTATCAATTTTTTTACACGTATTTTCGTACGCTTCATCCATCGTTCGCTCATAAGCCATTGTTTTGTCGCATTTTTTATTGAAACATCGAGGACAACCATGTGTGTAACAGCCCTGGTATTTAAAAACAATTCCTTTAGCATGTTGCTGCTGTTGCTGCTCGTCGTCGTCAAGTGGTGGTAAGAAGCCATCTACGCGAAACCGTTCAAGAAGCATAAATTCGCGAACTCTCCCAGCGTGTATTATCGCACGTCCAAGTTCACGCTCACATTGCCCCAGCCACTGCAATGATTTTGTGAATGTTTGTCTGCGCGACAATACCCACCCGCTGGCATAATAAGTATTCTATTTACAGGCAAAAAATTCATTCTATATACAACTGAACATGCTGATGCAATATTGGTGGCTTCTGTAAAAAGACAAGTGTTACCGCATTTTATAAAAATGTTTCAAAAAGCCGTGCACGAAAGCCTCAAGATATTCACATCTAAACGACAATAATCTAATAGTTCACGTTGCATGTCAAAATTATAAGAATCATGATTTTCGTTATAACATAGAAAAAACTCTTCTCTTTCACTCGTTGACATTGAGTTGATTGATTGATTTTCTAAGGTATTAAAGAGGTGAGGAAAATAACCTTTTTTAGTAGCCGGTGGTAGGGCACAAGCTTGCGGTAGAGCGCTTAACTTCATTTAAAAATAATTTAAACTATCAATAAATTTTGTCCGGCCACACTGTAACATAATAATATTTTGACCATTTAAAATCACATTAGGTACTATACATGTATTTTCTACTATTTCTCTGAGAATAAATTGAGCATCGAACCCACGCGAATTATGTGCAATACAAATAATTTGATTAAATTTTGATTTTTCACGAATAGTTAGATCGAGCAAACATTTTACTGGATTTTCACGAAAAATATGTTCTCGTATACCACACGTTTCACAAAGTTGACTAAGGTCTTCTATAGAGAGACAATCATTGCAAACTTGTTGTACGACGCACAGATTCGGTATGTGAATTTTTATCGTAGGGTGGTCTCGGAAGGGCGAATCTTGACGAGTCTCAAAATCATAAAAAACAAACATATTTTTCTTGGGGCCACGCTTTTCGTTAGCATTGGCAAAATTAGTTTCACGACCAATCGGTTGAATGTAACATAAATCGTTTACACTATGTTTTTTATGACATATATTACACCAATTATAACCACATACATGCTTAGATTTATAAATATTAATACGCTTACAGCATACGACACAAACTTTCACTACATTACGTAATTTTTTATTCTTTTTCTTATACGAACCATGTTTCGTATGATTGTCAAAGCACATTTGACCGAAAAAATCTCGATTACAGTCTTCGCATTTTATCAAATCTACACCTTCAGAACAACATGGTGATTTACAAAAACACATTCGACATTGTGCTATGCATCTGTGCTCATCTACATATTGATATCTTTTATTACAATGTTTGCAGAAAAATTTATTACGTGCTGCACCCATTAAATTTAATATAGTATCAAAATGCCTTCTTCATGCATCATATGAGAGATGTAAAACATCGTAAACAGCATTATTCATAAGTGCTCGAGCATTAAAAAAAGGAGGGTCGCCATTGCCAAACGCTAGACTATCATAAATCACGATTGCTCTATCTCTTTCTGCGAAATAATCTTGAAACGCTTTAATTTCTCGCATACCACATCCATTTTTTGGAATCAGTACATTAGCACCAGCGAGAAGAAGTTTCGCATACGCTTTTTGCATTGAACCCCCGCTGACACGTATATTGAACCATTTTTCACGCGCATCATCTGTAGCTGATTTTCTGTACGTTATAAATATATCGCGTAAAACTAATGCCCTTGGTAAACACATATTATCATTATTATTTATGGAAATGAAAGATCTTTGACCTACCACATGGATAGTCAACTTTTTTCTACTTTAACATCCTCCCTCTCCGTTTGGTACATTTACAAGGGTTACTGTTAAAATAAAACTTTCATCTTTTTGAACGTCATCGTTACTCTGAGTCAAACCGCTAATCATAGTCCAAAAATCGTTATAAGAAAAATTGTTGACTGGACGAAGTGATAGACCGCCTAGTCCATGAGCAAAATTTACACTTCTTACAGCTACACGTACCATATCATTCTCACGAGTCAACGAAATTAAGTATGAATAAATATCACGAATAACTAGTTCTAACCATAAAATGGGGTTTACAGTATTATCTAACGAAGGTGGTTATAGAATTTTTAATAAATAGACGACTACCATCCAACCTATATTTGGCTATATAATGACCATCATTTTCAATAATAATAAAACGCTCACCCAGAGGACGAATTTCTAGAAGATCGTCGTCCATTTCTTCTTCATTGTTAGAGTTTCTATCCTCGATCTGAACTCTTTGCCGTACGACATTCTCTTCATCCTCATCCTCCTCCTCCTCCTCCTCCTCCTCCTCCTCCTTCTCCTCCTCCTTCTCCTCCTTATCCTCCTCGACAGTGTCTGCCTCAGAGTCTGTGAAGGTATCTCTATAGTTGTTGCTATCGCTGGTGATATCATAAACACCTCTATCAATTTGCATTGCTCCCATACTCTCCTCGGCGTAATATTCATATGATTCTGTTGAGCTGGTGTATGATTGTGATGATGTTGATAATGGAAATTCAAAGGTGTTTGATGTACAAGAATCATCAGACAAACTTAGGTTTTCCGTAATTTTATTATAAAAGTACATGATTGAATTACAAAAATATTTTACATACTCTAGAAAATTATTCTTCAGGCGGACCGGTAAAACTTTCTTTAATACACGAAAAAAGATCTAGTAAATCCTCTTTAGTGTACAGTACTGATTCTTCGGCGAGTAAATTCCCTGGTAATCTATCTAAATTATCACCACCTCATCGAATAACTTTCAGAAAAAAAAAAAAAATAACACTGTTGTTATAACTGTTTTAGAAGTAAAAAATTCACTTACGTTCATTTATTTGACGATCTCATACAGTATTTTGAACGAAATGATGATATGTCATCCTTCGATCAGCAGTTCTTTGTATTTGATAATAGCTTCTCTCGCCTTGCTCTTGCTCTCTCATAGCGAAATCTCGTATCAACTGTCTTCTGGCCATAGTGGAGCCGGGTTGCAACGGAGCTCTTGTTTCAATGTTGTTCTCGGAGTCGTCGACAGTTCCAACGTTACCATCGTTTACGGTATTTGTTTGTGGCAATGGAGCTATATTATTTAAAACCCTTATTACTGCATATTTAAGCTCTCTACAGCTAGCTAGTAAGTTATACAAAGCTGTAGGTTCGTTCGTTACCTCTTCCTCAGATGAAGAAGTAGCTTCTTCTTCTTCTTCTTCTTCTTCTTCTTCTTCTGAGTCGCTGGTCTGCAACTCATTCTCCTGTTGTACGTTTTTTTTGTTATTATCTACAGGATTCTGGGTTATGTCTGCGAGTTCGGATCCCTCCAGCGCCACGTCACGCCCCCCTACTTTGTCGCACACGGAGTGCTGCGCGATTACATTGTATTCGGGACCGCTCTCCTCTACCCCCACAGCCAGCACTGATGCAATCTTTTCGGTCTCCGTCTCCATCGTCGTCTCCTCCTCCTCCGCCTCCTCATCCTCCTCCTCCGCCTCCTCATCCTCCTCCTCCGCCTCCTCTTCCGTCTCCATCTGACTCTCATCGGTTTCCAAACCACCACTTCCCTCCTCCTCATATGAATACTCGCTCGAATTTGAACGTTCGGAGGTTGTGTGTAAAGATACATCCGTATCACTCATATCAGAACTACAATCTCTGAGTAATATTTCCTTAGCTGAAAAAATATAAATTTTAAATCAATGTACATTTAATTATGTTACAACTGTTGAAATAACCGTTTTTTAAAATACACATATTTAAAAATATTAAAGCGTTATTCATAATAGTATATTGTGTACCACGGGCGAGAAATAGGCTTTTACCGACCTCGTGAGACTGCTGTACGAAACGGAGACCAGCAAGCACGAGCCGAAGACTAGTACGATGCACGAAAAGTCATACATGTGTTACAAAAAATTACACAGCCCCACAAAAAAAAAAATTGTAAGTCCCAAAAACTTGACCACGGTACTTATATGTTTTTGGGATCGCTGAATCCGAATCCAGGGTTAGTTTAACCCCATCAGATCTTTCTCAAGGTCAGTTGAAGGTCAAATTATCGAAATACATGAAAAATACACTAAAACCATGGTATCGTGGGGTTTTTGGGGTCGCTGAATCCGAATCCGGGGTCAGTTTAACCCCATCAGAACTTTCTCAAGGTCAGTTGAAGGTCAAATGATCGAAATACATGAAAAATACACTAAAACCATGGTATCTTGGGTTTTTTTGGGGCGCTGTATCAGAATCCGGGCTTATTACAACCCTATCAGGTCATGGTCATGGTCAGTTGAAGGTCAAATCAGAAAGATTCATAAAAAGTAGAGTCAAACCATGACATTTAGGGGTTTTTGGGGTCGCTGAATCCGAATCCAGGGTCAGTATAGTCCCGTAAGGTTATATTTATGGTTAGTTCAAGGTTAGTTGAAGTTCATGGACGTAAAGAGAGTGAAAAAATTAGTTATAAACTGAAACAATGCAAAAGGTAATGTAAACCATAAAGCAAAGAACAATGTATATGCAAGTACAATCGTATCCTTTAAAACTATATCATAGTTTGCTGCTCCTTCATTTACTTTAAATTTGTTAGAAGTATATGCAATTCAATAAAATACCCGTAAAAATATTAAGCCCATGACTCTTTTTTATGGTAACGAACTATTTTATTGTCAAATGATCTACGAAGTGGATTACGCTTCCGCTTCTCCGATGTTGATGGTAGATCTCTTTTTAACGGCCAACAGTAATCTGCTAACATATTTACGTCCCATCTTCCTTGGTACCTGCGCTCCATTTCCTTGATATCTTGGTGAAATCTCTCTCCCTGCTCTTCGCTGTAATCACCTAGGTTTTCTGGAAATTCATCAACATGCGAATATAAAAAGTGTAATTTTAGATTCATTAGGCAGCCTTGATTTTTGTAACTATTTACTAAATTTAAAACTATTTGTTGGTAATTTGGGCTCTTATGATTTCCAAGAAAGTTTTTAATTACGTCCTTGAGACATAACCATGCTTCTCTCTCTGTATGATTCATTTTCGTAACAAAAATTTCATCATTTATCATCTTACGAATCTGAGGGCCATCGAAAATTCCTTCATTTACTTTAGCATCACTTAATTTGGGAAACTGATTTCGCAGATACTTAAAGCAGCTACCATCTTTGTTTAAAGATTTTACCCATTGTTTCATAAGTCCCAATTTAATGTGCAGAGGTGGTATAAGAATTTTTGATGGATCAACAAGTGGCTTATCTTTTATATTCTTAGAACCCGGTTCGAACTTTTGTCTAAGGGGCCAGACACTCTTTATGTAATGATTCTTTCTATCCCTACTATCCCATTCACATAAATAGCAAGGATATTTTGTGAATCCCGATTGTTGCCCCAGAAGTATTGTTATGATTTTAAGATCCCCACATATTTGCCATTTATGATCATTGTATTTTATTCGGTCTAATATTACTTTCATGTTATAGTACTCTTCATTCAGTATTACCGAATATCCTATGGGAATGGCTGCATAAACATTTGTATTGTGTAACAGAACGGCTTTTAAACTTCTCGTTGACGAATCGATGAACAATCTCCACTCGTTAGGGTTGTAACATCCATGTTTAAAGCAATTCATCAACCCAACTTGACATGAAAATTGATGAATTTGATTGGGTTCCTAAAATCATATGCGCAATATGCAGGAAAATGCTACAGAAAGACAAAAATGGTAAAACTGAAGTAAAAATGAAAGTGCCTACGATATGGAAGGAACCTTTAAGAAAAGAAGACTGTTATTTTTGTAATACGAATTTGCATGGAGTTAATAGTAAAAACAAGTCGCAAATTAATTACGCTAACGTTGAAAGTGTCACGAAACCTGTATATGAATCGTCAATTGATAAAAGAGAAGATCCACTGGGTATGTACGCAAGTGGAAGTATGGATCTTGAGGAAAATTTAGAAAGACATGATGAAGATGAAATCTTAGAAGAAGAAATGGAGGAAGGAGATATTATTGCGGAAGAAGAAATAGCGCCTGATGAAGACAATCACGTTGCTAGTACAAGTGATACAAGTGACGAAGAATACATCCCCTATAATACTAAGAAGGAGAAAGGTCCACTTACAGAGGAAAAAGTGAATGATCTCATACGCGATTTTGGCCTACCAAAGGATGGGGCGGAGTACTTGGCTTCATGGCTAAAAGAAAATACTAATGAAGCTGGAATAATTAAAGTTTCTTACTGCCGAGACAGAGATAAGAAATATCGTGATTATTTCGCTAAAGATGAAGAATTTTCCTTAGTTTACTGCAAAGATATAGTTGGGTTGATGAATTGCGTTAAACATGGATGTTACAACCCTAACGAGTGGAGATTGTTCATCGATTCGTCAACGAGAAGTTTAAAAGCCGTTCTGTTACACAATACAAATGTTTATGCAGCCATTCCCATAGGATATTCGGTAATACTGAATGAAGAGTACTGTAACATGAAAGTAATATTAGATCGAATAAAATACAATGATCATAAATGGCAAATATGTGGGGATCTTAAAATCATAACAATACTTCTGGGGCAACAATCGGGATTCACAAAATATCCTTGCTATTTATGTGAATGGGATAGTAGGGATAGAAAGAATCATTACATAAAGAGTGTCTGGCCCCTTAGACAAAAGTTCGAACTGGGTTATAAGAATATAAAAGATAAGCCACTTGCTGATCCATCAAAAATTCTTATACCACCTCTACACATTAAATTGGGACTTATGAAACAATGGGTAAAATCTTTAGACAAAGATGGTAGCTGCTTTAAGTATCCGCGAAATCAGTTTCCCAAATTAAGTGATGCTAAAGTAAATGAAAGAATTTTCGATGGCCCTCAGATTCGTAAGATGATAAATGATGAAATTTTTGTTACGAAAATGAATCATACAGAGAGAGAAGCATGGTTATCTTTCAAGGACGTAATTAAAAACTTTCTTGGAAATCATAAGAGCCCAAATTACCAACAAATAGTTTTAAATTTAGTAAATAGTTACAAAAATCAAGGCTGCCTAATGAATCTAAAATTACACTTTTTATATTCGCATGTTGATGAATTTCCAGAAAACCTAGGTAATTACAGCGAAGAGCAGGGAGAGAGATTTCACCAAGATATCAAGGAAATGGAGCGCAGGTACCAAGGAAGATGTGACGTAAATATGTTAGCAGATTACTGTTGGTCGTTAAAAAGAGATCTACCATCAACATCGGAGAAGCGGAAGCGTAATCCACTTCGTAGATCATTTGACAATAAAATAGTTCGTTACCATAAAAAAGAGTAATGGGCTTAATATTTTTACGGGTATTTTATTGAATTGCATATACTTCTAACAAATTTAAAGTAAATGAAGGAGCAGCAAACTATGATATAGTTTTAAAGGATACGATTGTACTTGCATATACATTGTTCTTTGCTTTATGGTTTACATTACCTTTTGCATTGTTTCAGTTTATAACTAATTTTTTCACTCTCTTTACGTCCATGACCTTGAACTAACCTTGAACTAACCATAAATATAACCTTACGGGACTATACTGACCCTGGATTCGGATTCAGCGACCCCAAAAACCCCTAAATGTCATGGTTTGACTCTACTTTTTATGAATCTTTCTGATTTGACCTTCAACTGACCATGACCATGACCTGATAGGGTTGTAATAAGCCCGGATTCTGATACAGCGCCCCAAAAAAACCCAAGATACCATGGTTTTAGTGTATTTTTCATGTATTTCGATAATTTGACCTTCAACTGACCTTGAGAAAGATCTGATTGTTTAAACTGACCCCGGATTCGGATTCAGCGACCCCAAAAACCCCAAGATACCATGGTTTTAGTGTATTTTTCATGTATTTCGATCATTTGACCTTCAACTGACCTTGAGAAAGTTCTGATGGGGTTAAACTGACCCTGGATTCGGATTCAGCGACCCCAAAAACCCCAAGATACCATGGTTTTAGTGTATTTTTCATGTATTTCGATAATTTGACCTTCAACTGACCTTGAGAAAGATCTGATGGGGTTAAACTAACCCTGGATTCGGATTCAGCGATCCCAAAAACATATAAGTAGCGTGGTTTTTGGGACTTACAATTTTTTTTTGTGGGGCTGTGTTATTAATGTTTGTAATAATATTAAATGAATTTTAAACTAGTATTTTTTAAATGACAGACTGCAGACACCACGGACATGAGTTCAAATACAAGTGGATTTGCATTTAATTATTTTTTGCATTTCGTGTATATATAAATCTAAAAATTCAATATATAATAAAAATTTATCTAAATAGTGTTTTTGAAACGTTCCTGTGCATGTAAAAAGTACAGTGTTCTAAAATGCCATCCCATATGTAACAGACCGCTCGTACATGTCTTATCGGGTAAATGGATAGAGCGCCAGACTCTCACGCTGTAGACCCCGGTTCAAATACAGTTGGCTACTTTTTTTTTTTTTTAATTGATTATTTACATTATTATTAATAACAATAACAAATAAACATATTTTTAAAATTTAAAAATATTTATTTAAACATTTTTAACTTTTGTATTTTTGAAATTTTGGTTATTTTTTAATAAAACTGATGATTTTTTTAAATAATATATACTATAAATCATTTTTATTGTGCGTTATTTGCTTAAAAATGTATATATATAATTGTTTATTATTACGCACGTTTAATTTTAGTTCTAAAATTAATACTTTTTAAATTTTTATTTTTTCACACCGTATTTTATTTAATATATAAATATGTACTAACCTTTTTCTTCTACGTAATCACTCATCAATGGTTGAAGTACTGGTATGTGATGTAAGTTTCTTTGCACTCAAAATTCAGCGGTATAATTCATAGCTACACGTGAATTTCTGAATATTGTTTTATATAATAATACAATTTTACGAGGACCGCAACAACTAAGTAGGAAACGAAATTCTGCTTAAACTTACACAAACCATGCGTTTTACACACGGCCGCCACCTTAAATTGCACCTTTGTCTTATCACACTATTTTCATAGCATAGTCTCCGTGCTACCCTATACACGATTTTGCGTAATAATAATTCTGCCTTGTTATACATGTCTATAGCTACTCGATTTGCTGTCCTCATGGTGACTAAACTCACAAGCACACATCTGAGGGTTTTTATATTTTGTTAAAGAGGGTGGGAGGTTAGGTAGAGGGTGATAAAATAAAGTGGTTGCAAATATCGCAGATACACTTAAAAATATTTCGTTGAAACAATTAAGACATCCTGTCTTAATAAACTTGTTTTATTTAAAACAATCTCATGCAGCTTCTATAATTTTTATAGGATTATGTGGAATCATATATTTTTCAAAAGAAATTTTTATTATTTCCTGTCATGTAATCTTAATTTACACTGGTTCATCAAGCATAGCCAGTTGTTATATATATATATATATATAACAACTGGCTATGCTTGATGAACCAGTATATATATATATATATATATATATATATATATATATATATATATATATATATATATATATAAATTGAATAACTTAAATATTTTACAGCAGTTTTTCGTGCTCAAAATATATGCTGAGAATATTGTTTTACGTAGGAAGTTTCAACATTCAAAATGATTTTCGAAGAAATCTTAATTACAATGGTTTTATCTAAATGACCAAAACGTAAATATCGGAAGATGTTTATAGCGCTCTACTAAAAACGAAATTTAATTGGTTCAGGATGTATACCTCTCGAAGCATTATACTATCAAGTGATAAAAGGTTCGTCTCGGCGACACTATACTCACCAGAATCGGTTGTACGTGTGTATTTTTTTTCTTGCGCTTCCTGCCGTCATTAAGATACTGTCGTTTCTTCGAGACGCTAGCCAAGGGGTAAGACCAACGATTCTCTCGCTCACCAAGAGTATCGGATGTACGCTTGCTGCGACTGTTTTAATTAGCGCTACAAGTGTCTTATCAAATCGCAGCCAAAATCATTACTTCTCTAATCTTTCTTCTTCATCATGTGTCTCGAATTTTTAGACTTTCGAGAAAGTCTTCATAAAACCCGCGACTCTGATAAAAATCTAGCAGCACGACGAGGTCGAGAACGTACACGTATCATAAAAAAACTATAAAAATATAGTGATAAGTGTAGTTTTAAGTGTTAGTTTTAATTTTAAAAAAATTCTTACGGCTTCTCCAACTACGGAAACTACAAAATAAGGTCTATCAATAATTTATAAATCATAAAAAGAGCGACTCCCTCTCGGAGGCTAAAGAGGGAGACAGATTTCTGAGAACGTCAACTGTCTCTCTCTGTCTCTCTGTCACCCTCGCTCTCTCTCTCTCTCTCTCTCGCTCTCTCCCACTCTGTCCCTCTCTCTCTCTCTCTCTCCCTCTCTCGCTCTCTCACGTACTAGCACAGCTGTGTTCTTTTTAAATTTTTAAATATTTTTAAATTTTTTCTCAAAGTTTAACATTTTTTATTATTTAAAATATGTTTAAAAAGTTAATTTTTTAAAAAGTTTAAATTATTAAAACAAGTTTTGCGTCATCACACAATATATTTTTGTACTATTTGTTTATTTACAAGATAAGATATCTTAACGGTTTCTTTACATGATAAGGGTCAAGGTCACATACTAAAGGTCACATACTAAAGGTTATTTAAATATTATGGATATTAATTATATAAACAAACAATTAAATATATTATCAATCTTTGGTATGCGATTTTCTGTTGTAAATAATCAATTAAGATAGCCTTATCTTGCAAATAAACAATTAAGATAATAATTAATTCCTTTTTTATATAATTAAAATCGACAATATTTAAATAGCAAACCATTAAGATAACCTTATCTTATCAACAAACCATTAAGATATCTTATCTTGCTTATCTATTTGTTTATATAAATATATGTAACGGGGTTTTAATCTGTAAAACCCGCGGTACATACCATTCGATGGTGAGAGCATGAACGAGTGGGGAAAAGGGAAAAAGCCAGAAACTACACAGATGCTATAAAAAACATACATATATTCAACAAGGGGAAGGGAAACAATCACGCACTTCACACGGAGTGTGCGTCCTCGCAGGCGTGTCGCGAAATAGAGAGAGAGAAAGAATATCCTGGGAAGAGAGAGAGATATAACTGCTGACTCACCTTAACCCTGGCACTCGACAGCGATCGCCGCACGATAAGTAATTATCATCAGACAATCCCTGGGGAACAGCGGTGGCCGGCTCGAAGGTATATTGGACGGTCGTCGCAATTGCACCCGTCGCTTTCCGTTGTAATAATATCGCGTCCGTCTCTACTAGCTGCCTAAACGTCTCTACCTTCTCCCGAAAAACTATCGTGGCTCTATCTCTCTCTTTCTCTCTATGCGGCTCGCAATTCTCGCTCTCCCTTTACAGCGTTGACACCTGTAACATCTAGAAACGGTTAGTACAGGTTCTAAGTGTGTGTGTATATGTGTGTGGGAGAGAGCATGTGACAGGGTATGTGAAATTACCCGTCACACACCCCTCCCCCAGACGCTGCTCGCCGGAGGCGTGTCAGCTCGATATCTACCGCTCTCTCTCCACAAAAAAGTATTAGTAAATAATAGTGCAATAGATAAAAAATAAAAAAAATAAAAAAATGTGTGAAGGTATCCTTTTCTCTCTCTTTATTAATAAATAAAACGATTATGTATAAATAATGTATAGAAGGTAAGTCGAAATTTTAATTTTGTATTTTCACCGTTCTGGATCGGGTGCGTCGAGGAGAAGCGTCACAAGTAGGCTCAAAAGATTTTGTGGACCCATTTGGTCTCCCTCGACCTCTCTTGGGATTGATCTCCACCGGCGCTGCGTCGCGATCAACGGTTACTTCGCGTATGGTAGTCGGTCGCGCCCCTATTTTATTACTAACCATCCCTGCCTTACGTTGAACAACTAGACTCGTTTGACGCAGCCTACCACGCTTTTTCTCTACTATTCTGGGCGTATTGTTCGCTCGCGACTCGTCTGGCTGAAGCTCGAGGTTGCTTGGTCCCTCGCTGTCCTTCGAAGTATCTTCTACTGCTTCGTCCTCGGAGTCGGAAGGTATGGTGTCGTCGTCATAGAATGGCCTCAAATCTTTCACGAAGATTTGGTCCACCTTATTTCCGTTTTTGTCAGCTAACTGGTAGGTATTATGCCCTTGTTTTTCAGAAATGACGTAGGGCCCAGTATATCTGGGGGCCCATTTAGCAGTAATTCCTTGTGGCGCACACGAAAGAATGCGATTACGCCGCAATACTTTCTGGCCTACAGCGTATTGCACATCTCGCCGCTTGCGATTATAATATCTAGCCTGGCGTTCTTGCGCTTTCGCTGAATTTTTCGCTGCTAAATCTCCCACTTCCTGAAGTTTATTCATGCGCTCACTCCAATTCTCTAACGCAGCTGCCTCTGCTTCCTGCGCTGCGGCGAGTTCCTCTTGCCGTCGTAGCGTACTTGGAGGCACGGGGTTGCGTCCGAAATTCAGAAAAGCAGGTGACAATTCCGTAGACTCTTGCACAGCCGTATTATAGGCAAACACTAGCTCGGGAATGTGTAGATCCCAAGTACTATGGTTCGACTCTATATATGACGTGATCATGGTCTTGAAGGTGCGGTTTACTCGCTCTACGGGATTTGCTTGCGCATGATATGGTGGTATTGTCGTGTGGACCACTCCATGTTCTTCTAAGAATCGGTCCACAATCTTGTTTTTAAATTCCGTTCCATTATCAGAGTGGAACGTCTCCGGCACTCCGAAGCGTAGGAAGATTTTTTCTCTGAGTTCCCTCTTAATTGTTTTCGCATTTGCTTTACGAATGGGGATACACTCCACCCAGCGCGTGAAAAGGTCCATGAACACTAGCAGATATTCATGACCGCGCAGTGTACGAGAGTTGGAGCCCATAATATCTCCGGCTACTACTTCCCACGGCCTTGTTACGATCCGCCGGCCCATAAGTCCAGCGGGTGCTAACTGGACAGCTTTGCATTGCTGGCACACTGCGCAGCAACGCACGTAATTTGCTATATCCTTGTAAATTGACGGCCAATAATACAGCAATGCGATACGCTCATATGTTTTGGCGCGTCCCAGGTGTCCAGCTGTCGGCTCGTCATGTCCTTCATGTAGGGCTTGCATCCGCTTTTCTTTGGGGAGGACTAGCTTCCAAGCATCCTGGTCCTCTAAGAGATCTTCGATCGAAGGATCAGATCGATAATAGTATAGTCTGTTGCCAACTATTTTCCAATATGGATGCTCAGTAGGACTGTCGCGGACTTTCGCTTTCATTGCCAGATACCAGGAATCACTAGTATCCTCGTCCGGGCAACTGACTGACGAAACTGTTACTTCAGACTCATCCTCGTGCATGCGTGATAATGCGTCTGGCACCCAGTTGTCGATGCCTTTCCTATACTCAACCTCGAAGTCATAGGCAAGCATTTCGAGAGCCCAGCGTGCCAAGCGTCCTGTGGGGTTCTGAATACCTCGTAACCATTTCAGACTTAGATAGTCTGTAATGACCTTGAAGTGATAACCTTCTACATAAGATCGGAACTTCCTTATGGCCCACAGCACTGCTAGACATTCTCGCTCGGTTGGTGAGTAGTTCCTCTCAGCTGATGTCAACGTGCGGCTAGCAAAGCATAACACGTGTTCCGCCCCATCAATAATTTGTGTGAGTACCGCGCCCAAACCCGTGGAGCTGGCATCAGTTTGTATGACGAACTGATGGTCGAACGATGGACTATGCAACACAGGAGCAGATGCGATAAGCGCTTTAATCTGTTCAAACGCCATCTGCTGCTCATCACCCCATACATACTTGACATTTGATCTAGTCAGATGGGTAAGCGGGTCCGCAATCGTGGCGAACTCATTCAGAAATTTCCAATACCACGACGCCATTCCTAGGAACCGTCGAAGCTGTTTGAGATTTTTCGGAGCTGGATACTCCAAAATCGGGGCGATCTTCTCTGGATCCGGCCGGAATCCCTCTCGATTCACAAGAACCCCCAGAAATCTAACTTCGCTGCGGCAAAACTCGCTTTTATCAAAATTGATGGTGAGGCCCGCATCCATAATTCTGCGGAGAACATACTCGAGCCATATCAAGTGCTCTTCAAAAGATTCTGTCGCTATAATCATATCATCCATATATGAATATGCGTGTGGCTCCAGCTCGGGACCGATAATTTTGTCGCTCAATTCTTGGAACGTTGCGGGTCCGCCAGATACGCCATACGGGAGAGAACAAAACTCGAACAGGCCTAGGCCGGGCACCGTAAACGCCGTCAAGTGTCGTGATCCTTCCTCTAACGGTACTTGATGATATGCACTGCTTAGGTCAATGCTGGAAATATAGCGTGCTTTCTGTAGCTTTCGCAGGATAGAATCCATGTAAGGAAGCGGATACGCAGGCACCTTGGTGACCCCGTTCAACTTCCTATAGTCGACGCAAAAGCGATAAGAGCCGTTTGACTTACGAACCATTACCACTGGGCTCGACCATTCGCTATGGGATCTACGAATGACCCCTGCTTCCAGCATCTGGCGCACTTGTGCATGCATTTCTTCTTCAAGTTTCTTGGAGACGGGATAGTATCTTTGCCTAATAGGTCGCGCAGAACCAACATCAATCTTATGTTGCATTAGATTGGTGCGACCTAAGGGCACTTTGCCCTTTGGCAATACTCGATCCAACATCTCTTGCAATTGAAAGCGCTGCGTATCAGAAACGTCGGCAAGTCCAACAGAGGAGATCGGAATTCGCTCATCTACTCCAATTGCCGCTACCTCAAGAGGGAGAAGTTCCTCAATCCCTTCTACCTTTATTTTATTTTCCCGAGGTAGGATGTGTGCGTTGAACGCTCGCTTAAAATCCACGCCGAGAAGACATCCTTCTGGTAACTCGGGTAGAATAACGACCTCTAAATGGCGTCGTACCTCACCTATATCGAATGGTAAATCGACATATCCGATCACAGGTGAGATCTGTCCATTAGCCATCCGTACGCCTGGTCCTTTACTAGGTGCAATCTTTTTATTGCATGCTGCAGCAATCTGTAGGCCAAGTGGTCCAATACATGTTCGTGCAGCACCTCCATCATGCAGTGCACGCACTCGGAATCCACCAATCTCCACTTGCATCCACCATCGAGAGTAGTCTCTCTCGATGTAAGGAGCTGATTCCTCAGAAGCGCCATTCGCATCGTGAGCTACTATAGGTTCTGCCGCCGTCGCGATCGGTGGGAGAACTGGCTCAGCTTGCGCGTGTGCTTCGCTGGTCTCATTGGAGTGAGTCGGTGAGGTCCTTAAGTTGGCTGCAGGGGTGGTATGGACCTGATCTACGCACCCCCCTGCTCTTTTTCCGCACACTCAGGACACGTCCGTGTAGTGTATCCTGGCCAGCTACAGCCCCAACATACACGATGGGAATGTGGCCCAGGAGTTTTTCCCTTATTCTTGTCACTGGCCGGCTGGTGTGGGGAACTTCTTCGCTTTGGGCTGTTGCCCCTTTTATAATACGGCCCTTTATATCTTTGAGAAACCGATTTTTGCGCCGCTGCCTCCTCTGCAGTTGACGATGGAGCTTTCATGGGGCCGGTCAGAGTCAGCTGTTTCAGCTTCTCATTGAGCAACTTCTCGATTAAAGCCGATATCTCTTGAGGCGAACTTTGCGATATCGCTGCCAGACTGGGAGCGTTACGCTTCGCACTCAATTTCTCCTCGACCAGCTTATCTACCTTATGAGACAAGTCTGTAGGCGAACCTTCCGCAATAGCAGCCAGACTCATTTTATAATAATTCGTCGGTGCGCGTGGCCCTTTATATGCCAATTCCGGCAACAAGCATTTATCCGCAGGAGGTGGCTCTTTCCAACTACGCCGTACCTCCACGACAGCTTCTGCCTGCCGCGCCAACCGAATCATAGTGTCAAGATCCGTGGTCTGCTCCTTACTCACAATCGCCTGCAACTCTGGTGACATATTTTGATAAATTAGTTGCAGTTTCCTTTCTTCATTCCAAGGCACTTCAAATTTATCAATGTAAGATAGGAGAGAGAATATATAATCGGTGACTGGTTCTGCGAATCCTTGAGTGCGCGCCGTTGCTTCTGTCACTAACCGCTGCTGGTAACGGCTATCCACGCCGTAACAGCGTCGTGCTGCCTCGCAAAAATCTTGCCATGTATGCCAATTTCTCCGGGATTGGCGACACCATTGGAGAGCTGCTCCCTTCAGCAACTCCGTCATGGCGTTTAGGAGGTCCTCGTCCTCTATGCGGGCCAGTATGCGGCACTCATTGACGCGTAGCAGAAATTCTTCGATACTGCGACCGTCTTTTTCGCCAGAAAACTTAATGTTCCAGGATCGAACTGTTTTTCCGATATCATTAACACGGTGACCAGCAAATGTGCTATTTTGCGATTGCCGCATTGTCTCAGGATACTGAGACATTCCCCTCCCCCCAGACTCTTGCCGGGTTGGGAGAGTCTGATCGTGCTGGTGAGCCATCGCTGGTCCTCTCTCACTGGTCTGTTGCAGCATTGAGGTAAAACTTGGGGTGTTAGCGTTAAGTCGCGATCCCCCGCTTCTTGCAGCTCCTCCTGTTTGTGCCCTTGGGTAATAATTCGACTGGTAGTCATCGTCATAACGTAGGTCGAATGTGTCCCGAAAAGCGACACTCCTGTTGTTTTTGGGCCTTGCTCCTTGCCCTTGATGCGTATTTGCTGCTTCGTTGCTTTGCAAGGTTTCAAAACGCAACCTTGTGCTCGTAATCAGTTCAGCAACATTTTCTTGCAACTCTTTCATTTGGTTACTGTATTCTTGAACAACTACTGACGTGGTTGCCATTTCGAGTGCCACGGCTCTTGGAACGGGGTATGACGTGCCGTTCGATAACGTCACCAGTACCATATTTGACTCTTGCGCGTTCGCAGTTTGTCTTGTACCCGTTGAATATACTGTATTCGGGTTACTCATTTCCCCTAAGCCGGTTGCTGTAGCAGATGTCGTTGTAGTTGTAGTACTTGTTACTGCTATCATACTTGGCGGCACCGCAGTACTAGTCTGTTGGCCTCCCCAGAATGCTAATGGCATTGGTGGCGGTGGTGGTGGTGGAATGAGTGCTTGAACAGGCCGTTCATACCCAGGTGCTGTGGTTTCGTCAGATGGTGGCGTGTGGTTCGGCGTCGTCGTAACTACCGTCACTGCCGCCGTTGCTCCTGCATTATTTTGTACCACACCAGTGTTACCGAGTCCATTTCCTTGGCATGTCGTCAAAGACATGTTCAAGGAACTCATTTGGGTGGAGCTGGTTGCCATGGGAGCGAAGTCATTTGATAAATCCGTTCCTACTCGGTGACTTGCCCAATATTGCTGCCTATGTAGAATTTCGGCTTGTGTCTCATTACTGAACTTCGCATCCTGTAATACTTCGTCGAGCTTCTCTTCTCGACGAGTTTTCAGCTCTTCTGTAACTATGATGTCTAAGCTATCAACGAAGTCGGCTGCTGTGTAGTCGCCCCGCAAGCGTCTATATAATCTATCGCTTTTCGCAAATTGTGTGCCATCGCTTTTTAATTCTAGCCTATTTAAAAAAATATCTAATCTTTGTCCCTCTAAACGTAAAATCCACGCTTGGATCTCGGTTCCTACCGTTTCATCGAAGGTGAGGTCGTATTGATTCGCCATTTTCTTGTGTTTTTATCTATTTTATTTCAAGAAGCCCAATATTTTTAAATTTAACTACGTTGTAATTTCCAGTACAAGTTATTAATTCGAATATTTAATAATATTTGTTGTACCCGTAATTGTTTTCAACAGATGGTGTTCATCGCACACACTAGGTGTTTCTTTCAGCGTATTATTTTGCGCAAATCACTTCTCTAGTAAATATTATTTAGTAATTATTAATAATAAATATTTATTTAAATATAATAATCAATAACGCTGAAAGAATACTAAATTAATCTACCTCAATTCGAATTAAGTATCTTGTGTAGTTTGTAATAAATAAAGAATTTTAATTATATTTTTCCCTTAACATCGCGAAAAACTAATGTAATATTTCCTGCTAAAAAAAAAATAAAAAAACAAAGAAAAATTTTCCAATGATTAAATAGTTTAATAATTATTCAATTAATTGATTAAACAATAATACTATTTTCCCAAAATAACCAAATAATAATAATGATCCTTAATTAAAATAACAACAATTGTTTATGAAACAACAATTATGCCAAAGATACGAAGTCAGTGAGCAATCAACTATTTAGTTAATTAAGTAGTCCATTAACTCTCAATTTTATTTAGCAAAAAAAATTTTAACGACAATTACCATCATTAATTAAGTTAATAAACCATTGTTTATATAAAAAAAAATCACAATAATATTTTTAATCAATTAATTAAGCGATACGCATACTATGGCCACGCAATTATTCGGCGGTTTAGTCGCAGTTCAATTACATATACTACTCTGCAACTACACAGACTCGCACCTATACAACTATCTATATTCTATACAGTACAGTCATTGTATATACGCTCAATATCGACACTACGTATGTATAATTTTAAGTACACGCTGTTATAATATAAGCGCACGCGCTACCCGCTTCTATTTTTCCCGTAAATCGAATATACGGTTTTAACTAAGCTAATTAATAAACGAACAAGTCAATTAGCTATTAAACGAGCATGTGGTTAAAAGTGTTATTTTATTTACCAAATTATTTATTTAACCATAAATTAATTTTGTCAACAAGTGATTAATTTTCTAAACAAACTGTTTAATTCGAGAAGCCGAATATAAATGTAACTATATTTCCAACACAATACTCAGTAATACTACTACTCAAATTCCGAAATAAAATTTTCAATATTTATTTTATTCTTATACACTTTAAATATTAGGAAATTTTCAGCAATAAGATTACATTTCTTTACGTCACGAAATAAGTGTTTGTATTATTGATTATGCGAGTTCGCTTTAAATGTATGAAATTGTATTAATTTAAGTACCCCGTGATTTTATTAAATTTCACACTTTATTTTTACTAAAATAGCAATATCTCATCACAACACCAACAAAAAAATGTATTTGTTATTTACCGTTAATTAAGAAAATTTTTAATCATTATATTTTATTTCTAATAATTGTTATAAAAACTCTTTGACAAACACATTTGTCCACTTGTGAGAGACGCTTTTACACTAAATTATATTCGCATATGTTCCCTTACCTATAAAAATCTATCTAGCAACAAGTTATTTTCTCCTCGTATGTTAAACACGTTGACCACATAAATCGAGCAGCCGTTCGAATTCACTAAACTGCCGAAATATTATTTAATTCCGGCCTGACCCGTACTCAGAATTTTCCAGGGTTCGCCGCGGTTTGTTTACCTTTTGCGCGTGAGTGATCGCATTCCAGCGGCAATATACTCTCCGCGCAAAGTCTGTATATACGGCTGACTCGAATATTTTTCGACGCGCGCGTTCACAATATACGCCACGCAAACCGCACTATACACTTTATCGCTAGTTTTTCATTTAATCCCCACAACTCTGTGAGTGTTTCCGTTGGGCGCCAATTATATGTAACGGGGTTTTAATCGGTGAAACCCGCGGTACATACCATTTGATGGTGAGAGCATGAACGAGTGGGGAAAAGGGAAAAAGCCAGAAACTACACAGATGCTATAAAAAACATACATATATTCAACAAGGGGAAGGGAAACAATCACGCACTTCACACGGAGTGTGCGTCCTCGCAGGCGTGTCGCGAAATAGAGAGAGAGAAAGAATATCCCGGGAAGAGAGAGAGATATAACTGCTGACTCACCTTAACCCTGGCACTCGACAGCGATCGCCGCACGATAAGTAATTATCCCCAGACAATCCCTGGGGAACAGCGGTGGCCGGCTCGAAGGTATATTGGGCGGTCGTCGCAATTGCACCCGTCGCTTTCCGTTGTAATAATATCGCGTCCGTCTCTACTAGCTGCCTAAACGTCTCTACCTTCTCCCGAAAAACTATCGTGGCTCGCGCCCCTGCGCGCCCCCTGCTTATACTCTATCTCTCTCTTTCTCTCTATGCGGCTCGCAATTCTCTCTCTCCCTTTACAGCGTTGACACCTGTAACATCTAGAAACGGTTAGTACAGGTTCTAAGTGTGTGTGTATATGTGTGTGGGAGAGAGCATGTGACAGGGTATGTGAAATTACCCGTCACATATACAATTAAAAAGTAATTAATAAGATACGTAAACAAGGTCACATTCCTCTATGGAACGTGACCTTGAGCCATATCTTGTCAACAAACCATTAAGATAACCTTATCTTATCAACAAACCATTAAGATTAGAGAGGTCGCGCAGTGATGACGTCATTTGTTTAGTCTTCCTATAAAAGCTTACTTACTACTTTAGTATACCAAAATTATATATAGATTTATTAAATCTAAAATAAAGGATAAATTCAATAATAAAATAAATTTGTGCGTCACATTTGCGGTCTATGTATTGTTTGCTAATTAAGTACAATAATATTATTTAAAGTAAAACATACATTTTAAAAGCTAAATACCATAGTAATATTTAAAAAGAAACATAGTATGTATTTTGTAGAATCCATGTATAATCAAATAAAATCAGTTTGATACATTTAATTTGAGGTAAATATTTAAAATAAAGGTGCGCCAACTAACCCGCCGCGCCACATAAGCTGCTTCTTTTGATAATACCTAATACTCTAATTCTAACTATTGATTCTTTATTATTTTGAATACTATTCACGATTTATCACTTGGTTACTCCTGAAAAGCTATATTATAGACTTACATTGTTGAAAATGTTTGCAGTACCGACCCATTGATGACTTTGATGAAAACCCGAACGAGATAAGTGTCGCGTTCATAATCCACTGTCCAATAACTTCACTTTTACAATCCAAATGTTATAACTTCACTGTCTGATAACATTTTTTTTGCAACTTTAGATCAACATTTCTTTAAATTTCAAAACACGATAATTTCGGCACTACGGAGAATAATTTTAAAAATATACACAATTATTAATTTTTTGTGCAATTTAATTGTGAGTCGAAAAATATCCCACCGCTGAACCACTGTCATGATCCAACTGGGGTTCGGTTAGGTAGCGCGTGAACCGAGAGCGGTTTATTTAAATAAATTAGAAATAAATAAATAAATAAATGTATAATTAACGCGGATTAAAATAAGGATGTTTTGATTAACAGCGACACTTTCTCTCTGCGTCTAATCCGGGCTTGAGACCGGCTACGGCCGCATTAAAAGTGTTTGAAACGTGAAATAACGAATAAATTGAATAAACTGAATATCGCGAGTAAACTCGTGTGTTCTTTTGCACATCTAGACTCTGAATGACTTTACTCGTGATCTACAATTTCGTTGTAGCCCTGTTGAATTCCTCTCCTCCTCGGGTCCCTTTTGTATATGCAGTCTAGAGGCTGTTTCCAGCCACATGTTGTTGTTGTGTAAGCGACACGCTTTTCTTTCCGGAAAAGTGCTTGAACTCGGACCCCCAATATCGCGTAGAACAGAGATTCTTTCTTTGCTTTTCAGGCGCAGTTTGTAAAATTGAATATTTTTAGTCTGAGCCTGTTCGAGAATCGAATGCTTATATATTTTTGAATATTTTCTAAATAAATGCGTATTATTATATTTGAATATTTGCGCATATAAATGGCGAATAACACGTGATATATTATTACATAACAGTATCCCAGTGTAAGAAAACGTGACTGCAGAGTGAAAGAGAAAGAGAATAAGCCATAGTAGCTATCTCTTTATTGCTGTAAACATCCAATCGCACGACGGCGATAGAAAAGTATTTAATGCACTCAGGATATTCACTCATGAGAATAACATAATTTATGATACAAATTAATAAAGAAAGCATTACTAATAATAAAAAAGAATGTCAAGATTATAATACCTTGATCGAATATAATATACTCTAAAGTAATAGCTACAATAAGAAATTTTCATAATCATTGTGCGTAGATAGGCTGAATATACAGATGTTCTTGAGTTAGGTATACAAAAACTCTATGACTATTTTTTCTATACTTAATATTTCATGAGTAAATGGTTGATTAAATGTGTATCGGCAATTCACAGCCATTTTGAAATTTTTTAATTCTAAGTAAAGAACAATTTTAAAAATACAGATAGATTCGTTATGTAATTCTAAACAAAAAATGCCTTGTTACAAATTCTGACGGGAGAGATGAAGGTGTGAAAGTCAAGAAAAGAACGCTCTCAAGTACATTGAACATAGAACTTTTATTCCTTTTCGGTAACTTACGGAAATACAATGGCGCACGTTCGTCGCCGCAATACCCTGGCGCAGCAGGTGAACAAAAACGAAGAAGACTCAGGTTTAGCCCGTCAAGGGACTCGATCCGTGTCGAGAGGCCCCGTCCGTGACAGTTTGCGCGTCCGTCTCAGTCGACGATCGAAGCAGCAGTGACGGGAAGGAGGGGAGCGACCCGCTAGAGGGAAGCAGCGAATCGGATGGAAATTTTCGTACATTGCCGCCCGCATCGTTCCCGGAACGATACGAACGGGGGCCAGGGGGCTGGTGACTGCCAGAGTCACAGTTGAGGCCGCCCGCCGTGGGGGACCGCGAGATCAGCTTGAAGGCTCCTGGGGTAAAGCTGCCAAAACCGGCAGACGCACAAGTTTTACAATCGGCCGGGTGTAGTCTCTGTTGGCGGTCCTCACCTTGGCCACCCGAGTACGTTGATCCGGTCCAGGATAGGTGTCAAGCACTCGTCGAAGCGGCCACCTCCCGCGATCAGTCAGGAGCGAGGGGTCGATGATGACCACTACATCTCCAATCGTGAGATCTTGGCGAGGCCGCGACCACTTGAAGCGCTGTTGCAGCGTGTTCAAGTACTCGCGACCCCAGCGTCTCCAAAATCGGGCGCGCATCGCCTGAACGAGACGCCAGTGAGTGAGGTGGTTCAAGCTTTCATCCAAATCTTCTGGTTGCGGATGCGCGCAGAGTGGAACGCCAACGAGGAAGTGGCCCGGTGTCAAGATGTCCAAGTCATCGATGCAGCCGGAGACAGGCGTGATGGGGCGACTGTTAAACACCAGCTCAACGTCAACGAGCAGTGTAGTGAATTCCTCGTAGGTGAGCTTCCGAGGCCCAGCGATGCGCCGAAGATGGGTCTTCATCGACTTGACGCCGGCCTCCCACAAGCCACCAAAGTGAGGTGACGAGGGCGGTATGAATTGCCATTTGATGCCGTCAGAGGCGAGTGAGTCGGCGACGCGGGGCCCTCGGTGTCCGGATTCCCTGAGCATGTGGCCGAGCTCGGCGTCGGCGCCGCGAAAATTGGTCGCGTTGTCGCCCCACAACTCAGCGGGCTTCCCTCGGCGTCTGCAGAAGCGAGAGAGGGCTCCAAGGAAACTTGCGGTGGTGAGGTCTCCGACATGCTCGAGGTGGATAGCCTTGGTGCATAAGCACACAAAGACAGCCACGTATCCCTTGGATGACCTCACTCCACGCCCCCGAGTGCTGAGCACTTGGAACGGTACAGCGTAATCAACCCCGCTCCGACTGAACGGCCGGGAGGGCGTGACTCGTGAAGCGGGGAGCGAACCCATTACTTGAGTGGCTGCGCGCGCAGCTGATTTGGCGCAGATGACGCAATGGTGGAGGTGGGCTTTGTCCTTGACTCGGCCACCGACGATCCAGACTCGGCGCATGGCGTGGGCGTAGGTGACGCGGAAACCACCGTGGAGTGCTCGAGTGTGGGCCCAATCCACAACGAGGGCAGCCAAATGGCTCTTCCCGTCCAAGATTGCGGGATGCTGCTCTGAAAAGGAGAGCGAAGAGTTGCTGAGCCGGCCTCCAACCCTCAACATCCTCGAATTATCGAGGAAGGGGAGTAGCGCTCTAAGCGGACTCGTCGAGCTAACTGGTCTCCCTCGTTCGATCTCCTGGATCTCCTGCGCGTAGACTTGCTGCTGTCTGAGGCGGACGCACGTGAGGAACTCCTGACGGAGCTCATCGGCCGTGACCGGGCTCAAGGGAACAGGTGCCTGGCGATCGTGGCGGCGACGAAAGAGTCGTCGGCAGCGAACTAGAGCTCTGACTAATCGGTTCAGATTGGAGAAGCCGTCGGCGAGCTCAACCTCTGGCACTTGCGATACGAGGCAAGTGAGGTGAGGCACCGGCGGGGCTGGCAGTGGTTGGGTCGCTTCGACCGGCCACCCGGCGGGGGGGTTCGGAGAGCCATTTAGGGCCCGACCACCACAGTCGATTTCGGCTTAGTCTTGCCGGATCAGAACCTCGGGTGGCGATGTCGGCTGGATTTTCGGTCGTGCGAACATAGCGCCAAGGGCAGCGTGGCATGGTTTCATGGACCTGACTGACGAAATTGTCTGCAAAGTCGTTTCCAAGAGATCCCTCCGACCGGATCCAATGCAATGCTATGTGAGAGTCGGACCAGGCGAAGCATGATTGAGTTCCGATGCCTAAACTGCTTCAAGCGAATCGGAGCAGACGAGCAGCTAGAAGAGCGGCTCGCAGTTCGAGGCGAGGGATTGTCACTCGTGGAGAGGGTCGCTTTAGAGGGGCCTCACCGTGCGTCAATCTCTTGAGCGGTGTCAATTTGGTCTTCGATACGACGAGAAGGACGTGAACGGCACCCGAGTCATCTTCGGCACGGAGGTACACAGCGGCAGCAAGGGCGCGCCGGCTAGCATCGGCAAAGGCGTGTAGCTGCACGCGGCTTGATGGAGACCAGTTGAGTCAGCGCGGCAGCTTGATGGCGGTCACGTCGCGGAGGTTAGACCTAAAGTTCTCCCATTGGCGGGCCATTGTAGCTGGAAGATCGTGGTCCCAGTCCAGCTTGGCCCGCTGCAGGTCCTGCATGAACATCTTGGCCAAGACAACGACCGGGGACCGTCATCCTACGGGATCGAACAGTCGGGCGATCTCAGAGAGAACTTGACGCTTTGTCAGCGATGCGTCGTCATCGAAGAGGGGGGGGGGGTGCAAATCTCATGCGATCTGCAATGGGATCCCAAAGAATGCTCAATTCGTTGACAGGTCCTTCTGATGAGAGTTGTGGCCAACTCGTGCAGAGGCGGTCTTCCGGCGGTATACTCTCAAGGAATTCTTGCACATTGCATACCCATTTCTTCAGGTGGAACCCTCCCGCCTGAAGCAGTCTAATCAACTGGTTGCGTCGCCGCAGAGCCTCCTCCAGATTATCGCCTCCCCCCCCCCCAGGAAGTCATCAATGTAGAGCTCTTGTTCAACTGCGCGAGAGGCTTCAGGGAGCGCAGCTCCTTCGTCGACGCACAGCTGCTTAAGCGTCCGTAGAGCCAAGTAAGGGGCACATGATTCTCCGTAGATGATCGTTTTCAGGACGTAGTGCGTCTCAGGTTCGCCAGCAGACGGACTCCAGATAATTCGTTGAAGCTGAGCGTCCTCTGGATTGACCCAGATCTGCCGGAACATCATGGTGATGTCGGCGGAGTAAGCTACGGGCCATCGTCTCCAGCGCGTAATCACGGCGGTTAGGTCGCTTTGCAGCTTAGGTCCTGGCAGGAGGACGTCATTGAGGCTGCGTCCTGAGGTAGTCGGGCGGGACGCGTTGAATACCACCCGCAGCTTACTCCCACCATCTTTGCGTTGCCAGATGCCGTGGTGAGGAAGGTAGTTCGTGCGAGGCTGCCGGGTGTTGATCTCCTTGTCGGTGAGTGGGCGCATGTGGCCGAGGCGAAGATACTCCTGCATAAATTTCTGGTACTAATGATCCATCCAAACACAGACTTCTGCGCCAGGAAGTCCTGTCTGTGAACGAGGCCTGGTGGCAGAAGATCGGGATAGACGTTGGCTCCAAGTACGAGATCGACGCCTCGGGGCGTGGGAAAGCTTGGATCCGCAAGCCGAAGATCCTGGAAGAGGCTGACGGCGCGGTGGTCGAGCTCGTGGGACGGAGTCTGCAGCTGCATATGTTGAAGGCCGTATGCTTCGACTCGATGAGCCATCGAGCCGTCCAGGGTGTAAAGGTGAAGATGTGTGCGTATCAATGTTGATCCCATGGGGCCTCCCGTGAGACCGGCCACGTCAACTTTGGCCTTCTCCGTCCCTTCACCGAATCGCAGGGCCAGCCGGAGGTTAACAAAGGTGGACTCTGAACAGGGATCGAGGAGCGCTCGAACACACCGGCGGGGTCGCCTTCCGTCCCCCAATGCCACCATCGCGGTAGGAAGCAGTCCTGGTCATGGAGACGTTTGACCAGGGCTTGCAGCGTCGGCTAGTGGGCGATCTCCCACTTCAGCAGCTCTAGATTTTTTGGGAGGGATCCCAGAGTCAGTGGAGTCGTGCCGCTTGACACCACCCTCATGCAGCAGAGTATGGTGCTGACCTCCGCACGTTCGACAGGAAGATTGGGACGGACAGCTGTCAACTTGGTGATTCCGTCGGAGGCAATTGAAGCAAATCTTCTGTCGCCACGTCAAATCCCTTCGTTCTCGAAGAGAGAGGTTTTTGAACTGCGGGCAATGGCCGATGTAGTGCGGCCCGTTGCAAACGGCGCATTGCGATGATGTGGTGGCAAGAATGTGGATTCGACGTGAGCTCTCCGTGGTAGATGTGAGTCCTTTTGGCATTGAGGTCCTGTTCGCTTCTAACGTGCGACATCTTCGCCGCAAGAAAGCAAACAGCGCGTCAAACGTAGGGCGCTAATGTCGTCGATCGCCGGGTAGGCCGTCGAGGGTCGCAAGCTCCTCCTCCCAATCTCGGCGAGTTACTGAGTCCATCGTATCGCAGGCAAACAAAACCAGCCAGTCGTCCCAATGGTCCACTGGGCAACCGAGAGTCTTTAGTTGGTGGCGGTGTCGTTTGAGCTCGTCCTGAAGATATTGAAGGCTAGCCGCAGACTCTTCCTTCAACGGACGGAGACCCTTGAGGGCCGTCAAATGATCTTGTATGAGCAATCGGCGATTGTCATAGCGGTCTTCGAGGTTGCTCCATGAGGTTGCGTAGTTTGCTCCGGTGCAGTCCATTTTCTCGAATGCTGCCGTAGCATCCCCCTGGACGTGAGTCATCAGGTAGTACATTCTGTCGACGTCGCTTAGACGGGGGTCGTTGTGGATTAAAGAGCGAAACATATCGCGGAAGGATTCCCAATCCTTGCGACGACCGCTGAAAGCGGGTATGACGATGCGTGGGGGACGGGTGGCGTCCATGTTCTGCAAAGGAGGCACCAGTCATAGTTTACTAGGGCCGATGCGTAGGAGCAAGGCGGCTCGGTTAGGGTGAATCGAGAGATGGCTGGCATGATCAGACGATTCGACGATGTCGGGCTTCGCGGGAGTGGAGCCATCAAAGAGGCCACTGTGCGAACGTTACGGCCTCGGCCAGGCGCCGCACGAACCAGGTAATCTCAGCTCGCCGGAAGTTGACCCAGGCGGGAGACCTCTGGCCCGGGGCGAGACCGAGGGCATGACACAGACTCAAGAGGCCTGCGGAAGGCGCACTCGGTCGGTGGCTCTCCCACGTCACGCCGATCCTCAGCCGACGATGCGCCGCCGCTTGCGAAAGACGGGTGTCGCCGTCGTCGTGAGGGCTCTCAAGCGACGCGATCGCGCGAGCGCACGGGCGAGAGCGATACACAGAGAGAGAGAGGGAGAGAGAGAGAGAGACGCCAAATAGGCAAGAGCGCGGGACCGTCCCGCGTCGCGATAGGAAACCTTCTCAAGCGAAAAGCCAGCTCCGACGCCGATCGCGGCTCGACCTGAAGGCACTCAGCTCTTCGATCCGTCAAGCCACGCAATCGCGCGAGCATACGGACGAGAGTGAGACAGAGAGAGAGAGCGGAAGAGAGGGAGAGAGAGAGAGAGAGTTACAGAAAAGGAGAGAGAGAGAGAGAAGGAGAGAGAGATGGCGTCATGGCGGCGTTACAAAACTCGAGCGCGAGAGAGATGGAGAGAGACGCCAAAGAGTGCGAGAGAGATGGAGAGAGACGCCAAAGAGTGCGAGAGAGATGGAGAGAGACGCCAAAGAGTGCGAGAGAGATGGAGAGAGACGCCAAAGAGCACGAGCCGCTGCACCGAGGCGCGAAAGACGGTCTCAATCGAGAAGCCGGCCTTGCGCCGATCGCCGCGAGACCCGAAGCCACTCGACCTCTCTGCCGCGCAAAGAAAGAGAGAGAGAGAGAGAAGCCGACCGAGAGCGATGCGGTTGAAAGCGGCGACTCGCGCACACGATCGCATCCGCCGAGCACGCAACAAGATGGCGGCGACGCGGGAAGCGGACTTGACGCGCGGGAATGGGCGCAAAAGCGCGGTCAATCAGCGTCCGGCGCGAGAATTAGGCGCGAAAAATGCAGCTACGCGAGTGCTCGAAAGGTTCTTTTCTTGACAAATCCGGCTCGGTTAGGACCAATGTTACAAATTCTGACGGGAGAGATGAAGGTGTGAAAGTCAAGAAAAGAACGCTCTCAAGTACATTGAACATAGAACTTTTATTCCTTTTCGGTAACTTACGGAAATACAATGGCGCACGTTCGTCGCCGCAATACCCTGGCGCAGCAGGTGAACAAAAACGAAGAAGACTCAGGTTTAGCCCGTCAAGGGACTCGATCCGTGTCGAGAGGCCCCGTCCGTGACAGTTTGCGCGTCCGTCTCAGTCGACGATCGAAGCAGCAGTGACGGGAAGGAGGGGAGCGACCCGCTAGAGGGAAGCAGCGAATCGGATGGAAATTTTCGTACATGCCTCTAACAGTTTTTCTCTAAAGTCAATAGATTTCAAGATAAAAAAGTGATAAATTTAAATTTTCTTTCTCAATTTTTTTCTTAAAATCTATTAAATTTAGAGAAAAAAGGGTAGAACTACTTTTTGTTTTTAATCACACATAGAATCTATCTCTATTTTTAAAATTCTTTTATACCTTGAATTAAAAAACTTCAAAATGGCTGTTAATTGCCGATACTTGATATCACACTTTAGCATAACTATTTACTCATTAAGTATTAAGTTTAAACAAAATAGTCATACAGGTTTTTCGTTTTGTATACTTTCTGACTTTTACATTTTGTACTTAGAATATTTAAAACATAGATGTTGCAATTTTTTTCTGGATTTTGCTGTTGATCTAATTATGCAGATAAATTTTACAATGAACTGAACTTCTTCATAATACTAATAGTCAAATCTATCCAGTGAGACAAAATTTGTCTCAGATTGTATTCATTGAATTGTTCTTTTGTAAGTAATAACAGATTATTATTGTATATAGATACGTTTAATACTTTTAAAAACGAGCATTTTAGTAAAAACAAATATTTTTTATGGTTACGTTTAAAATTAGTGTAGAATAGACAAGAAATTCATAAAGTATTAATTTAAATAACTTCATATTATTTAATTTTTTTATATAAATTAGCTAGAATTTTATCAAACATTTTTTTTATTCAACATTTTAATAATTTAGAATTCTATTTACTTATATATGTATAGTAGTTTTAAAGACCAACTTTATTGTAAATAAATCATAACAACATTCGCGTTAAATAACCTTTTATTTTATTCAAATTTAGGCGTATATTTGTCTTGAATTATAGAAGAAAATTAAAAGTAACGAATTTAAAATAGCAGTATATTTGTCTTGAATTATGGAAGAAAATTAAAGGTAACGAATTCAAAATGTATATTTGTCTTGAATTATAGAAGAAAATTAAAGGCAACGAATTTAACATTTTTATAGCGATGGAGCAAATGATAAAAGTGAAAATTATAGGAGATAAGAATTGTTTATTTCGCTGTTTTTCATATTTTTACCAAATTTTAAACTTTACTTTGTTCGAAAAACTGATAAACTAAAACACTAATATAATAAACCATTAACGTCTTAATGTGGAGCAATCATTGTATCAAATTCTGGAATTCCTGATGATTACGACTTATGTGTTTATCCAAAAAGTAAATCAGATAATGAAAAAACAATTACATACTTAAGTAAATTGTCTCATCACGTTGACCCAATGGTTTTTCCTCTACTGTTTCCGTCTGGTGACTTAAGTTGGAGTATTGGTTATAAAAAACGATCAGATTCTTCTGAAACTGATTATCTCACACTTTTACAGTATTATTCATATAGATTAGCATATCGACCACATAATCGAAATTTTAGTCCATTATTATTTAGTGGAAGATTAACTCAACAATTCTTTATACATGCTAATATCATGATAGAAAATTATAGAATAAATTTTTTTAGAAATAATCAAAAACAAATACGCATTGAATGTTATCAAGGTTTACTCGATCATGTTATGCAAAGTGCTTCAAATATTTCACAAAATTTTGGAAAAGAAAGAGGAGGAAATCTTTTTATATTATCCGCAACCTATATTAGCAGTCCCAGGTACATGCAACAACATTATCAAGACGCAATGGCGATATACAGAGATATTGGTTCTAGAATTGATATATTTATAACTGTAACATGTAATCCAAAATGGAAAGAACTTAAACTAATTCTTAAAAAATTTCCACTTCATACAACTTTGAACGATATTCCAAATATTACGGTCAAATTATTTTACACTAAATTCAATTCAATTTTAGATGATATTGTTAAAAATAAAATATTTGATGAAGTTATAGCTTATGTTTATACAATAGAATTTCAAAAAAGAGTTCTACCACATGCTCATATTGTTCTAACTTTGCATCCAAATGATAAACTTCTAACCCCAGAGGCTATTGACAAACATATTTCAACAGAAATCCCTAATGATGATAATGAGTTACAAAAATTAGTAATTAAACACATGTTACATGGTCCACATAGAGAAAAGTATCCCTGTTTAAATAAAAGTAAAAACAATTTATGTAGAAAGAAATTTCCGAAACCTGTCCGAGCATCGACTATATTTAAAAAAAATCGTTACCCGGAGTATAAAATAATTAATAACATTTCTCAAAATCATAAATATCGCAATAAAAATAGTAATCAAATAATTCCTATAGACAACTCAATGCTAGTACCATATAATAAATTTTCATTAATAAAATATAAATGTCATATCAATGTTGAGTATTGTGCTTTCATTCAAAGTATAAAATATATTTTTGATTACATACATAAAGGTGGTGATAAAGCTATTTGTAAATTGAAACAAATGAACGATAATAATGTTTTAGAAGTACACGACGAAATAAGTCAATATATTGATGGTAGATATTTAAGTCTAATGGAAGCAGCTTGGCGGTTACAAGTGTTTCCTTTGTGCGGTAGGAGTCACACTGTAGTTCGATAAGCTGTTCATACCGAAAATCAACAAAAAATAATTTTTGAAGAAAATAAAGAAATAGAAGCAATCGGAAAAAGTCAGGATACTACTTTAACAGCGTGATTTCAATTGAATAAAACAGACGATATTGCAAAAAAGATAAAGTATGCCAATATACCTAAATATTATGTATTTAATCAAACATCTAAATCATGGATAAAACGAATACGTGAAAGAAAAAATTACGCAATTGGACGTTTAAACATCGTTTCTCCTAAATATAGCGAACGGTTTTTTTAAAATTAATATTGAATAGAGTCAAAGGGGCGCAATCTTTTGAAGAACTTCGAACTTTTAAAAGCATTTTTTATAATACCTATAAACAAGCAGCAATTGTCATGGATTTAATAGAACATGATTCTCAAATTTATAATACTTTTGAAGAAGCATGTAGCGTGATGTTGCCTCATCAATTATGTAAAATTTTCATAAATTAACAAAATTCTTGTCTGAACATTTTACAGAAAATAAAGAACTTTGTGTACTGCATTATATAAATAATATTTTATTAAAGGAATATATGACTTGTAAAGATTTAGGTTTACCTAACCCGGATGTAAATTTCTCAAATGAACATAATGCTAACGATTTAACTACTATTCAACAAAGTAAAATCATCTTTGAAAATATGTACAGTCAATTAAATTAAGATCAAAAATTAATTTTTGAATAATTGATAGATAATGAAAACAAAATATTTTTTATAGATGGGCCAGGTGGTTCTGGTAAAACTTTTCTATATAAAACATTAATATATTTTTTTCAAAAGAAAAAAAAATTGTATCAATGACTTGGACAGGGATTGCATCTATCTTACTGCCAAAGGGCATGACCAGTCATCGAACTTTTCGATTACCTTTAGATTTGAGTGGTATAGAAAGTACATTTTTAATGTTAGAATCAGATAAGAAAAAATTAAGAGAAGTTGATGTCATAATTTGGGATGAAGCTGCAAAAATTCCAAAAAAAGCTTTAGAAATTGTTGATAGAACACTTAGAGATGTCTGTAAAAATGTAGCTTTTGGTGATAAATTAATCATACTAGGGGGTGATTTTCATCAAATTCTTCCAGTTTTGAAAAATAGTTACAGAAGTGCTATTATTGAAGAAACTATAAAATATTCTAAACTTGTGTGGGCAATTTTCTGTGAGGCCCAACTCCCAGTCGCCACCGTCAGGTGGCACTAGCCGCACGCGCTCTATTTCCCCCTCCGAGCGCCAACCGCTGAGCAACGAGCGTAGCGGCAGATCAGTGAGTCTCGAGCCCTCCAAGCAAGCGGAGGCATCTCTGTTGTCAGCCAGCTGTATCTTGCGACTCTTACAATAAAATTGAAGTACCACAGTATCTTTGGTGATCTTGGATTGTCTCCCTCACCCCCTTCCCTCCGAAACATTGGTCCTCCGAGCCGGATTACGGAACCCAGCACCACGCAGGTCCATATCCCAACAGGAAGAGGCCGGTGATCGGGAGTGGTCAGACAACCTCCGAGCCGCAGCCATCGCAGCACTGCGTACGTCAGCCGTCCACAAGTTAGCGATAGACTCGCGATCAGGTATGTCAGTGAACATTGCAACGACGCGCGAGCAGGCGCTTCCCGCCATTTTCGGTAGTGCACGTCCTTTTCTCTCTGATGCTCGCTGTCGTCCGACGTGTGAGGAAGAGACGCCGCCGAAGTCCACCCGCCGCGGGGCTCTCGGTGATCGGTCTCGGCGTTCCGCGATGATAGGCGCGCGTCCAGGCGTTGCGGCGCGATCATTGCGACGATGCGCGGGTCGGTGCTTCCCGCCATTTTCGGCGGTGCGCGTCCTTTCCTCTCTGAGGCTCGCTTTCGTCCGACGTGAGAGGAAGAGACGCCACCGAGGTACACCCGCCGCGGGGTATCAGTGATCGGTCTCGGGATTCGGCGGTGACAGGCGCGCGTCCAGGCGTCGCGGCGCGATCATTGCGATGATGCGCGGGTCGGTGCTTCCCGCCATTTTGTTTTGAGTGTGGCTCACGTTTCTTTTAATTTATATACATTATTATTTGATTACCGGCTATTTAATATTTATTATAATAGTTTTTAATTATTGCACGCCTGCGTAAAGACCGTCAGAGCCGTACAACTGTTACACGTTAACTCTTAGGCTAGTAGTTATTAAGTTATTTTAATTTATTTAAATATCTGTCAACACGTAGACTTTTTAAGTAATTTTCTGACTAGACGTAGATCTACTCTACTCTTTTTGAGATCTTGGCTGACCACTTTGATAGCTAACTACTTAATTTTTACACTATGTCTTCCTCATCGTGTAGCAAGTGTAAGAAAATTTACCGCAAAGACGGGATTGTGCGCAGGTGTAAAATATGCAACAAGAATTATCATAATAATTGCCGTGTCATGAAGTTAGATGGCGCTGCGTATATTTGCATTGACTGTGATAAAGAAAAGAAAGCGAAAAACAAGAGTTTATCTGCAGATAACAGCGGTTTAAATGCAATGAGCGTTGATCCTTCACCAAGTAGTGCAGATGTGGGTGGCGGGCTCACTGCATCGACACCCACGGTTACTTCTGCAAAGACAAGTGTTAGTACTAGTACCATGATCAACGCTTCTAGCATATCGGACTCAATGCGTTATTGTACTCTACCGTCATCTTTGCTCGACCTGTTCGATAAACAGTTTGAGTTACTTACAAGAACAGGGAACGATCACTATTCTTCTCTAGTGAAAAAACTTGATGCTATCGGCAATGTCCCAGCATCAGCACCAGCAGCTGAAATGCTAGTCGATAAACTGACTGCTCAGGTTTTGTCGCTAGAAAAGTAAATAGATGTGCAGACTTCCCAGCAGGAGGGGCTGCATCAAGATCGATTTCTGTTACATAACGAGAATCAACTGCTGAAAGAACAGCTCCAAACGCTGATGCATAAAATAGAGGTTATGGTTGACAGCTCGAGCAGTACACGCAGTAATAACACGGATTTTAACACCATTCCTGACGCTAACGAGTCACACATTCTAGTCTCGCTTAGAGACATCGACGGGTCGATGTCAAGTAGTTGTAAAAATAATGATAATAATAATAATATGGATAAGTCTGTACATAGTAGGGTTAGTAATAATGATAGTATTAATAATACTTTGAATAACAAAGTAGACCAAGATAATGCGCGATCAGCTCCATCAGGCAGCGTCCTGCCGGCGGACTCTGACGGGTTTCGCACACAGAGTCGTCGCCGTCGAACTCGGTACCAAAGTTCTAAAAACGTAAATCTTACTGACCGGAACAGGTATTGTTCAACGTTGAACGGGATGATTAGTGGCGAAGGATCGGCGGAAATAATTATTACCAATATTTTTGAAGGTTCCGAATCGCAGCGTGAGGACGTAGTCCATGCCATCCTTACCACTGTTCTACTGTCCATCGTGAGGGAAGACTTAATGTCTATACGCCTGCTTCGATCGGAAAGACAGACCACTGCGAACCAACCCGCGAACAAACACCAGCGTCGACGATCCCCGTGGGTTGTCTGCTTTTCTCGTAGCAGCTTGGTAACTGAGATTATGAGGGCCAAAAGTAGATTTACAGCATTTAGCACTAAGGATGTTAACGTAACGCTTTTGAATCAGGACACGAGTAATAGTCTTATTAGAAGTAAAATTTTTATTAATGAACTTTTAAGTAAAGAATCTTTTACTCATTTCAACACCTTAAAATCTATTGCTCGTGGTTTAAGCTTCAAATATATTTGGCATAGGGGCGGTCGTTTCCTGGCTAAGAAGCGAGACGGTGAATCGGTGCATGAGATCACTTCGGATGCATATCTGCACGCATTATCTGCATCTTTTCGTAATAAGGCTAGCGATAGTGTTAACGCGGCGGTAACACAAAATGCCTGTAATCTAGTCACTGTTACACCGGAAACGTCAAAAACGCCGAACTTAATTTCTGGCGTTGGAATTTGACTACGCGGGGACTTAGCAAGAGAGGAGGAAGCTGGGGGACTAAGGGCGGGCTTCCTCAATGCAACATCGCTTAGTGAGTATGTTCCGTCAGTTCCTTGTGACTGCTCGTCCTTTCTATCATATATTCGGCGTGGCTGAGACACGTTTCGGGGATGGCGATGATGTTGACGTTCAGATCGACGGGTTCTCGTCAATTAGGCAGGACAGGAATAATAAAGGAGGTGGGGTGGTTCTTTACGTATGTAATTCTTATAAAGCAACGGTGCTGTGCTCCTCAAAAACTACGTTAGATAAAGGCAAACTAGGTATCCCTAAATATTTGATGTGTAAAATTCAGCAAGGGAACAATCCGCCAATTTTCGTGGCCGTCATATATCGACCTCCAGGGATTTCATTCACTGACGATTCTGACCTAATACGGAACCTGACGACTTATTCGGTAGGGTACGATCACCGGATTGTAATGGGAGATCTGAACCCGAACATGTTGTCGACATCTCAGGAAGCGTCGTTTGTTAGAGAGTTAATATGTGAATTAAACCTTAAATTAGTTGATCATGGCGCGACTCACCACGTCGGAGAATCTCACACTTGGATTGATATGATCTTCACTGACGACAATGATGTGGTGCTGGATGCGAACAACATGATGGCGACCTTTCCGAGTAAACATAATATAATTGATGTCACAATCGACATCCAAACTTCAAAGTCCCCAGCTCTCAATAACTTTTCATATAAGGATTTTAAGTCTATTAGGCAGGAGGAACTTCTATCCCTCCTTACTGCTTGTGATTGGTCGCCCATCATTTGCACAGATAAGAATGTTGATAGTAAGTTAGAACATCTTACCCACAACATCTTGGCGATCATCGACGAACTTGCCCCTCTGAAACAGTTCACACTGAAGAAGAAATGTCTCCCTCCTTGGGTGGATGTCGAGCTGAAAGAACTTTATAATCAGCGTGATGCTGTTCGACGGCGCTACAAACGGACTCGGGACAATAAGTTGTGGCAGGAGTTCCAGTCTCTCGCAACTCAAGCAGAACAGCGCCCAGTTGAAATGCGAATTTTTGACGCTCTGGATAATAACAAAATTATCTGGAAAGAACTTCGGCACCTTGGACTGTTACCAAAGGCCAAAGAGGAGCTGCATGGCTTCACTCCGGATGAATTAAACATCCACTTTGCTGGGGTCTCTGTCTCTCAAACGGAGCACGACGAAAATTTAGATAACATCTTATCGACGGCCAGCGATGATGGCTTCACTTTTCGTGAAGTTACCTTCTCGGACGTTGTTCTGGCCGTTGCTCATTTCACGTCACAGGCAAAGGGCGAAGACGGAATACCCCAAAATGTCATCGCAAAGTCTCTTCCGGTTTTGGGCCATCATTTGGCTAAGATTGTCAACTCTTCTCTGTCTAGTGGGGTTTTCCCGGGACCTGGAAGAAGGCTCATCTGGTGCCTCTAAAGAAGACAGCAATTCCATCTGCCGTCTCAGACTTCCGTCCAATAGCCCTATTGAGTTTTCTCTCCAAGGTCTTGGAAAACATCGTCCACGAGCAGATTTCAGAGTTCATATCATCCAAGAAAATCCTTGATCCATGTCAAACTGGCTTTCGACAGCATCATAGTACGCAAACAGCACAACTGAGTCTGTCAGAGGAGATTCGTGATGGTATTAATAGCAAGAAACAGTTGCTTACCATACTCCTAATGTTTGATTTCAGTAAGGCGTTCGACACTATTTCGCCCTCTAAATTACTTCGTAAGCTGATCAGAATGGGGTTTTCTAGGTCTATAGTCCTGTGGATCAAGTGATATATTACAGGTCGTAACCAGCGAGTGGTTACAAAATCTAATGGGGAATCTGATTGGTACACAACCAATCTTGGCATTCCACAGGGCTTAGTTCTTGGGCCCCTTCTGTTCAGCCTTTATATTAATGATCTTGGAGACATACTAGCTGCTTTAAAAAATCCCCAGGGTGAATTATCGGAAGGTGTCGAGCATTTGCTTTATGCTGATGATTTACAAACCTATACGCAGGTTGCGAGAGACGATCTTCAGATAGGCATTGATCGCCTGTCAACTGTGGCGCGAGCAGTGTCGGCTTGGGCTTCTGAAAATGCCCTTCACCTTAATGTCGGGAAGACTAAAGCTATAATTTTTGGGTCGGACTACAATATTAATAAATTGCAGGAATTGCACCTTCCAGGCATTGAGGTGCAGAATAACGTTTTTATTCCCTTTGCCGATACTGTAACTAACCTCGGTGTTGTTATGGATTCTAAATTAACATGGAAACCGCAAGTGGATGCAGTTAGTCGGAAGGTTAACAGAGCCTTATATGGACTCAGATCTTTTAGATCCTGCACCACCGAAGCGTTACGCAAACAGCTCGCAGGTGCTCTTGTTGTCTCTCACTTAGATTATTGCTCTCTTGTATACCTCGACGTATCAGGTAAGCTGCAGACCAGGCTTCAAAGGTTGCAAAATTCCTGTGTGAGATATATATGTGGTGTTAGAAAGGATGAGCATGTCTCTCCCTACAGGAGGAAACTGGGCTGGTTGACTGTGGAGATAAGAAGGGAGTATTTTGCGGCGGTAATGCTTTATAAAGCAGTTGTCATGGGACAGCCTCCGTACCTTGCGGCCCTTTTTGAACAAAATCAGTCTAGAACCTCAGGTAGGGATCCCAAGGAAATAAAAATTCCAGGGTCGCGTACTGATGTTGGCCTGTACTCCTTCCGAGCCCAAGGTGCTCGCCTCTGGAATTCGCTCCCCCGCGCTATTAGGCGTCTTCCGTCTCTAAATAAATTTAAAACGGCAATACGTCGGCATATTATTGAAACCTGTGACGAACGAAATGTGTTCTGTGATAAAAATTAACTGTGTTATACTGCTAAGTAATTAATTAATTAAGGTATATTGTGACGTGATAGTTAAGACTACTGACATAAACTGTGCATTTATAATAAACCTATGTGGTGAAATCTAACGATGAATCTGTGATATGGATACAAATTTAATTTAATGTATCGCAACTATGTATATTTGATGTATATTTTTGACTTGTGCAAAATAAATCTTAATCTATCTATCTATCTATTTTCATTTGTGCACGTCCTGTGTTTTTCTTACGCGGTGCATCCCCGCGCGCTGTGTGGGCTTCCGCGGCCGCCGTGTTGCCGTCTGCGCGTCTCTCTCCCTCCTCCTCTCTCTCTCTCTCTCTCTCTCATTCCCTTCGCGCGGCCGGTGCAGCGATATGGCGGTCCTCTAATATCTGGGCGGTGCGAGTTGCAAACATATCGGACTGTGCTCGCACCTTGCAGATTCTCCACTTGGTGCGCCATCTTGCCCCGTCAAGAGAGGGCGCCAGCTATGTTGCCGTCTATGCATCTTGCCCTCTATATCTCTCCCTCGGTGATGGGTCTCGCTGCTCCGTGGTGCCGGGCGCGTGTCCCTGCGCCGCGGCATGATCATTGCAGCGACGCGTGAGCTGGCGCTTCCCGCCATTGCCGACAGTGCGCGTCGCCTTCTCTGATACTCGCTCGTGTCCGAAAAAAAAAGTATTGGGTTCTGTGTCGTTCTCACACGCGGCGCTGTGTCTGCCCGCGCGGCGGCCTCTCGCAGTATCCCCCCTCCCTTTTCATTTCCTCCCGGACCGCCAACGACTGAATCGATTCAGCTCGACAGGTTGGCTCACATCGGCACGGTCTCTGACCTCAGATCGTTCTCGTATCTCACGTGATGAACTCGTTGCCCTGAGGACGTCCCACTGCGCGGGGATCTGAATCAGTCGGTCTCTCGCCGTGCCCCCCCCCCTTTCCCCCCCCCCCGGACCGCCAACGACTGAATTGCTTTCAGCTCGACAGGTTGGCTCACATCGGCACGGTCTCTGACCTCAGATCGTTCTCGCATCTCACCTGATGAACTCGTCGCCCTGAGGACGTCCCGCTGCTCGGGGGACTGAATCAGTCGGCTCAACCCTTACGACTAGGCACACCGCCAAAGCCGCCTCGAGCAGCATGAAAGTTACTGGAGCGACTACCAGGCCAATCACGTGACACTGCTGCAACTTGACGGTACGGCCGACAATGCAAACAATGAAGGAGAAGAATACTACATCGTGGAAGCCGATTATCTCACAGGACGAGGTCAACTCTACGACGTCCGAGCTCGTCTCAACCCGGGCCATGGATCGGGCGCCAACGCTCAACCGACGTCCTCCCATGGTCACAGCCTTCTTCCGAGGATTACTCTGCCCCGGTTGCCCGGGAATAGGGAAGACTGGGAATCATTCAAGGACATGTTCCGCTCTCGCGTCCACGCGGATGCTACCTTGGGGAACGTTGATAAATACTACTACCTGAAAACGAACATCGACGGGGAGGCCAAACTCGCTTTAGACACTCTTCAAGTAACCGGCGACAACTACTCTATCGCTTGGGCCATCCTCGAGTCTCGATACGATCACAGACGTCTTCTTGTCCGAGACCACTTGCAGGCCATCAAACGCATCTGTCCTCTCAAAGAAGAGTCGGCTACGGGTCTGCAATCCCTTGCGGATACCCTCGAGCGGCACAGAACGCAGCTACAGTTTCTTGACCATCCCGTCGAACATTGGGACGACTGGTTCTTGTCCTTCGCGCCAGACGCCATGGATCCAGTCACGCGTCGTGACTGGGAGGAGGAATTGGAGGAAAATGACAACGCGGCTGGTATCGACCAAACGAGCCACCCAACCTTCGATCAGCTATCCAGATTCCTGCAGAAAAGATGCAGGACGCTCAAGTCGCTCGTTCCCGAACGCACAACCAAATCGATGTGCGGACCGCCATCGAAGTCGAGTGATTCTGCACTCCCACCGCAACGTTTCAAGGTCGCGGCTGCTACCAATGCCCAACGAGCCATCTGCAGCACATGCCGCGGTCCTCATTACACCGGACATTGTGATGATTTCAAGGGTATGACACCGGGAGAGCGCCGGGATCTCGTCACCCGAGAAGGATTGTGCTACAATTGCCTTCAGAAACATCACTCGGCTCGGAATTGCCCATCCCCAGGAACTTGCAGGGATTGCGGTGAGCACCACCATACCCTCCTGCATGTCGGCGCAGGCAAAAGATCAGGGCTCTCCATCGACTCGGGTATTCCGACTAAATCCCGACGAGTAGCAAACTCAACATCAGCATGACCCACTCTACTGCCGACCGCCCGGATCTGCCTGGGGGACCAGAAGAGGCGGCGAGTCGAAGTCCGAGCACTCATGGATCCCTGCTCCGAAGTCACCCTCATCGCACTCCAGTTGGTGCGAAAATTTGGCGATATGGTGGAACGGATCGAAGTCGGAGTCGCAGGCGTCAACGGACGACCCATGGACTTCGCTCGAGCCCGGTCTCATCTTCATTTATACAATGACAAGCTTACCGGACCTCTCCGATTCGAAGCCTACGGCCTGCGAGACCTCCGTCTTTCCACCCCCTCCAGTCGGGTAGACCACAGCCTCCGAGAATTGTTCAACGGCATCAAGTTGGCAGAGCCGGCGTTCTGCATCCCCGGCCAGGTCGACGCGGTATTAGGAGCTAATATCTACCACCAACTGATGTTGTCTAGCACCATTCACCGAGGCTCGTTTCTTGCTCAACAGACCATATTCGGTTGGACCATCACCGGGGCACAGCCCAACGATCACACGCCTGAACTCGAAGTATCCTGCGTCACCACCCCGGTATCCGCGCCCGCGCCATCACAGGAGCAGCTGATGAGTCTGCTGCAAAAATTCTGGGCTGTGGAAGAGGTGCCCTAAATCACCCGACGCTCTCGGCAAGACATCGACTGCGAACGAAATTTCACGACCAAGCACACTCGAGACGCCACCGGGAGGTATGTCGTTCCACTCTTGAAGAAACCTGACGTTCGCTCGAGCCTTGGAGACAGCTTCAAGAACGCGCGCCAGGCCCTCACTTCCGTTCACCATAGAATGCGTCGAGATAGCCGTTTAAAGAGGGAGTACACAAACTTTATGGAAACCTACCTACAGCTAGGCCACATGCGGCCTCTTTATCCAGACAAGCTCAACAACGATGAACTGGCCGCACACTACCTCCCTCACCACGCGATCTGGCAGCGCAGCGATAACGGGGATAAGTTCCGGATCGTGTTCAACGCCTCTCGACGAACGAATTCCGGGAAGTGCCTGAACGATGCACTGTTCCCCGGTCCGAAACTCCAAAACCAGCTTGCGGCGGTCATCACCCGCTGGCGACGACACGAGATCGCGTTCTGCGCGGACATTAGAATGATGTTTCGGCAAATCGTCATCTGTCCTGAGTCCTTCAGAGGTCGCTCCTGTCACCCACTACGTCTTGCGAACCGTCACCTACGGAGAGGCCTGCGCGCCCTACTTAGCCCTTCGAACCCTCCAGCAGTTATGTGAAGACGAGGGCGCCCCCTACCCCCGAGCTGTGGAGGCTGTCAAGAAGGAATTATACATCGACGATTTTCTGAGTGGCGCCGATGACGTCGAATCCGCGCTGAGCGGCCGAAATCAGCTCATCGGGATGCTCGGGGCGGGCGGCTTCCAATTGAAGAAGTGGGTCACCAACAATTCGAACCTACTCGAAGACATTCCGGTCGAGGATCGACTCCGTCCCGACTGAATGCACTTCGCCACCGAGGGACCGGTTACCGAATTGGGGCTTGCCTGGGACCCAGTAGGCGACCGTTTCCGCTTCGCCGCTCCGACGTATGATGACACGGCGCCCGCTACGACACGTCGAGTCTCAGGGGACATCGCTCGACTCTTCGATCCAGTGGGATGGTTGAGCCCAATCATCGTAACCGCCAAAGTCTTTTTGCAGGACCTTTGGCGTCTGAAGGTCGACAGGGACGACGAGCTTCCCGCACCGACATCTCATCGATGGACCACCTTCAAAAGGAGCCTCAGCGACCTATCGGGGATCACGCTGCCTCGTTGGATTCAATGTCATTCGTCGAGCGAAGTCGTACGAGGAATTTGCAACCCTGCTCGCTGAGGTCGAGATGGTATTGAATTGTCGCCCGATCTCCCCGTTTTCAGGTGATGTGGACGACCTGGAGGTCCTCACACCCGCCCATTTCCTCATCGGGGGTCCGCTGAACTCCATCCCGCAGCCGAGCGTCGCCGAAGCCGATCTCGCGAGATTGACGCACTGGCAATTGATCCGAGGACTTTGAGACAGCTTTTGGTCACGGTGGAGCCGAGAGTACCTCAACACCCTTCAGCAACGAGCGAAATGGACCAGACCTCGAAATACCTTGGCCATCGGAAATCATCGATCCCCCCCCCCTCCTTCGATCGAGCGGCAAGTGGCCCTTGCTCGCGTCACCGAGGTCCATCCCGGGCGAGATGATCTCGTCCGGGTCGTCACGATCAAAACGGCCGACAGTAGCTACACCAGACCAATCACCAAGCTAGTTTGCCTCCCTATCGACGCCTCAACGGATACCGCACCCGAGGGACTAGCGCCAGCCACTTCAACCTCCCTGTGACGGCGGGCGGTACACCGGACTGCTCCAACTCGGATTATGATTCTCGGAACCAGGCGGGCGGTTTGTGTGGGCAATTTTCTGTGAGGCCCAACTCCCAGTCGCCACCGTCAGGTGGCACTAGCCGCACGCGCTCTATTTCCCCCTCCGAGCGCCGACCGCTGAGCAACGAGCGTAGCGGCAGGCCAGTGAGTCTCGAGCCCTCCAAGCAAGCGGACGCACCTCTGTAGTCAGCCAGCTGTATCTTGCGACTCTTACAATAAAATTGAAGTACCACAGTATCTTTGGTGATCTTGGAATGTCTCACTCACCCCCTTCCCTCCGAAACAAAACTGTAGCCACTTTTTAAAATGATGAAATTAACAACAAATATTCGTTCGGAAAATGTAGAATTATCTTTTTTTTTATTAGAAATAGGTGACGGTAAAATTAATTTTTTTGCAATTCCATACAATTGAAAAACAGTTGATATTTGTTAAAAAATTTATAGTGACATAAATAAAAATAATTCTATTAATAGCGTAAATTTGGCACCACATAACGAAGATATTAGAATTATCAACAATAAAGTATTAGAATTATTACATGGGTAAATAAAATCATATTATAGCCTGGATTACGCGTCGCATAAAGGTGTTAATCAAACTGATGATAACATTCATTTAAATTATCCAATTGAAATTTTAATTGATATTAAAGAAGGTCTTATGCCTCTTAAAATAAATTTAAAAGTTGATGCAATAATTATGTTAATTAGAAATCTTTGTACAACGGATGGTTTATGTAATGGTACGCGTTTAAAAATAAAATTATATAAGTACAACATCGAAGCATAAATTATAACAGGTGAAAGTATTGGAAATAGAGTCTTTATTCCTAGAATAACACTAGTAGAGTATACCCCCCTATGGCGAGACGGTGACGTCACGGCGCGACGGCATATGTGGCGGCTGTCTATTGCGTATACCCCCACTACGTATGGCTGTCTCTCTCGCGCCCATATGATAATGGGTTATAGTCCCCACTCGCGCCCCGTCAGATTGTGTGTCTCGGTCATACGCATGGGAAGGGTACCTATGGCGCCCCCCACCCTCACTCAGCCTGTGTCTCTCTCGCACTCATGCGGGGGTGTGTGCTCTCTCTCTAGCGCACGTGGGGGTGGAAACCGGAGCAGTCGATGGCGTAGTCTCTCTCTGTCTCTCTCTCGCACTCATACGGCACTATGTTATAGCGCGGGCTCTCTATCTCTCTCTCTTGCACTTGTGTGGGAGACAGGCTGTGGTGCCGATGGCGTAGATTCTATCTCCCTCGCACTCACACAGGGTATGGTATGACGTGTGCTCTCTCTAGCGCAGGTGGAGATGGAAGCCGGAACAGTCGATGACGTAGTCTCGCTCTCACTCTCTCTCACACTCTCACTATCTCTCTCACGCTGACACAAAAATCTGGTGGGCTAGTATGTAATCCACATCTGGAGGTATACGGAGAAGCTGTTGGAGAAAGAGAGAGAGAGAGAGAGAGCGAAAATAATTATGAAAATCTCTTTGGTATTTGTAGATTTAGAAAAATAGAGATAAGTGGATTCCTTTAATTATAAACCAATATATATGCTTTCACTTTCGGAGGGATTTATTTTAAAATACTGTTAAGTATTATTTTTATTTTTATTGAAATAACAAATATTGAGATGTTATTTTATTACGTTTTTAAAGTATCATAAATTTTCATAAATATTATTGTAGGTGTATGAAAGGAAAAAAGGAGTAGGAGAAGGAAGTAGGGAAGAAAAATAATCAAATTTTGTGTACAAAAAATTATTTATTCATATTATTATTATTTTTACGAATCATCATTTCCAAAAGTACATTTTCATTGATCATAATTAAATACAAAAGCCGTTGCCTATAACAGTTTTCTCTAACGCATGTGATAATCTATTACATTTTTGTGTTTTCTTTTTAAAATTCTTGACTAATTTTTTAAAGTAATATAAAATTACAGTATCATTGTCTTTTAAATTATTGTTGAATAAAAAACAAAATCCGTTAACCCTTTCAGGGACACATTTTTTTTTAAATTTTCAAAAGTTTTATCAAAAAAACTAGTGTGCGAAAAAATTTGAAAAAAATATATATTATAGAGCTGGACGCGGACTATAGATAACAAAAATTTCAGAGCTCTAGAGTTTTTTGTTCAAGAATAAACGATTTTTTACGAAGAAAAACGAGTTTTTTGTGATTCAATTGTTTATAACTATTTATAAATAAATAAATTTGCATACTTTTCTATACAAAACTTATAACTTATCATCTCAAGCGTCCAAAAAGTACTCACACGCATAGGAGCACTGAAAAAAACGTCCGAAATACAGAAAAAACTGAAAGCAAAAAGGTGGTACGTATACGTACCACTGCCCCTGAAAGGGTTAGGAGAATCAAATTTACACATGTAATAAAGAAATACGACACAGTAATAGCCGCATACAATTGAATTGGTCTGTTGTAGGCACTTGCTATTCCATTTATAATGCACGCTGTTTCTGCGTATAGCATTTCGATGATATGGCGATATGGGGGGCAGGCCGTAACTGTCGAAAAACGTACCCACCCCTGCTTTGTTGATGCATATGGCTATCCAATGTCTACCTGGTCGTCAGCTCTCATCCGTATTAATTACCAAAGCCGCAGGTTTAGCGAGCCGTCTGGGGATATGGTCAGCGGAATAAACACCCACTATGGCTACCGGTAATGATCGAGTCGTTTGAAGTATCTGGCACGTGTTCATCGTGCTTCTTTATTTCTCCGCAGATGGTAGGTTTTTCTCCTCCTTCTTTTACTTCTTCTAACGCTAGTTCCGCTGATTTATCATCACCCTGCACTGTAACAATGGAATCGTTTTGCGGCGACATGTGATCCTCGTCGATAACGTACTCTCTTTCTGTACCTATACTCGATAACGATTGAACCTCATCGTTATCGTCGTCGTCGTCCTCGTCGTCGTCCGAATGGTGTGCAACTGTTTTGCGAAATTCTGTAGCGTAAATTTCCAAGATTTCCTGCATCTCGTCCTCTTCTTCGACTCTCTCGATTACACTGCGTGGGAGTGGATTTACGGCTTTTTTGGTCGAGTGTTTGAATTTTTCTTTGATTTCTTGCAGCTAGTTTTTAATCAAAGCAGCTTTATGTAACGCACAATTTCGCCGTATATTTAACTTTGATTTGTGATACACACAGCTTGTTGAAATAATGTCTTTAAAAGTGTAATCGTGTGACGAAAAACTTGGACCACAATATTTTTCCACATTGATTACTTTACGACCGAGTAGTTCCGTTAAATATTCTTCTTTTGTATTTCCAAGAACACAAATTTTCGAAGAATTTTTCACAAATGCTTTTAAATTGTCTTGATCGTGTTTCATTTATGTATCTCCTTTAAACCACTCTATTCCATGCACAAATCTTGTAAGCGTATTATTCGTCCTTTGTAAATAGCTGTTGGGTTGAGAAAATTCGTGGGGCGGCTTCACAAGCCAGTGAGCATAGGCCTTGCCATTCAGCGCTATGGTACCCACCTCTTTTGGGTACAATTTATAATTCTTATCAAATGAAGGTTGAATGTCTATAACAAGTTCAATTTTTAATTTAAATAGTTAAAATTATACACAGTCAAAAATAATTTTTAAACTAACCAGATATTTAGCGATGTGTGCTGGTTTACGTGAGAATGACTTTTGAGTGTCGTAGCAGCGGTGCATGGCTTTTTGTAAGAAAATTCACGCCCCCTTTTTTGTATTTTTTCCCCATCTTTGCCTTTGACTTTTCAGACTCCGCCTAAACCCTACGAATTGTAGTCTACTATGATTTGACGCGACGAATCTATTTCTAATACATTATCATATTCAGCGTAAATAACGCAATTTATCGTTCTCGAGAGAGCTGTTTCAAATCGTACTTCCACTCGTATAGATCCATGGCGTACAAGGTTCCAATGATCGGAATAATTTGCTGATAAATCCGGTGTAAGGTCGAATGCAGAAAGACAATATCCATCTGGATAGTCGTTACGACTAATCTCATTACCGAAATGTATTCCGGATCCAGAGATCAAAGTGTGATAAGCGTCAACGTATAATTTACTTGAACCGGTAAAGGTTGGCTGTAGAGGTCTACTCGGTACTGTGACCCCGTCAACATATAGAGATAGAAAATTAATTGAAAAATGTTTGAAATTGAAAGGGTTCAAAGTACGATCACCGTTAAATGCTCTATTATCCACAAAACCGAGCACTATTCTTTTAGGTAGTTGCCCCAAAATAACATTATCGAGCGTGTCTCCTAATACACCGCTCGGCATAGTCAATGACTTCATTTCAACACGAGTAAGAGGATATTTAGCTGCTGTCTTGTCGAGCGCGTTTGCGTGTGCTAATAAAATGTTGGGACTTATTTTCACGCGTCGGACAAGTAATGTTGCCTCTACGATATGAATATAAAATTTTCCGGCAGTCGATGTATCCATGAGATAAAAAGCATCTTTCGATCGCACAAATCTAAGTCGCAGCTCAACTCCATTTAAAAGGTGTCGATCTTGGTGAAAGATATCCCCGTGTATTTTTCCTTGGAAATCTACAATTTTGGCTGCGTACCTATGCTTAGTGCGTTGAACGAGCCCTTTGTTACACACTGCCTCCGCAGCCTCGGTATGTGCATTCATTTTACCTGCGACATCATTATACCATAATCCTGTCGTTAAATGTGACTGTTTTGCCCCGCCACCGTAATTTAGGAGCGCCTCGATATACGCTCTATATGGATAAGTATTATTCGGGGGTGAAACGAGTTTTTGATTTAAAAACACGTCGATTTGATTAAACATGGAGTGCAGCATATTATTGATTGGCTCCACCTTTTCATTATTTTCAGGGTCATTTGGTAATATTTGTACGCGTAAACTTAACATTGTATGTGCGAGATCCAGGTAATATTCGTAATTGCTCGATACGACGAATTCTAATGGTGAGTTGTCATTGAGGGATGATACTGGTTTATAATGAACAAACTCGCTAGCTTCGATGGAAGTTTGAGTCTGCGGGAGGGAAGTTTTTAATCAAAAATATCGTTTGACTTTTTCTTACGTGAAACTCTTTTCTTACGACGACCTGTGCTGCCCTTTATTTTCCTCTTAATTATACCACCTGTTCGACGACGTTTTTTCTTATTACCACTACGTGTAGAGCGTGCTTTTTTCATCTTGCCACTAGTTACTGTTTTACTTTTCCTCCTTCTCTTTCTTTTTTTAAATGAGATCAACGCTGATGCGATGCGATCGCTTGAACGCCGTTTCAAAGACTGTAAAGCATTATTGAATGCTACAGTCTTATAACCAGATCCAGTCATTAACATTTCGTTGAGTTTATTTTTAGCCTTATCTGTTAAATTATTACAGGTCTAGCTCAGACGATTTTTAAATGAATCTTTGAAAGTAACGTTGTTTCTCAAATCCTCCGATACGTTGATGCCACCGCGCAAAGCTTCTTTGCCGACTGCTCTCAATCCTCTTGAGAAAAGGGGTAATATTGATCTAGCCAAACCAGCGAAAAAACTGCCGAGACCTGAGCCAAGCTGCCAGCGAGAACCAATATAAACATTGCATACTCCACCCTCTCCACTACCGCCGATTTGATTTTCGTAATATGTGATATAATGACTCATATTGTCGTAGAACTAAAGAACCCTTTTAAAATGAAGCGTTAGGGTCAATGTCCCATACGCGAACGCTATCGAATTTCCTGTAGCATCTCTTATATCGATTACGATATTGTGAAAAGAGTTTTTCATCATAGGTATGTATTTTATAAGTGCAAAATGTTTGACTACTGTAGCCCCGAATTTATAATTGGCGTTATCGAGCGAGACAATTCGTAGAAGCGAAGCTTGTGTATCACCGACTGTGTAGGGCTCGCAAACATCAGAGTAAATAAAGAGATGTTCTGGTATAGCTCGTGCTAAGCAAGCTGGCCTGTCACCGATCAGAGAAATATGTCGCTCGTTAAGCATGAATTGTACAGTAGAAAGATCTACTTCGTTTGTACTCAAGTCTCCCCTCTTAATAAGTATCTCATATATAAACGCTGAGCTGACACGGTAGGCGCCGTTGCTGCCTGTGGGGCTTGAGCCGTCGGGCTCCGGTGGGTTTATGACACCCGGGTCGAAGCCTAATATTCTTCCTATTTTCTCATCTATCTGCGTGAAATGTGTGAACCCGCATCCGGTCTCTGTACTACAAACACGTTTAAGTTTATAATATCCCTGTGCTCGAGTCGAGGGTACGAAGCGTTGATATTTTTGCATTAATATATACCATAAGGAATTTTGTAGAATTCGTTGACGTTCTGTGTCTTCTGTAAAATGTCTTGGCTAGTATAAAACTTATAATTTGTTTCATTTCCATGACGTGCTACATGTGGTATGGTACAGGGAATATGAATTTCGGATAGACCTACGCACCATTCTCCGCTTAGCCTGATTTCACGAGGTAGTTGTGAAGTAAAACATGTAGTAGTGTTATTAGCAAAGTAATGCATAGTACTGTTGCTCGCTAGTACGAGATAAAATTCGTAATTATTCATCATTATTATTATATAGATACAAGTTCAGATTGCCGTATCCAGGAATTAAATTTATCGGGGTAACCTACCCACTTAACAGGCACTTCTTTTTTCTTGCCGCGTCTGCGTGTACTTATGACGCGCTCAATTTTATAAGTATTTTGGCTCACGCGTTTTTTTCCTACTAAAGCGAGTTCCTCGGTGTAAAAGAAACCTTCGATTTTTTCTCCTTCAAGATCTTGTAACTCATAAGTATAAATATTTTGCCTATTCGATACTCGTGAAACTTTAAAAACTTCTTCACTCCAACCCGACACAAACCTTTTCACGAATGTGTGTTTAGCACGACTGATACACACGTAGTCACCAGCTTTGTATTTAGAGGGTTTTAATGGATTGAAATTTCTATTTTTCTTATCGTTACGTAACCAGGATTTTTCGAGATTTGAGCGCGCTATTGATACGTTGCGTATAGTCACAGAGGCCGGAGTCATCTTTATACTATTGTGCGTTGTGTGATAGCTGCGAACGAGATCCTGCAATACATCCATGTACCGATGGGTATTTCTGTACGTGTTAAATCTTTCTACCACAGCTGCTTTTACATCGGGGTTCGGTACTACGCCAAAATAAATGTGTTTTTTCTTTAAATACCGTTGAAAACTATCGCATACAAACTCTCGACCACGGTCTGTCTGTAGGTACACCGGTTTACGGCCGCTCGCTCAAGACAAGACGGCGTCCAACGCATTAACAACGCTCACACCGCTCTTATTCTTAATTGGCTGTACCCAAGCAAACTTTGAGAAAACATCGATTGATACTAATATGTAGCAATACCCGTCATTATGAGATTTTAGAGCTTGTACATCGACCAGATCAAGGTCCCACACTGCGTCAATCATCTGTACGTTATAATGTAATCTAGGGAATTTCTTACGTATTGGTTTATGTAGTGTATAGGTATCTTGATTACTTAACCATTCGTGAATTCGTTTAGGTGGATCTTTTTTATTTATTCGTAAAAGTTTTCTAGCACCAGCAAAACTTGCTTCGAGTGCTGCATTAAAGTACTGTTTTTCATATTTCTTACTCATACTGTATTAATTTTATAAATTCATAGAGAGCCAACAACCTCCACCTCTTCCCTCTTGATTACCGGAATTAATCGATGGTGTAGGCATTGGTGTTTTGGTAGTTAAATTTCGAAAATTCTGTGTCTTTGCTTTGGCCACATTTCTAGCTCGAGTAGAAATTCTGTGTCTTTTATCTGTATTTTGCATACTGGTGCCCTCGGCGTCACTGTTTGAACTGCTTGAGCGCTGGGATATGAATTGTTTTGTCGGCGTGACGAACGACCCCTCTTCGACCCAAAAATCTTTATTGCCCACAAACTCGCGTGGTACGTTTGCAGCCTGTAGAAGACCTGCAAACTGATCTCTACCGACTGTAGTAAAATTTCTTCTCTTCCGTAAAGCGTCATTCACGAGATCGATAATACTTGATTTTTTTATAATGTTCCTATTAATCGAAACTACACCATTTTTATCCCAATTCAAACGATCTCTGATATTAAGTTTTAAATAATCCAGCATTCGTTGCGCTTTATAGGCATACCGTTTCGGCACACTAGATAAAACCTTTGTCGTCGATAAAGAATCAGCATCAGAACTCTCGTTTTGCGAGAAAACAGTGTTTGGAAAATCTAAAGTTTTTATTCGTGATTTATGTATAAAAAATAAATATCTTTGTAGCGCTTGCTAAAAACTTTTCCATTTTTCGCGATCGTCATTGAAATTATTTGAATTTAAAATTCCAGTCATTTCCTCGTCTAGTCTGGAAAATTCATCACCAGGGGTTTTTACACTATCTAAACTCGAGATATTTGATTTCTCGGGTGCTGAGTCAATAGAGTCTGGCGTAGTGTTCTTGCGTCCATAATCTTTCCTACCATCTCCCTCTTAAGTACTTGTAAAAGATCTTGGGTATGTTTGAGAATCGACCACGTAGCTGGTGCCGCTGTCGCCGTTCCCACCGCTGCTACTGTCTAACGCATTTTCGGGGATGATTTATCATCTTGCGCGCATGCTCCATGATTTTCTGATGCTAATTTTAAATGAACACGCCCGTTAACACACACACACACATATACACACTAATGCACGTAAGAATACCTATAATAAGGGTGTATCGAGGATTTTTGATAAGAATAAGCCGATTACAGGCGTTAATAGGTATGGAATGAAACTACCACCACTTTGAAGTAATATGCGTTTCTTTCTTTTCCAACCAAATGTAGAATTATTCGGTTTTCGTTTACCCATATGTATTTCACCACCTGCGTCACTGCCACATTTTCTTGCCGTTTCTTCGCGCACCAGCTTTTTAGCATTGAGTTTATCGATAAGTTTTCTCAAAATGTGCTTATGCTTGGAAAGTTTTTTCTTTTCTTGTGTTTTTAACGCGACACTACCTTTTAAAATATTCAAAGCACACTCGCATATGCAGCGCACGAGATTTTTATCGGGCATTCAAAAGAGAATCTTGTGGTGTTTTACTTTTTCGTAAAGTGTTTCGGTAAATTAAATTTTATATTTTCTGAACAGCCGCTACTTGACGAACAGTATGGTGAAGACTGAGGCTGTGTAGATGTTGCCTGCTCCATTTCGATTTATAAACTGAATACTTATAGTGATTACCGCCACTTTTTCTAGCGTACGTACGCGTAATGTCGATCATCATCAGGAAAAATACATGCGCGAAAACGCAGATTATCGGGTGTGTTTTGTTCAAGGGTAATAAACAAATAAGAGAAACTCTATTTTGTTGCATCAAAGTACACCTCTTGAAGAAATTTAGGGTCTTCGGGGTAAATTTGACGAGCGAGATAAAAAATTTGTGCGCGATCGCGAGGATTTTTGAAGAGAACTAAATAATTCGCGTTTAGTGAAATATCTCTCTTTGTGAAAAATATTTTGAGTGATAAAAATGACGCTGATATTTTTATGGTGGCTGCCTTTAATAAAGAGATCCATGATTGTATTATTCGAGGATTCTCTCATGAGATCATCGATTATGATTAATTTTTTGCGTGAATTATCTCGTGAGTAATCTGCCGGGTCTGGTAAACCCACGTGAAACGCAATTTTACCGTATGTTAGTTTTAAATTGCGTTCGTATGCCTCTTGCCACTCGCCGTAATACAAAAGAATTCTATCAAACCGTACGTCGCACATGCGATCGAGATGCTGCAGTAGGCGCGTGACAAAGAATGTCTTTCCGCAGAAAGTCGGCCCACTAGCGATCATAGTGAATGAATGATGAAGTCGTATATCCATGATTTATGTCAACAATCACCGTGCTCTTGATGCAGGAAAAAAAAAGAAAGCATGTACATGCATGTACGATAAACGACTGTTTGGCACTGAACATCGTATGTTAAAGTTTCAAATTTAATTGTATGAAAAAAGAAAATTAAAACATCGAAAATTTTTTCTGCTAATGCACGCTTATCACCGCGGCGGGGGTTGCCCACGCGGCGAGGCCGACACACAAGGTGAATCAGCTTGTTCCGGGTGTGTCGTTCGGTTCCGCTAATCAGCATGCGGAGGGAAGGCGCGCTAAATCAGGTTATGCGCCGCCCTCGCAGGCTGCCACAGCCGCAGTGTTAGCTAAACTAGCAGTCGCTACTCTTTGTAAAGATTTTGTAAAAGAATAAAATCAGGCGCAAAAATTGTAATTTTTCAATTTTACTTTTAAACTTAAGAAAAATGTAAAGAAAGTTTTTATTTTTTACAGTACACAGATAATAAAAGGAAAAGGGGAAATTTTTTTACAACATTTTTTATTTTTATTCAATTGAAAAAGATTACATTTTGTTAATTTACAAATGCATGCATACAAACATTAAATACATTTTTATTTTTTGTTTTACGCTTTCGTGTATCGCGATAAATCGCTAGAAGGGTACGAATTGTTTCGAAATTGAACGAAACTGATTCGTTCAATATTGCCCTTAACGATTCTGTTTTAACGTATTATAAATTTAACGAACTAGTCGCGCTTAATCGAAATAATAAGCAACCATCTAGCGTTTCGGCGCAATGAATTTACTAACTCGATATATACATATTTACATCTTTTTTAGATACATGATAATATATACAACATTCGATACATACCAATAAATTATGCCTAGAGAGTAAATACATCATATATTATACAAAATAAAATCAAAATACCTTACCATTTTTGTTTCTTCATAGCATATATATTTTAAAACTGTTTATTTTTTAAATATAAAAATACAAACACTATTCTTTATTTTCTTAAAACTATGGAATTCAGTTTTAATATTCACTAATTATTCGTCAAACATTTCTTGACGAATTTTTTCGCGAATAAACATGAAATGAAACGCAATTAGTTCTTCGAACACAACCCTGAAATAGCTATCGGTAAAGTCCACTGGTAAAGTTTGTTTAACTTTATGATAAAGCAATTCGACCGACGACACGTTGTTGACAAATTTGATGAATTCAGTTTCGCTGCACACCAAGTTTTTTCTCTCAGCTTCGGATGAAAAACACTCTTGAAGAATATTACGTATATACTCTTTCAGGAATGCTGCACAAGCGTCGATGTTTTTTTCATGTTCTTGAAGACGTGTAATTTGAACATTGACACATTTACTCACAGTTTCGACTCCATCGAATGTAACTTGTTGCATCACTATGGAAGGTAGGTACAATTTAATTTTTTTATTTTCCTTGTCCTCATCATCACAGGACTGCTTGTACGTGGATATTTCTTCAAACGAACGAGGACATTGCTCCAGTAAAAATGACTTTGCTCCAGAAGATGTTGTGAAGAAGACTTCGTAATTTTCTAAGTTCAAAGTACGCTGTCCACCATATTTTTCGTAATACTGATAATCATCGGTAAAGTAAGTCGTAATCAAATCAAAATGTTCTTGTAGTAGAACCCACACATTTGTATTTACATTCAATTCACGTTGAATTGTTTTACGGCCGCCGGCGTTTGTGAATTTCAAAACAATTTCATACTTTAATGCTGCACTATCACTCGATGCACTATCTTTTGTTAACTCAAAACCCACAATTAAACGTTTCGTGTTTGATGCGTTTAAAGCATTGCAGGTAGCAAGAATGCTATTAGGGAGTTTTAAGGCTCCACTAGACCTTTTACTGGCATTACAACGAGCCGACGACTCTCTTTCTACCTGAGCTTGAGCCATTGTTAAAAGGATTTATGTATATTGAACTAATGAAATTATACACAATACGAACTTGCAAATGGATGCACAAGTGAAAACTATCTGACGAATAGTCGATTGCTTCACTCCTTTTAAACCCTTTGACCACGCCTTCTACGTCTCCCACCTCCTAATGCACGGCCACACACATACACACAAAAACACACACTCACACACACACACACTTCCACATTCAAAACTGTTCTAATTGATACTGCAGGGATTAGTGAAATTGGTAAACATACATACATACACGCAGCATTACACACCCTTTTTCATAATTTGGAAAAGAGGATGATAGATAGTAGTGGAGGTGGTAGCATTGGTGATGGTAGTAGTGGAAGCGGGGTTTCTCGAAATTCTATTTTAAGGAACCACCGTTACATATTTCCGGTCTCGATAACCAATGTTATTACAAGCATTGAATGTTTATTTCTCTCATCCTCTCTACCTCTCACCCTCTCTCATTCTCTCCCCTCTCTTGCATGCTCGCTCTCGCTCTCTCTCTCTCTCTCTCTCTCTCTCTCATTCGTTCTTGCTTTTCGAGACTTTATTATCGCAGGATTATACTTTACGTAAGATTCAGAGATAATTTAAAGGCCCACCACCTCCACCACCACAACCACTGTAGCCATGAAGACAACTTCGTTATCCCTTTTGCTACCAGCCCCTTTAGAAGTAGTCAATGAGCCTATCGAGTTTCCACGGAGCTAGCAGTTTCTTTCCGAACTTTTTCGCGTAAACATCTCACTCGCTCGCTCATCTTATTTTCATCTTTCTTCATTTTCACAAGCGTTTCGAATTAAAAATGGAAGTTACACGGGAGCAATGTATTAGCAACGGATATTAGGGTTAACGCATTAACTAACACGCCTCTAGTTGGCACGCGTTTAATTAGACGGAGAATCGGAACACGTAGTATGTCGTACGATCAACTTCGCGATGGTCTACGACGGTTATTACGACTTATCACGTTTCGCGATATAGCTCTTCTTTACCAGAGAAGCTACCGTATGTCCGCTGCTGTGACCCTTTTAGCAGGGGAAACCATAATTCGTCGTGGATTACGTGCAACATCGCGTATGGCGCGTTTAATTCAATATTATGAGGCTGAAAACGGTATGTGGCAGTGAAAGTGTTACTTAAATTAAATTGTGAAAAGTGAATTATATGTTTTAAAAATATGTTTTTTCAGAGCGATTGCGGCTTTTCCAGGGTAACGATAATAATAGCAGACACGAATTGAATCGGAATCCGGATGTCGATGAAAATGTGCGAATATGTACAGCACCACCACCACCGCCACCACTACGACGACGCGCTGCTTATCGCGCGAGATCGCTTCCAGCGAGTTCTGGTTGGATCGATGCGGGGACCCGTAGAACGCTCTCCTTCGACAGCGATACATCGTCGGAAATATCGACAAATAGCCAAGTAAACGATCACGCGGAGCAGGGAGATCGAGCGTCGGTCAACTCGGATGCTACCACACATTACGAAGGACATATTATCATGGAGGTGGATGAGGAGCTGGAGACGGGGGCTGAGAGAGCCGTGGGAGAAGAGGAAGAACCAGCTCCAGCGCAGCGTGTGATGCGTGTGCCGTTTGACCCAGCACCCCTACCATCGACATCCAATACAGCACGGAATAACATGTACCGATTAATGGAGGATAATGACTAGTCGGCACGACACATCGAGCGAATACGTTATACGATTTTTATAACCGTCCGCATTATCCTGGATTTGTCACCGCCACGTATACTAATGCGTATGGTGAACAGCAACGCAGTTATTTCGATCAAGAGGATCCAATATATAATTTTAATAATAATGGTAAGTAATAGTAAATAAGTCTTTTCATATTCTAAAATGCATGCGTTACATATTTTTTAATTTTCATCTAGATATCCTTGAAATTGAAGAGGGTTATCCAATCTCTCCCTACAATGGCGTAATGCCTAGGAATTATTTACCAGTTCTATGGGCTCCGCGAGTGCGAGAGCGACGTTGGCTACAGGATATGTGGTTAACGCACGCTGAAACTACAAATTCTATTTTTCGCGTCGATCCGAATGAATTGATTGATTTGTTATCTCGCGTTAGCGAAAGCTTCGGAGGCTTGCCGGAACCGTGATTTATTTTTTAAATCATAGACATCTTTTTAAATAACTTTAAATTAAACTACAAATTCTCGTATTTTTTTTTTGTCAGATCACAGCGTTCGACACGTCAATGCATTAATACGTTTGCAGGAGCTCTACAAATCCGATTCTGAAAGCGAATTCGAAGAAGTAACCAACGACGAAATTATGTAATAGTAGCGCGCGAATCCTCTAACTCGCGTCATTTCGGCATGCGAGGCGAGCACCTAGTTATAAAATTAACCACACCAACACCGAATAACGATCCAGTCGAATGGTTGCGCGAGAGTATAAAACGAATTTATAATTATATTGTAACAAAGGCTGAAAGCCAAACCGATTATATAGCGGCGTATGACGTCGAGCGATCATTTCGTGCGTGGGCCGGGTTGGATGCGATTAAAGTTTGTTAAAGATTTTGCGTATACCGACCTTTTCGATGTTATATTCAAAATCTCAGATAGTGCACGCGATTTTGATATTAATAAAACGATTTAATTATTGATTTTAATATTATTAAAGGTATAACGGGGGCAAAAAAATGCAGTAAAACATTAACTAAAGACACGGCAAAACGTACGAGATCTATTGTCACTATACAAAATGACGATAACCTTTGTTTACCAAGGGCTTTAGCTGTTGGCATGGCCTACCTGTTATATCAATCGGATACGCAAAATGAAAATTATTTAAAAAATTGGAAATTAGCTTGCGACAGACGCCGAGGAGCCCAGAAAATATATGCTCTCGATATTTTGAAAGCAGCCAATATAAATATTGAAAATATACCACAGGAAGATTGTAGCTTGGAACATATTAGCCTTTTTCAAAATTATCTTGCGCAAAGTAAAGTTGCAATAATTATACGTAAAAATGAAAATTTTGGTTCTGGAGGGGGCGAAGTATTGTATGACGGTCGCGAGTCCGAATTGCTTTTAGAGGACTCCACTATCAGCGAAATAAACTTATTATATTTCGAATGGCCACCGGGACATTTTGCGTTTACTAAATCACTGCAGCAAGGTGTAGGGCTTTCAAATTTTTGCGAACTATGTAACAAATCTTACCAGTGGAAAGATTTACATAAATGTAAAGCAACTTGTCCCAGCTGCTACGCACAACCTGCTTGTATTCCTGTAAATCCTAAAATTAAATGCGATTCGCGTAACAGACACTTTGTGAATCAAAGTTGTTACGAAAAACATTTAGAAGTCCGAAGTTACTCGAAAGAGAGAAGCGTGTGCACCGCAGTTCAGAATTGTTCAATTTGTAAAAAAAAAGTTACCAAAAAATGTTCTAACAATCAGCATAAATGTGGTACATTTTATTGTAATCGTTGTCGTATTAAACACGGTTACAATGAAATGTGTTTTATAAAACCGATTGTGCGTAAAATACCGACTGCCGATGTAGAAAATAATACAAAAACTAAAAAACCCGAAAATCGATTTATATTTTATGATTTCGAGACTCGACAAGATGAAAAGTACGATGGCGATAATTCGCGTAATGTCCATATTGTAAATCTTTGCGTTGCCCAATAAGTCTGCGACTTCTGCATTAATATAGAAAACGGTAAGCGTTGTGATTTTTGTTACGTGCGTGAATATATTTTTGATAAGGAACCTGTAAAACAATTCATCGAATTAACTATTCGAGAAAACACCGGTTTCAAGCAAACAATTTGTATCGCACATAATTTGAAAGCTTTCGATGCGCATTTTATACTAAAAGAAATTCTTTCTAGTAACATGAACGTCTTGCCCAAAGTTATAATGAACGGTCGAAATATTGTTCTTATGTCTATTCATAAGACAAAATTTATCGATAGTTTGAATTATTTTAATATGAAACTCAGTGCGTTGCCAAAAGCTTTCGGATTACCGGAGAGTAATGCTAAAGGATATTTCCCTCATCTCTACAACACGCTTCAAACAAAAAATCATAATGGTGAAAACTATGCGCCTAATTATATGAGCACTGATGAGCGGAAATCGTTTTTTAAATGGTACAACGAAAACGTGGCAGCTGGTACAACATTTAATTTAAAAAGAGACTTAATCAGCTATTGTCAAATGGATGTTGACATACTGTGACGAGCATGCACTGTTTTTAGAAAGATATTTATTGAAAAAGGCAGCAGGAAGCAGGCATATGTCCATTCACCCACTCGACAACAATAGCGTCAGCGTGCTCGCGTATTTATAGGCAAAACATTTTGAAAGAAAAAACCATCGGTCTTATTCCCACGAAGGGATATAGATTAGCCAATAATCACTGTATAAAATCAATTGAGTGGTTGTTATGGCGTGAATATGAACTCGGAAAAAAAATCATTCACGCCGCTAGGTCTCGATAGTATGTGTTGAATGAGGGATTTAAGGTCGATGGGTTTTTAGAGGTCGCTAAAGACCAGTCGACATCAAGGAAAATTACGACACGCAAACTTCGTTCGGTCGCCCAATGCACGAGTGTCATAAAAAAACTCTCGAAAAATTATAGGGAATTCGAGATTTGGGCTCTAAAATGGAGACGATTTGGGAGTGCGAGTTTGAACGTATGAAAATCTCGCAAGCACAAATTTTAAATGTTTTAAAAGTTCACCCTCAATTATTAAAAATTAAATTAGATCCACGTGACGCTTTTTTCGGTGGGCGAACAGAAAACTTTGTGACATCATATATTGCACAGCTTGGAGACAAAATCAGATATACGGATATACGCTTTTTATATCTATATATCTGTAAAACTGGTAAATTTCCCCTCGGACATCCAGAAATTTTTATAAAATCTGAATGCCTAAAATTAGCTGGTAAAAATTATGAAAATTCTCATAAAGTCAATGGACTTCTGAAATGTAAAATCTTTCCTCCAAGGGATTTATATATTCCCGTATTGCCCGTTAAAATGAGATGTAAATTACTTTTTCCCCTTTGCCGAACGTGTTGTGAAACAGAGAATTTCGACGAGTGTACCCACGAAAATCGAATTATGCGCGCACTCGAGGGCACGTAGGTATCCAACGAAATCAATAAAACATTAAGTATGGGTTATAAAACATTATACATTTACGTAATCTGCCGGTATCAAATAACTCAACTAGATGCCAAAGGAAATGGCGGTCTTTTTGGTGAATACATAAATAGTTTTATTCAGCTAAAACAACAAGCAGAT
>OX424573.1:92667923-92730423 GCA_949152435.1 Gastracanthus pulcherrimus | reverse complement strand
ATCGGGACAGCGGAAGAATCATTCTACCTCGAGCCACTGACGACAGCTTCTGCTCTCCACTCAATCGGTACCTGCCAGTAATCACGCCACCACTCGCCGCGGCACCCTTCTAAGTCCAGCCGACCAACAACTATAAACCAGACAAGCATCACCGCAGAGCAACGCACCACAAAAAAATGTGCAACCAAGAAAAGTTTTTCAAAATCCTCACGCGCATGGTGATGCATTGGGCGGCACACGAGCCATTTACCTTCGTGGTGTCAGAAGACCCACGCTGCGGCATACGGGCCGGAGCAGACTGACCCTACCGATCAAAAATGGAGGAGCGAGTGAGCAGCTTCCTGCACAACGGGATGCTCCGGCATTATTTACAAAGATTCGCGGAGTAGAGTTAGAATACGCGCTGGTCCAGGATGGACAACAGCAACACCATGATGGAGATGACGAGCAGCTTGGGGGACCATTTCCAGTCCACCCACCTACCGGCGCTATTCACTCGAAGCTACGGAGGGGAAGGATTCGGAAAGGCACGCCAAGGCAGGTGCTATCACTGCAGGGACGAATTAGTGAGGCAGACACTCCCTTACCCATGCAGCTCTACTACAGGGCAGGTCCAGGAACTCCACTGCACCTGGGAGTCGAACCGCGATGAGGACCACGAGTTCTGCTGTCACATCTGTGAGACAGAAGGTTTCATTGGGTCGGTACCCTGGACCAAGAAGAAGGGCTCGATAGGAACAAGTATCTCGACGATGGCATCGGTATGTAGGAGGTCGACGACGCCTCCGTCTATAGCGAGGATTACAACCTCAAAGACGAACCCTGGAACCTCCAAGTAGAACGAGGAATGGAGTGGCAATGAACAATGAACAATGAACAATAATTTCTTTTTTTTCCTTTCTCCCTTTTTTTCAGGAACCAAAAAAAAATATATATAACAATAATATAATAATACTAATGCAAAAGACGGGGTGTACGCATACACTCGAAACAATGCGTACACCAGATCCACAAAATACCAAAACAAACCAAACGACAAAACCAACAACACAAATATATATATATACATATATATATATATATATATATATATATATATATATATATATATATATATATATATATATATATATATATGCCTCTGTTGGATGATATATATATATATATATATATATATATATATATATATATATATATATATATATCATCCAACAGAGGCATCGCGAACCAAGTAGAAATTTGTAATTTCTACAGCTCTCCTTTTTTTAAAATCATTGTCTGTAGTAACGATTAATAAAATCAAGAAAACGGCAACAAAAAAATCCAACAAAAAAACAAATCAGAGGCGATGCACAACGCCCCGGCACTCTTATCGCGGAGCTCCGAGCTTCCGAGGGGGGAATTGTTGCATCCTGCCACCTGCCCGTCGGCAAGCTGAAACGCCACGAACAAACACGCAGGACACCACTGAATTACACATTACCATACACAGGGTTACCACTCGCGCAGATACCATCTGCCGCTACGCCAACCAACAGGAACACACCGGTTAACCAGATAACCGATCGACTGCTTACGCACCCCACCAAGTCGACAAAAATCACCTCGACCAACAGCGCCAATACACGACACGGGGAAACAACAACTCTCCCGACCCACCCCCCGGGGAGCCGCAGCCATGATGATGGAAAAACATTACGGGACCAACTGCCACAAAAAGGACAATAGAAGCAGTAAACCCAAAACTACGATTTCCCGGAAAAAGAATAAAACTCCACACCCTCCGCACAAACAGCACTAGTTTCCTCCGACGCCACGTACATATCCTAACCCAAGCCTACGCGAATATCAATATATCCATTTGAGAAATAATGTCACTTCGACCGTCCTCTACGAATATCATCCCTTAACCACTCCTTCAGAACTTTCTAGAATTTTCCTTGCCGCGTCATCCAGCCCAGAAATCCGCCTATATAAGCTGACCAGGCAACCAAGCGGGCATCTGTCCTGATCTAGTCTCCTCCAGAGGACGAACCTCTGCCCGGCGAAGACCAAGCTATAATCCAACTAAAGAGCATCGTAATTGTATTCGTAACTCAGATTGAGACTTGCAGTGTGTAAAATAGTAATTAATTCAAGACAATAAAATTATCAGTACATTATAATATTCATTATCGGCAACGTTATTTAAACTTCCTGCGACGACCTAGTCCCCTTGCGCTCGAATCAGCACGAGAGAGCCAAGCAGAGGAAGCGTCACACAGAGCAAAGCGCCACCGCCCACTGACCGAGGGTTAACCCTACAGGTGCCGTCATAAAGGTTAGCCACAGGAAGCCATTATGCTTTTATAACTGTTTGCTTACGCTTCCGCCTATCCCCGCTCATTGTTTTGTGACTGTCATCACGCGTCTACGCTTGTTCGCCGCTCTTTCTTATATAGAGTGGCCCTGGCCATCAAGTACCTGAAATAGAGCTCGTTACCTTTTATTTTTAAAGCGCTGTACGACAACCGGGTCGTAACACATGATTCTTTGGAAAATGGAGATAAAAAAAAATTATTTCGGCAAAAATGTTCCTTTTAGGAAGCAGAATAGTCGTGATTTTTTCCAGATTTTCTTAAGTCCACATATTCAAAGTTGTTTGAAGTTAAATATGATTTTATTGCTAAAATTTTGCATTTTAATATATTTTTTAACAATATTTCATGGTAATTTAATTTTTTTTTATATAAATATTGCACTTTTGCCAATTTGCGACTGTGGTAGTGACTTTTGTACTAAAGAAAGCTATCTTTATTGGTGTGATGGTTTAAGTGATCGAACCAACTTTTATCAGGATTTTAAGTTTTAAAATGAATCTAATTAATAGAAGGGGCATTAAAAGAGTTTAGAACAACTTTTTGTGAAATATTCAGATAATTTGCTAAAAAGTGCCTTGTTTCTATTTTATTAAGAGATTTGATTTTGTTCAATAAATGGAGGTCGAAATTTGCTGAGAAATGTAAAAAATGACTACATGCTCACATTTAGCTCAAGCTAATAGCAGAGAACGAATAATGGGCAGAAATACTCTGAAGCTTCGAGCAATAACAAGCGAGACACAGTTTCTTTGAGAAAGCAAAACATACGTTATGAAAATAAAACAATTTCTTCATTTTTATTACAAATAGAAGAAAAAATAAATCCTTTCAGAATACCTGATAATTGGAAGACTAACGATATTTGTTTAAAAATTGACAAAATTATTACTATTAATAGTTCTACAAATTCTGTAATCTTAGCTTCTCATAAGTATTATATTTGAATTATAAATAATAAAATATTAATATTACTTGATGGTGAATACAAAACTTATTACAGTATACATTACACAACTCATAAATTCAGTCAAACTGATGAGAATGTTCATCTAAATTATCCGATAAAAGCGTTAAATAATATAAGAGTAGGCCTTCTACCTCATCAATTGAATTCGAAAATTAATGCAGTGGTAATGTTGATTAGCAACTTAAGTATTAGCGATGGGTTCTCTAATGGTATAAGATTTAATATGATAAAATTATTCGATTACAACTTACAAGCAGAAATCATTACAGGTGATAAAAGTGGAAATAAATTCTTTATACCAAGGATAGTATAACTAAAGCTATAAAAAAATTTAATTTTCATTTATTATGAACAAGAAGACTACAAGAATATTTTAAATATATTAAAACAATTGTTAACTATTGCATTCGATATTATATTCTACACAAGGGGGTTAGCGAGCATGGAGCGAAACTCTCATAGTATATATATATATATATATATATATGAATCATTCCAACAAATTTCGACGAAATCGTGCGCGCGGAGTTCTCCAAATTTACCGCCGATTTTTATATGAAAATACCTTTGAATAGAAGTACTCAAAAGAATTGTCAGCCTCTAAGCGCCTCTGTTTGATCGTGTAGAGTGATTTGAAGTTTCAGATATGGCCGAAAAATGGATATTTTAAAAAAATTCGACCGTACTTCCATTTTTTTCGATTGGAACGTATCAAAAAAGAATTTCTTCGCCTTCTTACAAATCTTAAGAATACAATATTTGACCACCCTGGCAGCTCAATGAGTGACCTATACAAAGTTGAATATAAATCCAAAATTTTGTGTTCTTTAGGTAACGATTAATCGCTTGTCATGTTACGTAATCGAAGCGAATTTAGGTCTACTACATATTATATTTTTCGCCTTGAGAAGACCTTTAAATCCTTTTTTGATACGCTCAAATTCATTACGTATAACCAAAGTTAAAGTGCATTTGGCGATGAATTTTGTAATTTAATTATCTCTAATCTTTTCTTGCTGATTGCTGTATATATAATTAATAAATTTGCAGTTCGATTTTATTTACACCTAATATACGGAGAGAAATTATATTTTTTACTTTAAAAAACTGTAAAAACCATAATAAAATCGACTTCTTTAAGAAGAGACTGTTTAAAAATTTTAAAACATAAACTTTAGCGTATAAAAAAATTTGTACCACAAATATTATTATCTTGGTATATATTTGTAAAAAAAAATTTGCTTTAGCGAAAAATTAAGAAAAGTCATCGCGAAACGTGCATTAATAAAGGCTATTTTTACATATTTTTTACCTATTTTTATCCTATAAAATTAAATTAAATCATTATTTGGAGTTTTAAATATTGTATTAAATTCTATTATAGGTGTGAATCTATTGTTCCAAGGTAGACATAAATAAATTATATGACTCCATCGATCACTCAGAACAATCCATTATTAATTGAGTTAAAAGTATGCGACGTTTAGGGAGTTTTTCAAAAATACTCCCCTCATCACGGCTACACAAAAAATAAATAAACTTATAAGTAACTATATTACATTACACATTATGCCACAAACTGTAAAAACAAAATACAAAACATAAAAAATAAGGTGGAATTACATTTACCATAAACTTAAACGAATAACAAATCATGGACAGTGTCGTGAACTATGGACCAGCATAATTGTATGCTATAATGGCACCTATAAAAAAAACAAATTTACGAACACTTAAATTAATTTATAATAAAAATTACTCAAAGTATAAAATTATAACAAAAACGTTAAAACAAAACTTACTGAAACAAGTAGACACACAACTCGCGAATTCAGAGACAACTAAGTGCAAAATAAAACTCGCCGAATCCCTCGCAGTCTCCAAAATTATACTTTGGAGAGGGGTGTGCAGCTCCCGGCTCGCAGATCGAACGCACGCAGAGCACAGAGCAACATAAAACACAAGGAGGCGACAGCGTGAATCAGAGAAGAAAGGCGAACGGGGGATCCCCGAACGTCCGTCGTCCAACAGGCGAAGCACACACCTCCATGCATGTCTGCGCTCCGGATCTCGCTCTGTCAACTCGGATCCTCTCGCGAGAGACACGGCAAATTCATTCGTAACACATGAAGAAGTATAGAATACCTCCTCGCTAATATACTGTTCGGATCACTAAAAGTTGAGGACTCGACTAAAATTATTATATAAAAATCGGAGGAGACTTGCAAAAGAAATGTATAGGTGTGCAAATATATAATGTGCACAATTATAAATAAATAACCAAACAAGAAAAGTTTTAAAAAAATTTTAAAAAATCGCATAAATGTAAAATAACAAAAGTTAAAGAACAAACAAGAATATTATTCGAAATGTTTTTTAATTAAATTAAGAGAATTTTTATAGATATTTTTCAAAAAATTAGTGTCTTCCATTTTATTTAATGTGTCGTTATAATAATATATGTTTAACATTTCAGAGAATACACATTTGCTCCAACTTTTTTTCCGATCTAAAATCTTGATTTTACTAAAATAGATTGCGTGTTTCTTTTCATTGGCGTGTTTCGTTAGTGCTGACGAGGGCTTATTAACCTCCACATCCTTCTCGTGTTCTTTTTCACGTTTTTCTAAGCGTCGTTAGGCCATACCAATGTACGTTGCTGGGCACTGTTTGCAATCAATTTTGTAAATAATGATTAAATTTATGCATTGTTCTATTAATCGGAATTACATTATATTTCTTAAGTTTTTTATTAATTTTAAATGTGATATTTTTAACAAACGGGACGACCATTTTTGATTTCCTCATTAATAACCGTTTGAGATTAATCTAAACAATGCCAACATTAATGAGGAATCCAAAAATGGTCGTCCCGTTTGTTAAAAATATCACATTTAAAATTAATAAAAGGCTTGAGAAAGAAATAAAACACATGAGAAATCAGATGAGACAGCATATGAAATTATGAACGATAGTCACATCCGTTTTCTCATGCGTTTTCGCATGTGAGTTCTCAGGTGAGAATTTAGAAGATTATATAAATAAAAATTAAAAAATATAGACGTAGTAGTAAGAGGTAAGTTGTAAGACAGTTAAGATGCTTGCTTTATAAGACGAGGACGATCTGAAAAAAAATTCAGCCGGTAAGGTTCCATGTGTGACGTAGCATATTTTTTTGAATTTTTAAAAATGGACAACAAATAGTTATTTTTAAAAAATTCTACGGAACGCCCATTTTCAAGCTACCAAAAAACGATTTCTTGGTCTATATACCATCTTTAAAAAAAAACTATTAGACTACCCTGGTAGCTTCACACACAAGCATATATACATATACTTACACACGCACACACATAGACTCGGCTGCTGCCACCGCCGCCGCCGATGTGTAATGTACTTTCCTCGACCATCGTTCGAACCGTTGTTGTTGTCACTCCGCTTCCCTCCAGCTTCGTGGTAACAACCCGAAAACACCATCGGAGATGAGTTGTCGTCATCGCGCGCAGCAGAAGCCGCAATTTCCGCAGCAGATGAACTTCTATCAACTCAGTACAGACCTCTCCGAATCGAATAAGCCAGGCTCAAGCAGACGGCGTTGTCTCGCGGGTGTTCGGAGATGAGAGAGGGAGGATAATCAAAGAGTAATAAAAGGTAGAAAGAAAATGGCAAGCTTGGTGGTCGCGGGCTCGACGGCTGGCCTGGACAGACCACCAACGATGATCCAGCAGCTTCCAGAGTAGATCAACTTTCAGCGGACAAAGGAGATGTGCCAGCTATTCATGGATGACTCAAGATTCGTCATGCTGCAGGGCACAACGTCCTGGATGGATCTGTTTGTGCGGCACTTCCTGTTTAGATAGATAAATAGATTAAAATTTATTTTGCACAAGTCAAAAATATACATCATATATACATAGTTTCGATACATTAAATTAAATTGATATCCATATCACAGATTCATCGTTAGATTTCATCATATAGGCTTATTATAAATGCACAGTTTATGTCAGTAGTCTTAACTATCACGTCACAATATAGAACCTTAAATTAAATAATTATTTAGCAGTATAACACAGTTAATTTTTATCACAGAACACATTTTCTTCGTCCCAGGTTTCAAAAATATGCCTATGTATTGCCGTTTTAAATTTATTTAGAGACGGACGATGCCTAATAGTGCGGGAGAACGAATTACAGAGCCGAGCACCTTGGGCTCTGAAGGAGTACAGGCGAACATCAGTACGTGACCCTGGAATTTTTATTTCCTTGGGATTCCTACCTGAGGTTCTAGACTGATTTTTTTCAAAAAGGCCCACAAGGTACGGAGTCTGTCCCATGACAACTGCTTTATAAAGCATTACCGCCGCAAAATACTCCCTTCTTATCTCCACAGTCAACCAGCCTAGTTTTCTCCTGTAGGGAGAGACATGCTCATCCTTTCTAACACCACATATATATCTCACACAGGAGTTTTGCAACCTTTGAAACCTGGTCTGTAGCTCACCTGATACGTCGAGGTATACAAGAGAGCAATAATCTAAGTGAGAGACAACAAGAGAACCTGCGAGCTGTTTGCGTAACGCTTCGGTGGTGCAGGATCTAAAAGATCTGAGTCCATATAAGGCTCTGTTAACCTTCCGACTAACTGCATCCACTTGCGGTTTCCATGATAATTTAGAATCCATAACAACACCGAGGTTAGTTACAGTATCGGCAAAGAATAAAAACGTTATTCTGCACCTCAATGACTGGAAGGCACAATTCTTGCAATTTATTAAAATTGCAATCCGACCCAAAAATTATAGCTTTAGTCTTCCCGACCTTAAAGTGAAGGGCACTCTTAGAAGCCCAAGCCGACACTACTCGCGCCACAGCTGACAGGCGAACAATCATAGAGATCATTAATATAAAGGCTGAACAGAAGGGGCACAAGAGCCGAGCCCTGTGGAACGCCAAGATTGGTTGTGCAGCAATCAGATTCCCCATTAGATTTTGTAACCACTCGCTGGTTACGACCTGTAATATATGACTTGATCCACAGGACTATGGACCTAGAGAGCCCCATTCTGATCAGCTTACGAAGTAATTTAGAGGACGAAATAGTGTTGAACGTCTTACTGAAATAAAACATTAGGAGTATGGTAAGCTGCTGTTTCTTGCTACTAATACTATCACGAATCTCCTCTGACAGACTCAGTAGTGCTGCTTGCGTAGTATGATGTTGTAGAAAGCCAGTTTGACGTGGATCAAGGGTTTTCATGGATGAAATAAACTCTGAAATCTGCTCGTGGACGATCTTTTCCAAGACCTTGGAGAGAAAACTCAACAGAGCTATTGGACGGAAGTCCGAGATGGCAGATGGAATTGCCGTCTTATTTAGAGGCACCAGATGAGCCTTCTTCCAGGTCCCGGGAAAAACCCCACTAGACAGAGAGGAGTTGAAAATCTTAGCCAAATGATGGCCCAAAACCAGAAGAGACTTTGCGATGACATTTTGGGGTATTCCGTCTTCGCGCTTTGCCTGAGAAGGTAATTTCACGAAAAGTGAAGCCATCATCGCTGGCCGTTGATAAGATGTTCTCTAGATTTTCGCCATGCTCCGTTTGCGAGACAGAAACCCCAGCAAAGTGGATGTTTAATTCATCCAGAGTGAAACCATGCAGCTCCTCTTTAACCTTTGGTAACAGTCCAAGATGCCGAAGTTCTTTCCAGATATTTTTGTTATTATCCAGAGCATAAAAAATTCTGCTCTGAATAAAAGCCTCTCGCATTTCAACTGTGCGCTGTTCTGCTTGAGCTGCGAGACACTGGAACTCCTGCCACAACTTATTGTCCAGAGTCCATTTGTAGCTCTGTCGAACGGCATCACGCTGATTATAGAGTTCTTTCAGATCGACATTCACCCAAGGAGGGAGACATTTCTTCTTCAGTGTAAACTGTTTCAGAGGAGCAAGTTCGTCGATGATCGCCAAGATGTTGTGGCTAAGATGTTCTAACTTACTATCAGCATTCTTATCTGGGCAACCGATGGGCGACCAATCACAAGCAGTAAGGAGGACTATAAGTTCCTCCTGTCTAATAGACTTAAAATTTCTATATGAAAAGTAATTGAGAGCAGGGGACTTTGAAGTTTGGATGTCGATTGTTACATCAATTATATTATGTTTACTCGGAAAGGTCGCCATCATGTTGTTCGCATAGAGCATCACATCATTGTCGTCAGTGAAGATCATATCAATCCAAGTGTGAGATTCTCCGACGTGGTGAGTCGCGCCATGATCAACTAATTTAAGGTTAATTCACATATTAACTCTCTAACAAACGACGCTTCCTGAGATGTCGACAACATGTTCGCGTTCAGATCTCCCATTACAATCCGGTGATCGTACCCTACCGAATAAGTCGTCAGGTTCTGTATTAGGTCAGAATCGTCAGTGAATGAAATCCCTGAAGGTCGATATATGACGGCCATGAAAATTGGCGGATGGTTGTCTTGCTGAATTCAACACATCAAATATTTCGGGATACCTGGTTTGCCTTTGTCTAACGTAGTTTTTGAGGAGCACAGCACCGTCGCTTTATAAGAATTACATTCATAAAGGACCACTCCTCCTCCTTCATTATTTCTGTTCTGCCTAATTGATGAGTACCCGTCGATCTGAACGCCAACATCGTCGCTCTCCCCGAAACGCGTCTCAGCCACACCGAATATATGATAGAAATGACGAGCAGTCACAAGGAACTGACAGAACATACTCATATGCTTACTAAGCGATGTTGCATTGAGGAAGGGGGGGGGGGGCCTTAGTCCCCCAGCTTCCACCTCTCTTGTTACGTCCCCGCGTAGTCAAATTCCATCGCCATAATTTAAGATCGGCGTCCTTGACGTTTCCGGTGTGAGAGTGACTAGGTTACAGGTATTTTGTGTTACCGGCCTCATTAAGATAAGATGCGGATAATGCGTGCAGATCTGCAGCCAAAGTGATTTCATGCACCGATTCACTGTCTCGCTTCTTAACCAGGAAACGACCGCCCCTATGCCAAATATATTTGAAGCTTTAACCACGAGCAATAGATTTCAAGGTGATGAAATGAGTAAAAGATTCTTCACTTAAAAGTTCATTAATAAAAATTTTACTTCTAGTAAGGCTATTACTCGTGTCCTGATTCAAAGTCACGTTAACATCTTTAGTGCTAAATGCTGTAAATTTACTTTTGGCCCTCATAATCTCGGTTACCAAGCTGCTACGAGAAAGGCAGACAACCCACGGGGATCGTCGAGGCTGGTAATTGTTCGCGGGTTGGTTCGCAACAGTCTGCCTTTCCGATCGAAGCAGGCGTATAGACATTAAAAGTCGTCCCGCACGATCGACGGTAGAACAGTGGTAAGGATGGCATGGACTACGTCCTCACGCTGCGATTCGGAACCTTCAAAAATATTAGTAATTATTATTTCCGCCGATCCTTGGCCACGATTCATCCCGTTCCACGTTGAACAATACCTGTTCCGGTCAGTAAGATTTACGTCATCAGAACTTTGGCACCGAGTTCGACGGCGACGACTCTGTGTGCGAAACCCGTCAGAGTCCGCCGGCAGGACGCTGCCTGACGGAGCAGAGGGCGCATTATCAAAGTCTACTTTGTTATTCAAAGTATTATTATTACTATCATTATTACTAACCCTACTATGTACAGACTGAACCATATTATTATTATCATTATTCTTACAACTACTTGACATCGACGGGTGGATGTCTCTAAGCGAGACTAGGATGTGTGACTCGTTAGCGTCAGGAATTGTGTTAATATCCGCGTTATTACTACGTGTACTGCTCGAGCTGTCAACCATAACCTCTATTTTATGCATCAGCGTTTGGAGCTGTTCTTTCAGCAGTTGATTCTCGTTATGTAACAGAAATCGATCTTGATGCAGCCCCTCCTGCTGGGAAGTCTGCACATCTATTTACTTTTCTAGCGACAAAACCTGAGCAGTCAATTTATCGACTAGCTTTTCAGCAGCTGATGCTGATGCTGGGACATTGCCGATTGCATCAAGTTTTTTCACTAAGAATAATAGTGATCGTTCACTGTTCTTGCAAGTAACTCAAACTGTTTATCGAACAGGTAGAGCAGAGATGACGGTAGAGTACAATAATGCATTGATTCCGATATACTAGAAGCATTGGTAATGGTACTTGTACTAACACTAGACTTTACAGAAGTAACCGTGGGTGTCGATGCAGTGAACACACCACCCACATCTGCACTACTCGGCGAATGATCAACGCTCGTGGCATCTAAACCGCTATTATCTGCAGATGAACTCTTGTTTTTCGCTTTCTTTTCTTTAACACAATCATTGCAGATATACGCAGCGCCATCTAACTTCATGACAAGACAATTATTATGGTAATTCTTATTACATATTTTATACCTTCGCACAATCCCGTCTTTGCGGTAAATTTTCTTACACTTGCTACACGATAAGGAAGACATAGTGTAAAGATTTAGTAGTTAGCTACCGAAGTGGTCAGCCAAGATCTCAAAAAGAGTAGAGTAAATCTACGTCAAGTCAGAAAATTACTTAAAAAGTCGACGTGTGGTAAGATATTTAAATAAATTAATATAACTTAAAAACTAATGGACTAAGAGTTAATGTGTAAGAGTTGTACGGCTCTGACGATGTTTACGCAGGCGTGCAATAATTAAAAATTATTATAATAAATATAAAATAGCCGGTAATCAAATAATACTGTATATATATTAAAAGATAGGTGAGTCACACTCATTACTCATTACACTGATTGTTTCAAGACGTCGTCGCGCTATCTGCCGAATTTCGAGACAGAGATCGATGACTATCGCAAGGACAGCAAGAAGTTACTGATCGACGATCCGGACATCGACTGGGAGGAGTTGGTCTGCTTTAATCAGGTCGTGCATCAGTTCGATTACATGCTCACGCTCGCCACCTGCACGAGGACGAGCTCCAAGGAGTTGCAACTATTACAAAACAATTCCGAAAAAGTATATGCCAGTCTGAGTCATTAACGGATAGATGCTAAGGGCGACCTTGAGGAGATAACGTATCCAGACATCTGCTTCATGCTGGACAACTTAGACGAATTTTTCTGTGATGTTCTAGTCAGGGTCGGTGAAAAGGTTTGTGTCGTACTGGTGGACAGCGATAGAGTGGGCATCGTTCGGGGCGTCATTTTTCTCGGTTCGATTAGATACGATGCACTCCAAAAAGTTTATGACGTCAGGTCAAGCCTCAGTACAAAAATTGTACAACGGATGACATTCGATCTCTTCTGGGGTGCAACATCTCAAAGAGTAGAGTTTGTAAGGATTAAAGTACCACAAGGCAAGTACCACGCCGAGAAGACTATCACCAACCCCAAGGGCTCTGGAGCCGAGACGCCAACCTCCGGGACCGGCTACTGCGCGACGGACGCCCTCTGAGACGCCGAGTAGGACATATATCAACAACTTTGTGCGCGGGCGCTGGCGCACGAAGCCTGAGGGCGCCACCACCAAGACCCGCTTCGAAAACGAGGGCCTGGACTCGATGGCCAACGACCTCCACGAGATCGATGCCGGGGACGTGCAAGTTGAACTGGACGACGGGGCCGACAACCGCTCTGGACGATGCGGGGATTTACTCAGACCTTTCACTTCTGGATGGAAACCACGATAGCTCAATCCGTCGCAATCAACGCGTTCCTAACCTAGATCACTCTGCCCTGGTAGAGTATAGCCAACGATATTCTAGATTATCGAGAAGGACCCATATTGACATTTTAGCCGGTATAACACGCGCCTATCTTGGACATGCGACGACATTACTCTTCTTTAACTTTGTACACCGACCTCAACTTGTGACGCGTATTTCGCGTCAAAATATTTATTAAAAACGGAACAGTCAATCATAACCGAATCACCACCGGCACCAGAGCAGAGCATTGAAATATGTATTTAACATTGTCATTAACGAGGGGGGAATTATTATTATTTGTTGGGGGGAATGAGGAAAAGGAGAATCGCGAACGAGGAAAAACATGGACGCCGTCACAAATACACACACATACACCGACGACAACAGCTGATCGTGTAGCAGCCGCGACTGATTAGAGCGAGCACAGAGGAGAAGACCAACACACCCACACACAGACACTGCACAAACGACGACGACGACGACGAAGGGAGCACGACCGGTAGCCCACAGCCAAGAAGAGGCACGCAGACGCCCAAACTGGAGCTGTTGGTGTGTACGCCGTGTTATGGTAACACACACTGATATATCCCGTCGCGCGCTATACGAGCGACTCTTTTTCTCTCTTGCTCTGTTTCTCTCCCATATCTCGAGGATGATGAGCCGCTGCACGCGCACACACACATACACACGTTACCCGTCCTCTCTCCCGATGCACGCAGACGCGGGAGGAGAGAGGATTCGCTGCAGCAGCGGCAGCTTCATCGAGGCACACAAAACCGGCTGTAGCCACGAGAGAGAGAGTGAGTATAAGAGAGAGAGAGAGAGGAAGAGAGAGATAGAGACAGATGCGGAAGCCGACAGCTCATGGGAGAGCTAGTAGCCGCCTCGCCGTGGGCCGCCTGAAACTGCCGGACTACCATAGCATAGACTAGCGCGCGCATGCCGCCGCTGCCAATTGTGATGGTTCAGCGGCAACGAAAAGCCAAGCGCACAATAAGATATACGCGCCGGGATATCGCGCGCTCGTAAATAGTGATTCATATTACGCGCGCTCCGGAGACAGGGAGGTAATCACGCTACGAACCAATCAACGATAGTGACTCATATCGTCGTGGATCTAGCCTTGATTTTCGCATTTAAGAAAAATCAAGGTCAATCAAAATCAAGATAAGAAGAGGAGCAACAAGTGTATGGGCTGAAGATAGAGGTGAACAGAAAAGCCGAATTTGGAGAAGATTTACGGTCTCTCCGATTTTCGCCATTGACTGCTCACGCGTCTCCGACAGCACAGGTAGCGACATCGAGATAGTTGAGTTGGTGAGTTGAAGTTAATTTAAGGGGTTGGGTTTGTTGATAGTTTCATTGTTAAAGATTTGGCGAGGGTGAGCATGCCGCCGACATTGCGACAAAGCGATGCTTCACATATCACACGAGAACATTTAATCAGCGGTGAGTAGGGCTGTTAATTGTTAATTTATTTATTTATTTATCATCATCATATATACATGAATTGCGTTGATGGTGTGACACGAAACTCCTTAAAATAAGTGCGGCAAGCTAATTCTGACACTCGCTAGACGATGGCGCATAAACGAACGTTCTGCCGTTAATCATACTTTGGCACAAAATCGGACAATAGCTTCCGCGGCGACTTACTCGCGAGCCGCGTTTGCCGTCGCAGTGGTGGCTTCTACTCCTTCTCGTTTCAGGTGCTTTTCTCAATTTTCGCAGAATACTTCGCATATATGGCAAGGGATAAGCTTCCGGATTTTATTGCGCGTTGACATTTAGGTGGTCAACGCAGTACCTATAGGTGCTGCTCTTCTTCTGCACCACGCGCACTGGGCTCGACCAGCCAGTATTAGATGGCTCGGTGAACTTCTGCTACAGCATTTCATTCACTTGCTGGTGCATTTCCCGCTCGATTCTTTTATAAATAGGGAAGTACCTCTGTTTAATGGGCCTCGTCGATGCAACATCGATGTGATGTTCAATATAGCACGTAAGCCCGCACGTATCCTCTCCGTCTTTCAGTGATTCATTCAGGAGACTTTCTAGCCCCTGGTGTTCCAAATTCGTGACATCCCCTTCTTCAAAGCGAGCGACTTCGCGTTAGCTCTTCTCTCTCTTCGGAGAAGATTGAGCTCGGTTGCGCTACCGATTCGGCCTCTCATATAAAATACCCCTCAACAATAACGATTTCATTTATTTCTGTTACCTGAACATCGAATCTCGAATCTCGAATCGACAAACAAGAATCTCACATCTAATCTCCGTAGTAAGGAGTTGTGGGATATTGTTGTTTGGGGGGAACTGTGACGATCCGAATAAATTTACAGTGTTTAAATCACATTTTTTAAACAATTATTTTTAACAAGATACAATTGTTTATTTGTTTTTAACAATCATTATTGTTAGCAACATTACTAAACAATAATGCATAATGTCGTAAAATCATTTATAACAAATGCATTATTTATAAGCATTAGTCTAATTTTATTAATAAATAATTGGTAAATAAATAAAATTTATTAATAAACTATTTACTGGGTTAGTGCGCCATTAATAATAAATAGTCAAATCAAGTATTCAGCTAAATCTGAATATTACAGTATTTGAAAAGCCCACGTCCTGCGAGGTAATATACCGACGCATGCTAATGCTTCGGCAGTGGCACGATCTGCGACTACAAGAGTCACGAATTTAATTAGGCGATTACGGTGGCGTGAAGAGGAGATTCCCCAGTGAGAGCGGCGGCGGCGTTATGCCCGCGGCTAAAAATAGAACGAGCGCGGCGGCGATCGGGACACAGCCGTGACTAACTCTCCCACGTTAGTGGTCTAATTAGGCATCCGGTGTATGAGGACTAGAGCGACTGAACCCTCTCGAGTACTCAAAAGCTGCGGCTTTAAGGCTCAATATCCCACCCACCTGTCGCTGTAGCATCTTAGAATCCTCCTCCATGATCTTTCCTATGTAGAAACTTACCATCAATAAAAGCCGCAATTTTAATTAAATAATCCTACTTTTTTTTATAATTGCAAAATCCTCTTCCCATCCCATATGCACAGCCAGAATGTACCACGGACCTTCCAGTATCGCTCTGAGAGGTGTTAACATGCAATGCCAGGCATTTACAAGGGGGCCTCTCTCGCAACCACCAGTGCGCTGTACGAGAGTACGCTATCAGGGTTACACACGCGCACACGCCACGTACGTGTAGAGTGAGCGTGTTGAGCGGTATTTCCCTGCTTGCCGAGCACAAGTGCTAACGCGCCCTCGTATATTATTGAGCTGATAAACAATATTATTGTTACTTAGGACATATATATTTCTTACCAAAAGTATGCTACACATAAAAATAAACATAACAACATTATTAATTAAATATTATAACTAAAAATATTTTAAGAAATGGTTTGTGCATATATATATATATATATATATATATATATATATATATATGTACTGATAAAGGTAATGCAGAAAAAGTGCAAGAAAAATTGGTGGAAAAAATAGGTAATGAATATACAATAGAACAAGAAGATTTGAAAAACCCAAGATTAAAAATCATTGGAATTGAAAGTGAACTAAATATAGAAGAAATGGAAGCAGACATTAATGAAAGGAACTTTCCAAACAGTGATCATTTCTGTACAGTGATACATGTATATAAAAACAATAACAGTAAGACTTTTGGTGCAATATTGGAAGCTACTCCAGACACTTATTCTGTTATTAGGAAAAACAATAGTAAAATTTTCATAGGTCATCAGTGCTGTAGAGTATTAGATGATCTCAACATAAACCCTTGTTCCAAATGTGGTAGGATAGGGCATAGTGCAAAAAAGTGTAGGAATGAACTAGCATGCTTAAGATGTGCAGGAAAACATGCAACAAAAGATTGCAGACCAGTAAATCAAATAAAATGTTCCAATTGCACGTTTTTTAACACAAAGTACAACACACAAAGAGACACTAATCATATAGTTACAGATACAGAAAAATGTGTATACCTAAAAAATCTTATAAAAAAAATAACAAGAAAAACAGAATATCCAATAGAGCCAGTAGTACCTAAATTTTTAGGATACAATGGCTCAATTAATATTCAAAATCACATTGTTATAACAGCAACTAACACACAGGCAAAATCTACAGCAACATCTAACACACAAGACTTAACAGCTGAAGCACAAAGTTTGATATCTAACTTACAAGATTAATCAAAGTAAAGTTAACTACATTATCGACGAACAGTAAAACATAAGAAGATGGAAGATACGAATCAAGAAGACGCGGGAGTTCAAAAACCTTCGGCACAACAAACACAAGACATAATTACAAGGAGTGATTCTAGTTATGAATTCAAAGCGGAATTCATACATGATACTATAGAAAACTTTAATAATAATGTTGTTAATAATAATAGTCTAAATATAATGCATGTCAATATTAGAAGTTTGAATTGCAATGTAAATAAATTAATGATTCTGGTACAAAGCTTATTAATTAAGCCAAATATAATAATATGTACTGAAACGTGGCAACTAAAGTGCCCTTCTGATTTAAGCTTGGATGGTTTTGACATGCACTATAACTATGGTAAAATCAATCAAAATGATGGTGTTGTGATATACATAAAAAAAGGTCTACAATATGAGGTTTGTATAGAACCTGATAGTGTACTAAACATTGTCAGTATAGTTTTAAAACAAAGTGATAATAGTTTAATAAAAATTAGTGCATTATATAGATCTCATGATGTGCAAAAGCGAATGTTTATTGAAAAATTAAATATATATATATTAGAGAATAAGAAAGTACAAAATCATTTTATTATTGGAGATTTTAATATCGATATATTAAGTTCAGGAAAAGAGGATATAGAATATCTAAACAATTATCTAGAAAATGAGTATTTACCATATTTTCGTTCAATTACTAGAAGTAATGATATAGGGGGAGGAACCTGTATAGATAATTTTTTTATTAAAGCCAAAAATATAGAAGTACAAGCACATAAGATTATGTACAATATTACAGATCACTACCCATTATTCGTACAAATTAATAATGAGATTAAAACTAGAGATGTAAATATGAATAAGATGACCAGCTACATTGATTATAAAAAATTAGAAAAGTTATGCATACAAACAAATTGGAATAATACTAAATCGGATGACGTTAACGTATATTTCAATAACTTATTAGAAAAAGTTAAGATTAACATCCAAAAATCTACTAAAAATAAAAAAAAAAATACAAGAAGTAAAGCGAGATCAACTTGGATAACCCAGGGACTGATAAAATCATGTAACGTTAAAGAGAAACTATTTAAAATATGGAGAAAAGATCCAAATAATCTAGTACTAAAGAAAAAGTACACTGATTACGCTAACAAACTACATAATCTAATTGAATATACGAAATTTAAATATGAGAAAAGTAAGGTAGAAAGTATAAGTTCAGATAGTAGAAAGCTCTGGAAGTATACAAAAGACAAAATTGGTATACAAAACCGAAAAGAAAAAGAAGTAGATAAATTGATAGAAGGCAATAATATAATTAATAATAGCTCGGATATTGCCAACCATTTTAACGAATTTTTCAATTCCGTTGGTACAAACATTACAAAAAATATTATTAAAAAAGACAATAAATCCAAAAAAAAATAAGATTAAGAATAATGTCAAATCAATTTTCCTAGCACCAACAGACGTAGAGGAAGTAACCAAAACAATCTCATATCTTAAAAACAAAACAGGGGGTATAGATAATATAAATGCTTACGTAATTAAAAGAATGTGTAATTACATACGAGAGCCGTTAACTAATATAATTAACCTAAGCATAAAAACCGGAATATGTCCAAACCATTTTAAATGTGCTGAAATTATACCGATTTACAAATCTGGTGAAACAACAAAAGCTACTAATTATAGACCAATCTCACTAATATCAAACTTTGCAAAAATTTTTGAAAAAATTTTACATAGTAGATTGCTTAATTTTCTTGATAAATATAAAATTATCTCAAATAGGCAATTTGGATTTAGAAAAGGAATAGGTACGACACAGGCATTAGATAAGGTAACAGAATTTATATATAAAGCTCTAGATCAAAGTAAACCCATTATAGCAACTTTCTTAGATCTTGCAAAAGCATTTGACACAGTTGATCACGCAATATTAATTGAAAAACTAGAGAAATATGGCATAAGGGGCATTGCTCTGCAATTGATAAAAAGCTATCTTTATAATAGAAAACAAATAGTCAAAATCAAGAATACTAGAAGTGATCACTAATTGTAAAATCGGGTGTACCACAAGGCACCATTCTAGGACCACTATTATTTATTATATATATTAATGATATTTTTGATTTAATGCCAGACGGTTTTATCAACTCATATGCTGATGATACCGTCATACTATGTATGGCAGAAAATTGGGAAAAAGCTATAAACTTAATGAACAATCATTTGTACGCAGTGAATGAATGGTTAGCATTCAATGAACTGGCATTAAACGTTGACAAAACAGTTTATATAACGTTCGTAAACTATAATGATAAAATACCAAATAATGTAGAAATAAGAATACAAGATAAATCGTTAAGAAGAGTACAAAGTTGCAAATATTTAGGGGTTACTATTGACATGAATATGAAATGGAAAGAACATATACAAAGTGTTGTACAACGCACTAAATACCTTGTTTATTTATTTGCTAAATTAAATAAAGTAATGGACAAACATTCTCTAGTTATCATATATTATGGTTTGTTTAACAGTCTGGCTAGTTATGGAATTTTAGTATGGGGTTCAGCGTATTATAATGCTATGAAACCACTATACCAACTGCAGAATAGATTAATAAAGATAATAAGAAGTAACTCAAAAAGACAGATGGATTCTATTTTAAAAGTTAATAAAATTTATGTACTACAAACATTATTAAATAATTACAATTTGCTTAGAGAAAAGTTTATAAAATCAAAAAGCAAAACTAGGAACAAAAACCTAGAACTACCTGAAATCAATCTTGAAATAGGGAAAAAAAGTAATATATATAATGCTACCAAATATTTTAACCAATTACCAAACGAACTCAAAAATATCAAGCATAGTAAGGAAAATATAAAAATCAAAATAAAAAAATGGGTGATATTGAATGTACAATTAAGAGATTTAGTTTAATAACGTTAATAGTTTATAAGTATTTAGTTGTAAGTTATTTTTATACAGTAATTTAATTAATATTAAATAATATTAATTTTAATTACACATAATTGTTAAGTTTTTGTAACTAGGGTCGTGTACAGGTAGTTAAACTACCTCCTGCGATCCTTGATGCTTGCCCTAATGTAAAGCATCAAGGTACATTGTACCTGGTTAATAATAATAATAATAATAATAATAATAATAATATATATATATATATATATATATATATATATATATATATATATATATATATATATATATATACAGGGTGTCAATTAAGTCCCAGGAGGGCTGAATATTTTCTAAAGTACTGCATTTCTGGAAGAGGTCAAGGTCAGTCCTTAAGTAACTTTGAACAAGGAACCCAACGGTGACCTTGGATTTGACCTCGAACCTCATTGTCAAGGTTAATTTGAGGTCAACCTCATTTTTTCAAACGGGAATCCCTATTTTTTATAGCGGAATCGGAAAGAGCGGAAAATTTTACATCCGGATATGTATTGAGGTATGGGGTTGAGGTAACCCCTAGAGGTCAAATAGAGGTCAAATAATGACTTCTTAAAAATCTCGCGAGTTCAGTGGTAAAACAAAACAAAGGTCATACCCTAGGTAAATCTTTACGGAGTACCCGACGGTGACCTTGGATTTGACCTTGAACCTCATTTTCAAGGTTGTTTCGAGGTCAACCTCATATTTTCAAATGGAAACCCTTATTTTTGATACCGAATTCGGAAGGAGCGAGAAATTTCAAGTATGGATGTGTTGAACAAGGGATGTAATTGTGACCTTCAATTTGACTTTGGACTTGACCTTGAAGGTCATTTGAAGGTCAACTGGTTTTTTTAATCGGAAATCCCAGTAATAATACCGGAAACCGATAGAGCGAGAAATTTTACATTCAGTCCTTATTCTCACTTTTAGCGTTACCCAGAAACAACGACGTGGACGTAGTAAGATCTGTTTCCTTTGGGGTGCTTGATTAACGTGAGTCCCCTTGCCTCTCCCTTAGAGGTCCAAAGTTTAATGGCAATAACATCTTGGATTTGAAGAAAATGAAATTTCTGTAGTAGATCCTAACTCAGCGACCCCAAAAATCCCCGAGTACTCATTTCCAGACAAAAAGATGCTGTTCCCAAGATTTTCATCCGCCATATTGAATTCGCCATTTTGGATTTGGAATAATCGAAATTTTAGTAGTAGATTCTAACTCAGCGACCCCAAAAACCCCCAAGTAAAATATTTCAAGACAGAATAGTCACTTAAAAGGAATGTTTACAAAAGAAAATGATTGTTAGATAAAATAAACGTTTGTTAAAATTGTTTCCAAACTCATTTCAAGTTTGTAAATAGGTAATGACAAAGATTGATGTCAGGAATTTATCATTACAGTTTCTGAGTTAGCGGTTCCTGAATTTAAGGACTCTTGCTAATTAAGCATTTAAAAAAAAACAGAATTTATTAGATATTTTGCATTGTTCCTGGATTGTACTTCCGGCTGATAGTTTTCGAACAAAATAAGTTTTAGAGTTCAAATTGGTAGTTCAAATTCGTAGGTATTTAAGTACTCACAATTTATTTTATCTAAAAATTCCTTTTGGAAAAACTCGTTTTCCTTTGCAACTGTTAAGTTTTTCTTTTGGTTTCAATTTGTGTACTATTCTTATCTAATTAAAAAAATGGCGTATGCTAAACTTTCGGAGCGAGAACGGATAAGTTTGTTGATGATGCGTGGTTGGGGAGATCGAGTTCGATCTTACCTTGAAGTGCGCACACTGTTCAATAAAAATTTCCGTAATCAAGATGGACAAACGCCTATTTCAAAATCCACAGTCGAAAGGACTGTACGGCGCTTCGCAGCATTTGGGACTATTAGTGATCTTGAGAGAACTGGTCGCCCAACATCTGTTGCAACTGAGGAGAAGCAGATTGAAATTGCTCAAGCGTTTATTGAAAATCCGCATCTCAGTTTACATAGAGCTGGGAATGAGCATGACATTTCTCATGAATGCGTACGAAAAATTTTGAAAAGCATTCATTTTCATCCCTATAAAATCCATTTGGTACAGGAGCTTAATGAAGATGATCCGGATCGTCGGCTCGAGTTTTGCGAAACGATGATGAATAGAATAGATGCAGAGCCTAATATTTTATACAATATAGTTTTTTCGGATGAGGTTACTTTCACTTTAAATGGTGAGGTTAATAGACAAAATTGCAGATATTGGTCTGACTCAAATCCTGCATGGATGTTGGAAAACCACACACAATATCCACAAAAGGTGAATGTGTGGGCTGGTATCTTTAACGATACTCTCGTAGGCCCTTTCTTTATCGACGGTAATCTCACTGCAGCTTTATACGAACAGTTACTAAGGGATGAAATAATACCACGAATTAGAGAGATAGCAGGTGATGATTACGATGTAACTTGGTTTCAGCAGGATGGAGCAGCCGCTTATTTTGGTCGAGACGTTCGAGCATATTTGGATGTTCAGTTTCCTCGTAGATGGATTGGAAGGAGGGGTGAAATCGAGTGGCAGGCTAGATCTCCGGATCTGACACCACTCGATTACTTTCTCTGGGGTTACCTCAAGAGTAAAGTTTATGCCACTAAACCAAACAATTTAGAGGATCTGCGCAATCGGATTATGCAAAAGGCTGCTAGAAGTGATAGAGCAATGATTCGCGATGCTGTTACTCATTTTTACAATCGTCTAGCTTTCTGTCAAGAAGTTGAAGGTTTTCAGTTTGAGCATCTCCGTTAAACTTTGAACCTTTGAGTGAGAGGCTAGGGGACTCACGTTAATCAAGCACCCCAATCATGAGAGGCAAGGGGACTCACGTTAATCAAGCACCCCAATCGTGAGAGGCAAGGGGACTCACGTTAATCAAGCACCCCAAAGGAAACAAATCTTACTACGTCCACGTCGTTGTTTCTGGGTAACGCTAAAAGTGAGAATAAGGACTGAATGTAAAATTTCTCGCTCTATCGGTTTCCGGTATTTATACTGGGATTTCCGATTAAAAAAACCAGTTGACCTTCAAATGACGTTCAAGGTCAAGTCCAAAGTCAAATTGAAGGTCACAATTACATCCCTTGTTCAACACATCCATACTTGAAATTTCTCGCTCCTTCCGAATCCGGTATCAAAAATAAGGGTTTCCATTTGAAAATATGAGGTCGTCCTCGAAACAACCTTGAAAATGAGATTCAAGGTCAAATCCAAGGTCACCGTCGGTACCCCGTAAAGATTTACCTAGGGTATGACCTTTGTTTGTTTTGTTTTACCACTGAACTCGCGAGATTTTTAAGAAGTCATTATTTGACCTCTATTTGACCTCTAGGGGTTATCTCAACCCCATGCCTCAATACATATCCGGATGTAAAATTTTCCGCTCTTTCCGATTCCGCTATAAAAAATAGGTGTTACCGTTTGAAAAAATGAGATTGACCTCAAAATAACCTTGAAAATGAGGTTCAAGGTCAAATCCAAGGTCACCGTTGGGTTCCTTGTTCAAAATTACTTAAGGAATGACGTTGACCTCTTCCAGAAAAGCAGTACTTTAGAAAATATTCAGCCGTCCCGGGACTTAATTGACACCCTGTATACACATACATACATATATAATGAGCCACGAATAACTCGCAAGTAATATAGCGCGGAGAATGGGATAAGTGTCGCCATCTGACAGCCGTGCGCTTCAACAGGTAGGCAAGAGCAGGCAGCGAGATGCCACCGAGGCCACGGAAAAAGGCATTATCGCTAACGCTATCGTGCCGCGCACCACGCTTTCGGCTTGCTTGCCACCATCTTGGCTATTCTCCCGCTCCGAAACTGCAGGAGTTTGTGCTTGGGCTGTGCACGGTGATTCTCGCATGCATAGGTGCAAGATCGACTGGTGGAGGCGAACGGTCGACCCCCACCATCAGCAACAGAGCTAGCGGCCAGCAACGACTAAGAGAGAGAGACGCAGAGCGAAAGAGAAGCTTCGTTGGCGGCGTGCCGCCTTCGATCCACACACTCTACTCAATAGAGGTAAGGGCTAGCTCAGGGGTAAACGCGTATGTATGTAAGGGCCGTACTACGAATAGTGTGCCGGACCCCCAGAATATAAGGGCTCCGAATAGTCCGCGTGCTGAGCAACGATCGTGTTGAACACGCATGCGACGCTCGACCTGCACGTAATTGTTAAATTCATTGTTAATATTTTATTATCATCTTCGTTGTAATTTCCGTATTTAATATTATTTCAGAATATAGTTTTTTTGTTATTGTTAAATCAAAGTGTCGTTAATTAACCTATACCCACCTGCTCCCCACATCAAGTTAGGCTGACAAGCGGAACTGTATTTCTACTCGCATTGCGAGAGAGTTAGTCTTCGCGTTTTCGCGCTCCTTTCAGGTCGCGAAAACTAGTGCGCCGAGGAAACTCCGCACAAAGTCAATCCTCGTGGATTCGACGTATACGTGAGAGAAACCTGCACAGCTGCACCTGGGTAAGGCTACAGCGGCGAGTCAATGCGAGCCGACCAAAAAATAAGCGCCGTGGTAAGTTGCGCACACGTGTTGCGTGTGGCGCACGCCAACAGAATATTCACTCGGATGTTAAATAATTATTATTAACCATTTTAGCCCTCCGTTATACATGGCGCCCTTCAAATACCGACATTAACGGCATCATTAATTAACGAACAATATTTTAATACAAATTAAAAACTAGTTGAAACCGAAAAATTATAAAATTAAATTTCTTTTTCTATAATTTCAAATTTTAACGTGTGAAGCAAGTCAAGCACGCGAGCGCGAAGCGAACGAAAATTGAGCACGAATCTCAAAACACACCGAAGTGTGTAAAAGTGTATGCGAGGAGGCAAGTGAGTGTATCGAACACAATTTATTTATTTATTTATTTATTTATTTAAAACAGAAAATAATTTACAGAGTAATTACATGGTATTTACATCCATAAAATCCTGCAGAGATGAACGCTGTTATCTGTTCGCAGGTCTGATGCATATTAACATATATATTAAAAAACGTAAAAAAACTTAAAAAGTAAACTTAAACTAAACTTAAAAGTAAACTTCAAAATACTGTTTATAAAAATTTTATTTTTGATAACAATTTACAGCAGTGAAACTAATATTTATAAAATTTACACAAATGCACACTATACAGCATTTAAAGATTTGATTTAATCCAATTCATTACTTTATTTTTTTTAGATTTTTTGTTAATTTCTAAGATTTCTATGATGTTTGGTAACATGTTAAAAATCGTAAATGCTTTTATATAACTATTTTTATTAGTATTTTTTTTTCTTATACCTAGGTATAATTATATTTTTGTTCCTAGTTATACTGCATCTATATATATTCAAAAATAAATATTTGTTCGATATTCATCGGATTATCCTGTATAACAAATATATTCTTATTTACCATTTTTAAGATTCTATTTTGTAGGTTTTGCAGTATACATCTATTATTTTTATAAATTCCACCCCAGGCTAAGATTTCATAATTAATTATACTGTGAAAAAGTGAGTAGTATATTATTCTTATACTTCTGTTGACATAAACTTGAAGATCTTATAAAAGATATAGACTAGATATTTAGTTTTTTTTATAATTTCATGTATGTGACGATCCCATCTTAAATTATAATCAAATATGATGCCTAAATATTTATAATTCTCAACTCTTGTTAAATATTTATCATTTAACTTAACATTAATTTGAGTTGGGACACTCTCGCTATAGTTACCAAAAGTCATATATACCGTCTTGACAACATTTAGTGATAATTTATATACTGCTAACCATTTATCTACAGTTAGAAGATAATTATTCATAGTTTCCTGAGCTTCGCTCCAGTTATTGCCAGTAGCTATCACAGTATAAGATAAATTTGCTTCAGAAGGATTTTTTTTCAATAGATCATTGATATAAAGTATGCAAAGAAGAGGTCCTAAAATTGTACCTTGCGGAGTACCAATGTTTATTATCATGTTATCACTTCCACTGTTATTAATCTTGACTTTTTGGTATCTATTATTTAGATAACTTGTTAGTAAGTCCAACGCCTATCCTCTTATACCAATACAATGTAATTTCTCATATAATATAATATATTCGATATCTAATTTAGAGCATTTGTCGTACCTACGTTTTTCATAAAACCAAACTGACGCTCAGATATTATATTACACTTTCTAACAAAATCGTGAGTTTCTGTTGTTGAGGCTGGTTTTCATTTTGCAATATATCCAAAGTGTTATTTTGTTGGTCCGTTGTATTCTGTTGATAGTGCATCGGTATTGTTTTCACTGTTGGTAATGTAGATTTCATAGGGTAATCAGTAGTTTCAATATATTTTTTTATCTTATTTTTTAGTATTTTATACATGTTAAAATCTGATGCATCATGTAATATATCAAAATTTGTGTAGTATTTTATATTACTGAAATTACAGTTTGGGCACTTTAACCCATTTCTTCCCAAGCGGCCATTTTATAGTCGATTGGTTTTTTTGCCTAAAACCGCCACTTTGAAATTTTCCAACGGAAATTTTAAAATTCTAACTTCAGAATCGAAAAGAGCGGACAATTTTACTTCAGGAAAGTGCTATTGGTTATTTTTATTTTTTTTTTCGACAATTTTTTAAGCAAAAAACCAATCGACTATAAAATGGCCGCTTGGGAAGAAATGGGTTAAGGGGCTAGACAGGTTCTCGGGTCTAAAGTCGATCATAATTTCGGAATTTAAAAAAAAACTACTCAGTGAAATGGTTTGACGTTTTGTGAATATATTTAACACCTTTTCAGCTAACTGTAGGCTAACTATAGGCTGAGCCGCGGAGGTTCCCAGAAAAGAGTTGTAAAACAGATGAAGCTGTAGGTCACGTCAGGATGCCTGAAATCAATAAATCGAAATTTTCTATTAAACTAGATAAGCTTTTCCATCGAATGAACCACTTTCTTATGAAAATATTGAAAATTGGCAAAATGGCAGCGTTCTGCAAAAAGCACCAAAAAGGGTAGATTTTCACGACTCGCAACAGTATACTCGCCAAGGAGTTTAACATTATTACGATGCATCCGATATATAAATGAGGAAATCAAACGAAAATATTAGACAACCCATTCAGAATTATGGTAACATCCAACATAGCGACTCTCCCGCATAAAAACAGACAACACAAAAGAAGACAATGCTCTGTATATCCTGGATACTACAGCTGATATCAAGGCCATCAAATGCGAGAGTCTCCGACCTGATGTAAAGATTAACATGTCTAAACGTATCACTATTACCGGAATATCAGCTCATAACGTTACCACCATGGGAACAGTTATATTAACCATATTCGGGAAAGATCACTTGTTCCATGTATTGAGGAAAGGTTCACCATTACTAGAAGACTCAATTCTGAGAGTCCCATACTTTACTGGAGAGATAGCCAATATTAATTTCTATTTACAAGCCAGGGTCACTCACGATAAACCCGTAACGCCGATAGCTTTCCAAAGAAGAACCCATATGTCAGAAGATTTGGAACTTAGCTTATTCGATACCCCAGATCATGTAATCGAACCGCTGTACAACTTTATAGATATAACCGCGTGTGACGACGAAAAACCAAAGTCTCAACCCGAAAACTTGCATTATAACGAGGTGACTGATCGAGCACGAAACATAATCAGACCACTCGACGAAATGCCGTAGCATTCTGAAGATCACTTACCAACCGAAGAAGAAAATGATCTTCCTAAAACCTGCATTTTAACGTCACAGGAGTGAGTGCCATCACAGGAAAACATTTTACACGCCATACCTCCAAGGTGTAAGGTACCGCTAAAGATACATATGAAGTAAGACAGCCCTGCAGATGAAGCATATTTACCCCGCATTGACACCATACCCGGAGTATTTATGGGAAATGCAGCAGTGAATAATCAACACGGAGACTGCTATATTTTTACCATAAACACACAAGAGTCTGAAGTCCAAATTGAGATCCTACCACAAGAACTACAATCCTTTGATTTTGAGGACTCGGAAGACTTTTTCCCTTCGGATGAAGATGTTTCAATGCTTCATATGGAAGTACGCGATCAAGTAAATAAAATGTTAGACGATGGAATAATACAACATTCTAAGTCACCCAGGACAAGTCCATTATGGATTATACCCAAGAAGAACGGACCTGGCGGTAAAAAGAAATATCGTTTAGTCATAGATTATAGAAAATTAAACGTAAAAACTATTCCAGATGCATACCCTCTACCGAATATACAAGAAATTCTGGAATTAGTAAGTAAGGCAAGATTCTTTTCTGTCTTCGACCTCATCAGTGGGTTCCTCCAAATTGAAGTGGTAAGGGAAGACAGAGAAGAGACATCTCTTACAACGGCCTATGGTCATTTTGAGTATATTATGATGCCCTTCGGTTTATCTAATGCCCCCGCTATATTTCAACTATATATGGACTTAGTAACCCTTGGATTACAAGGGATAGAATTATTCTTGTATCTAGATGACATAATCATCTTCGCTACCACGTTAAAAGACCATCAAGAGGAAATTTTTAAAGTATTCGCACGATTGTCCGAAGCTGGGTTAAAATTACAGATAGACAAATGCGAATTCCTTACATCAAAAGTGATATATTTAGGACATAAAATTGACAACCATGGAGTCAAACCTGACCCGAACAAAATTTCAGCAGTAAAAGACTTTCCTATCCCCAAAACTACTACAAATATCCGCCAATTCCTTGGATTACCTAATTACTATAGACGCTTTATTCAAGATTGTGCTGAAAAAGGTAATCCACTCAATGCCTTACTGAAAAAAGGGAAGAAATTCGAATGGACAACCAAACAACAAAAAAGTTTCACACTTTGAAATTGGCCCTATGTGAGGCCCCTGTATTAATTAATGCAGATTAACTAAACCCTTTATTTTGACAGTAGACGCCTCAAACATAGCTTTAGGCGCGGTGTTAAGCCAAAGAGAACCTAACAATAATAGGCCCATAGTCTATATGTCTAGATCTTTAAACAAATGCGAGAGGAATTATTCTACTACAGAGAAATAGTGTTTAGCCAAAATAGCCTCTGTGATGCATTTCAAACATTATCTCTACAGGCGCCATTGTACTCTATATGGCGATCATGAACCTTTAACAAACATATAATTTATCCAAAATCCCATGATCCGATGTAATCGACGGAGAGTTCGACTTAGAGGTTACCAATACACTTTCATTTATAAAGAAGATCGTCTAAACACCAACGTCGATGCACTGTCTAGAAACCCCGTAGATCTTCACTCTAAGATTGAACCTTCTATATAGCCACCTCCAGAATCCATCAAGATTACTAAAGTACTCCCAATAAAAGCTCCTAAGCCAACCAAAACTTCTCTGGCCCGACTCCAAAAAGCCAAGGGTCTAAGTGAGAGCAGAGGGTCAGAATCGAACAAAAGTAAGGAAACAGTCAAAAGAGGAAGGAAAAAGAGGTCCACAGAAGCTGCAGCTTTATCTCCAAACCTCTGGACCAACAGGCCAATTTAGACGCCAGCACCGTAGCAAAGAGATTATTAATACGAAGACGTCAAAATTCAAAAAAAAGGTGATACTTCAGTCACCACCTACCTATAATGACACTGATACATCATCAACAAACTTGGAAGACCCGACAAAGAAAGCGAAAATCCAACAAAAGATGTCGATACAGTGGGAACCTTCTCCAAAACAACCGCGGGAAATATCCACGTACTCACTATGCAATGCTTATTATCCAAGTACTGCATTGCCGTACCATTACCAGCCATAAAAGCCATCACCATAGCTGATGCTCTCGCCCGCTATTTCATAGCCCTTGTTGGAGCCCCAAAAATAATATCAAGCGACCGAGGCACTAGCTTCAAGAACAAGTACTAAAAGAATTATCCGAAATATTCGGATTCCAACTAGCAACTACTACATCATACTATCCTCAGTCTACTGGTTCTCTAGAAAGGAGTCACGCTACGTTAAATGCGTAAAAACCTGTACACAGAACCTAAGTAATACCTGCAAATCCCTCATCCCATTAGAACGGCTAATCCAAAGCATAAAAATACTGAAATCTTGTCACTCGTACGCCAAAAAATATTTCGTTGAAAAATATTCACCCGACACAATCATCGACCTTCCTAAGAATCTCCCCTACATCGATTCAAAAAGAGGATCACCGTTAGAGTTTGTTGGATGGGCAAGTAGGAAATTATTTGGAACCATGGACTTCCCCGACCGAGACTTAGATAAACAGATAACAGAATTATACGACAGGGAACAAAATATTTCGACGCTAGCAACAGAACAAACCCATCTTATTCGATCTAACCTAGAAGATTTGCATTACAAATACAACAATAACCAAAAACACCTGCGAGAATTGCGTATTAAAATCCAAAAATTGCTTACTGAAAACGCACATATTACCATAGAAACAAATAAGACTTCCGCGGCACAAGCCATATCCCTATGGGCCGTTGAATTTGAACAAAACCTAGAAAATATGATAAATTACTATAAAATCTTCATGAATGCTATCGAAATCACCGCTTGAGGGAACCTTCATCCCCTCTTCTTAACTCATGAACAATTAAAGGACCCTTTATTACAGATCAATACACACAATCCTGGACACAAGATACCTTGGGAACAAACTAAAATTTCCCCCGAATTTTTGTTTAGCATCGCAAAAACTCACGTAGTCGCTATAAAAGGCCGACAAGCAATCATCCTAGAATTCCTCCTTACAGATCACAGAAGCCTATTAAATTATAAACTATACACCCTCTCCACCTTCGCTCCGATTTACACCAATAAAACCGGCTACTTCAGCATCAAACCTCGTAACCTTCTAATTACTGAAAACCTAAAAACCTATACCTTAGTAGATCCCACATTTTTCACTCCCTGCCTTACATATAATCGTATTTTACTGTGTCCTTCAAACACCATTTTATACGGAGATACTGAAGACGCCCCTTGCGAATATCTAATGTTTATTCTACTAAGACAAACCACTCTCTCCAAATACGACATATAACTATCAATGAAACCATCTAAGCATTGGACTAAACTTATGTCAACTGACGAATTGTTATTTTGCACCCGTCAACCTATCGTCCTAAGAATAATGTGCGAAAACAACAGAAGAATAGACACCATTTCAAATGGCACTGGAATATTAGCCGTACATGGAAAATGCCTGGTACATGCCAAAGACATTACCATGTATGGCCTAAGTACACTTAGAACCACTCAAACACTATTATACAACCAGAGTATTGCTCTAAACTTAACCGCCCTATTACCCACTCATAATATTTGCACTAGTGACATTAAACTAGATGAAAGTACCGCTCAAGAAATTGGCAGTTTCGTCAATAGCGCGGATGCGGTATTTTTAACTCAGATAGAAAATAACTTTGAACAAATAGTCCAACAAAAGAGCTTAAAAGAAACAAATACTTTCTATATAGCTTCCGGTTGCCGCGGGAACTTTCTCTTATTAGTCATGGCCTATTTCTTTTGTACTAAATTAGGTCGACTCCGAAAACTTCATAAACACAAAATCACACATAAGAAAAGACCAACTCGGACCCCTTCGACAACCTTAGACCTCGAAATGACTGAGATTACAGCCTCCCAAAACCTGTTACAGCACCACTCTCGTAATAAACCCCCCATCCCTTATTTATGCCCAGAACGAACCCCCACCACCTGGCACAGAACCCCTTTACCCACTATCGCTCAACACTCCGATTACGAAGATAGAAACCCCCTTCCAATACAAGATATGCCCCCCACTTTCCCCCAATAATTCACAGCTTCAAACTTACCGGCTCTGACTTGTTCCTTACCCAGTCTATCGCCCCTCCACTTCAGGCAGAATGAGACCGCACGACTCACAATACATCCATTTGACCCCAAATTACCACCTCAACGCATAACATTCGCTTAAAACTCTCAGAACAATTCATAAAAAAAAAACATCTGATTAAGATAAACTTACCACGGCATCAAAGAGCGCCCACTTCCATTGAGCGCTCGCCACATGTCTTGGACAAATCAAGGATGCAAAGACAAACGTATATTGGTTTCTTGATTGTGTATATTGGTTTCGTGAATTTTCATCAAAGATTGCACAGCTGAGAAAATGTGGTTGAGCTATGCGTGCTTCTGTCCCATATCGGCCTGTGAATTTATTTACTAATCATACATCAACACGAGACAGCTCTCGCTCGATACACTTTCCATAGACAGCGTTAATTAATAATTTATATAAGAGTTTTTCAAACTCATTCTTCGCTTGCTTTCTCTTCACAGTCTTTAATTGGACATAAGGTTTAAGCCAGGCCTTCTACACGAAACTCAGAATTCTATGCACCTTTTTCAAACGAAGTCCATTATCCAGCGCCTGTTTAATTGCTCGATAGTGAATCACATACTTTTTCTTATCGTTCAGAGTAGTGAGAAGTTTGTTCTGCTTTGAGCCAGGTGGTGCACGATGCTCTGCGCAGAAAGGGAAGTCTCGATGTTCATCATGTATGTCCTCAGGATACTCCAAGTCTACTTCAGCAATGTAACCTATATCTGAATCTGGTGGTGTATTGAAGAAGCTTGGATTCGCCTCAAACTCAATCCATTTGAATTGTACAATCGGTATATGCTGTACCATCGCCCACCCATATAGATTATTTATATCAAAATATAAGAGTGTCTTCGTTTTCTGTTTCTCATCGTATGAAGAACCCATGTATAGATTATTTGCCTTAGCATATTGGTTACAACACTGGCTTATTCCTCCCGGAATGCCTGCTTCAATAAACATTAGCATGACAATATCTGTAAGAAATTCTAATTCTACCTTTGTCATTTTAAAAGCTGCTGAAAAGGTCAACCCTGGTGTCGTGTAAAAGTGAGCAGGACATGAATCATAATCTTTAAGAGATGTCTCTCGAAAACTTTCGAAAACGTCAGCCAATAGTAGAACATCTGTTTTTAAATAAAGATCTGAATACTCTCCCAATGTTTTTCTATTGAACTTATCCCAGACTCGAACAGCATGCTTGTAGTCTTCTTCAGCAATGTGGGAATCTGTTAGTTTATTATAAAACTCATTCTTCTCTGGCAATTTTGTAGACGATAGCTTATCAAATGTGTCTACATAATCATATGGAAATATACCTTTCCATCTGAGAAGATCTATCATTTCATCTGTGAATCCATCTGATTGAAAGTCTTTCACGGCTATAGGCACGTTTTGTAGATATGATGTGAAGTTTTCCAATGATGATGGTAGAAAACGCCAAGAATCTATGAATCTAAAGCTGATGTCGCAGTCATCTGTGTATTTCGTGAACGAAATATATTTCTCTTTATTATGATGTATTAAACTAACTCATCCTTTCATCAATGTAGAAGTAGCGATCTCTTTCAAAATGAAGTGAGTATCATAATTGAGGTTATAAAAAACAAGGGGAATGAATCTTGGGTTCTTATAATTCAAATTACATGAATTGTGAGCTGCACCTCTGAAACTGAAGAGAAAAAAGAATTGTTTTTTTTTCTTTGGGAATCACCAAAAATTAATTTTAAATATAACTAAACTATTAACATACCGTCCTGTAAAATGACAATGGTCTCGCACTGCAAGTTCTTCATCACGGATTGATTTTCGACATATGTGACAAACGGTTGACCTCTGGAAAGATAATTCTTCTAGAGCTGTGAGTTTCATTGGTTTAGGATTCTTGTAGAGATGATCTATCTTCTCACTTATTGATTTTAGTTCTTGAACAAACCATTCTGCAGGTGTCTCTTGATCTCCAAATTTTTGTCTGTAAGATTTATAGACAGATAATCTGTCATGAAAGCTGGATATTGTGCAGTAACCTATGCTGTATGCTTCATGAAGTTGAAAAGCATTCTCATTCGAGTAGGCTTCAATAAACATTCAAAATCAGCATAAATAACGAAAGGAACTTTTTCTGTCTTTTTGTAATCTTCGAATTTGAGAATGTTATTCTTTGAGTCTGGCAGATTGATTCGACAATTATTCATATTTTTACAATGATTTTCATGAGTTTCCGATCTTTTTTCATTATAGAAAACTTGTAAACACCTTTCACAGTGGTATGATTTTTTATTAGTTTTAGACAGTTGAGAATTCAGAAGACGAGACATGCTTTTGATCCAAAGGTAATGGTATTTAGGCATGCTTTCATCACCATCAGCAAAATTATTTTCTTCATGCTCATCAATGTAAAAATCTTGAATGATAAGTAGATTTACAAGTAAGTCTACACTTCTTTTCTGGTTGATTATTATTTTCTGGTAGATTTACATGTTGATCTTCCTCTTCTGGTAGATTTACATGTTGATCTTCCTCTTATACCTAATTTACTTGTTAAGCCTTCCTTTCTGATTGAACGTGACAAAGCGATACTTCAAACTTTGAACCATACTTTCTGAGCATGTATACATTTACTGAAATATTATTCAATTTTTCGAATTTTGAAATATCTTTCAGTTTTACTGGGAACTGTATATCACTAAAGATCAATTTGTTCTCATGTAAACGATATTGATTAACTCTGTTGGAATTATATTTGCTGGGATATAATGCTGAAAGAATAGAATATTTGAAACACTTTTTTTTCAATTTATTTCTTTACCGTCGCATCCCCCTGACGGGTATTAGCGACTCTATATACATGAATATATGGTTACATATTATGATAATCATTACAGTATTTACATATTATTAGGTAAGATTTCTTTATACAATTGAGGAATATTTTACATTATAAGATACTATGTTGTACGAGATATATAATAAGGAATATATAGTGTAGATACAAGATTATAATACAATTTACATATAATATTAGTAAGTATTTCTATTTTGACATTATACTTTGTTGGGCATACTGACTTCTTCAATAAATTTGATCGTTGTTGTACATTGGTTAGATTGTGTCAATAAATCTATTAGTTGATCTTTTAATTAGAATTCTTTCTTTTGTTTTTAAATTTTTGACTTTCAATTAGAATGTGTTTTGCTGTTATTAGCACCATACAACAATCACAAAAGTCGCGATTTCTTTTTGAAACACTGATTGTCATTGTTATGAACACATGCTTTTTTGTTTTCTATAAACTTTGGGAGAGGAATGTAAGAACTGCCCTTGAATGGATAATATTTTACCATATTTATACACAAACTTTTAATACTCTTCACTGTCCAGCCGGAATCCTTTTCCTGAAATTCTTCTAGTTGTGTAAGAATGGGCTCTTTGATATAGTCTTTAAACCATTCCTATAAATTTGTTGACATGTATACTGTAGCACTTCACTCGTGAAATATTTAATATGGGTCGTTTCCTCTCCATTTTACTGCATAGAAAATTCCGCGATAAAATCTGAATTTATTTTCACAGCATTGTATTCTGTCTTAACTTTGAGGAGCTTTTGTGTATCACTAGAAACTCAGAATGTCCATGTTTTTTATATTTACAACTACGCCAATCTTGATTCGATTTTGGAAAGCCGACTGCACATCTTGCCACTCTACACTATCTTCTGTTTTCTCAGATTGTAGATTATCTCCTCGATGAAGATGTTGTTCAAATTCAAATTGCACACAGGAAAGATGAGTCATGCAAGTTTGACATTTCTGTTTCTCTCCTCTTGTAAGTTTAGAATTTGGAATTTTTTCATTTAATTCTTTTATGGTAGAATTACACATGTCCAACCAAAAATGAATATCGCTAGTAGTATTTGCTACACAATGGCTAGACTAAACAAACCCCCACTCCTCCACCTACCTCCTCCAACAGTTTTGTGGAGAAATAGGCAGAAGAGTGTACATCTGGTGGGGGGTTAGCTAATGTCATAGCGATTGTGTAGCATATACTTCTGTCTCTCCCTCCCTTTCTCCATCTCTCCCTCTCTCTCTTTCTCTTTCTCTCTCTCTTTCTCTCCCTCTCTCCTTCTCTCTCTCTCCCATTCTCTCTCTATCTCTCTCTCCCTATACCACACATACATTGATAGCGGTGGTTCACGCCCAAGCGTTCGCCGTACCATGCGCGCAAACCTTTCTCTCTCCACACACGCGCACACGCAAGCCTACCAACACACACACGCACGCAAATATCCACACACAAGTCTTTCTCTAAACACACCCACGCACACACGCGCACACATACGCACAGACGCACACATACGCGCGCACTGTCACAGCGATATTGTAGCGGTGATTCGTGCGTGGCGGCACGCTCTCTCCCTCTAGCTCCCTCTCTCCCTCTCTCCTTTTCTCTCTCTATCAGACGCAAACCCACACTCACACACGCACGCAAACATCCACACACATATGCCAAGCGCTTCCCGTACAACGCACACAAGTCTTTCTCTCAACACACATGTGCGCGTTAACACACACACATACACACGTATATACCCACGTACACACGCGCAAACATACGCACACACATATATGCACACACAAGATGTTTAAGAGAGAGAAACATACACACAAATACATACATATATGTGTATATACGTGGTGCGGTATAAGAGAGCACACACACACACACACACACACACGTATATATGTACATAAACTAGTGGTATATACATTACTCTTATTTTTTTATCTGTAATTATAAAATATTAACCTTTTTTTTTGTCGATTGTACCTGTAGAACACTCTTATTCACTACCTCCTTATGTCCTACACTTGTCAGAAAATAAAATTTAAAATCGTTTAAAGTATTTGTTATAATATTATTTTATTTATTAATTACACAAGCACTTCAAGGTTTGTGCACATTGTGGGCACAACCATGTACGACACTTATAGCAATATTGCCACTTTTTGTACTGTTTCGTAAGCTGACGCCAATAACGTTTGTTACACTGACCACAAAAATAACTCCGTGTTATTTTCTTTCTTTCTTCTGTTGTCTTTATCAATTTTTCTAACATTAAAAAATTATTCGATGGGTTCTCAACTGCAGGAAAATCACATAATTCAGAAGACGCACTGCTACTGGTATCGGTTACGTCTTCATCCGTCAGTAGCTCTAATAGACGGAGATGTTCTACTGCAACGGTGTTAGAAGTTGATTCTATTGATAAGACTTCGGATGTTGATTCTTCTTCTTCGTGAATCAGTACTATATTTTTATTGTTCATAAAATAATCCGTATCAGTAGTATTTTCTTGATCAGCCGTCAATATCTCCCAAATTGCTGTCTCAGTTCTAATCACAGGTAGATCATCGACGTTTAGTGCCTCTACATCTACAGCACTATCTTCTGAATCAGAAGCTGCGTGTATAACGCACGCGTAAGTACCCAATAACTCACTACTGCTACGATTAGTTTTATACACGCGCATTATAACCACCGTACACTTTGCGAGATGAAAAAGCACTGATGCTTGATCCTTTATAAGTAAGATGCCGCAGTAGTTTTCCCATCTCCGTGGCAGATTAGCTAAAAATTTTATTTTCGCAGAGAAACACGTACAGCTGACTACAGGTTTTCGTTACAGTTGCATCTTTATACTGTTTCTCACTACTGATGACTCATACAGTGCAGCTGCAATACACATCGGGGGAAAGCTGAATTTGTATTTTCGCCCAACTCCGTTGCTCATCGACGGTATCACATTTTAATAACGATCATTTACACTGTGCAGCTGCAAAAGTGTCCTCTATTACCATGAGAAATGTCGTGAATTTAGATTTTGTCTATCAGTTTATAGTTTGATCAGCTCGCGGGATTATACTTGTTTGTAGTTACATATAAGTCTTTATTAACCATCTATTTAGATTTTGTCCATCACTATTTTTTGACAATCGATAATCGATATCTCGATAATTTACAGTTTGATCTGCTCGCGTGATTACACTTGTTTGTAGTGACTACTAATTCCTTAGAAATTATAAATTTAGATTTTTATTTATTTTTCGATATGCGTCAGCCAATATTTCAAAAATGTATATTTTAATTAGCTCGCGGGGTTACACTTTTATCGCACAATTCGATGTTGACGGGTCCAGAACTTTAAAGCTACTAAACTGTGGTGCTTACCTTCTTTTTCTTAACGGTCCGAGAATCATGACTAACGCGCACGTGTACTCTTGGAGATGATATTGTCTGGGTTAAATATCGCTCTTCTGTGAAGAAGACTTTCTGCGAAAAAAAAATGCAGTCGTAGCACCTCGACAAACATAACGGTTTTGAAAGTAATGCGACATAATACACGTGCACAATCGTTTTAAATTCTCGGTATTAACAGAGTCAGCGCGAAATCTGATAACGCTCACAAAGTCTCTATTACCACTGTCTTGGCTTGTCTGCCAAAGACAAAGGATATATAAAGCTATAGCGTATGGGTTTTAGACGAAGATCGTGTGGCACCCACGACTCGTTATTCTAAGAAGTCTTTTCTTAAAAGTGTTCTTGAAAGTGTTAAAAATTAAAAGTGAAGACGTAGCAGTTTCACGAGAAAAGAATGTATGCACGTGTATGTGAGTGCAGCTGCATATTAGTTTCAGTGTCGTTTATGTGGAAACGTTCATCATCAGCAGAATCAGCAAAAAAAAGCGTTGGGACCTGATTCAATTCCCCTACCATGTATGCTGCATGGACGCTGTATTTAACGTGTTACATGCACATATCTTGTCAGTATCTTTTGGTCAGTCCAAGTCGGCAAACCGAGTTCGTAAAAAAAAATGGAGAGTGTTAGTGTCGCGTTTTTAGCAAAAATATTAGGGCATGCTCTTAATATTGCCAAAGTTATAGAGTCACATATTCGAACAATGTGCGGTAGAGCATGGATTTCCAATATTCATCAGTTATCTGTGGAGATTTTATGCAGAAAGGTGTATTTCCTCTTGCTCCATTGTAGACCAACAACAATATATCACATGTATTGTATTGGCCTTTTCCAAAATCAACAAATCTTACCGTCGACATCAAATGATAACAGTGGTAAGTATTGCTCTTGTCAATATAAGGCTTCTAATAATAATTTAGAATTATAATGGCACGCCCGATACTTTAGTTTCAGAAACAAACCTAACCTCATTCGTCGACGATAATAATAACGAGAGATGCGATGAACAAGTCTTACCGTTGACCTCAAATGGAAATAATCGTAAGTATCGAATGCGCTATAATGATTATATATTTTTTTTAATTATTGCTCATCCCCATACTTCAGTTTTAGAAACTGAGATGAGTTCCGCTGTAGATCAGAGACAGTCGACGGAATGTACATTATTCGCGAACAATGGTAAGTACTGTTCTTGTCAATATAAGACTTCTAATAATAATAATTTAGACTTATAATGGCAGGCTCAATGCTTTAGTTTCAGGAACAAGCGTGGCTGTATCCATTAACGATAATAACTACGCTACACCAAATCGTAAGTATTGAATGAATTATAAAAAAATAATTAATTTTTCTACTGTACAGTGCAACGATACTTAAGTTTTAGAAGCTGGATCATCGATGGTTCTACAAAGATCTATACCATCACCAGCAGATCAAGATAATTTTATCAATCGGACTGGTATACGTAGAAAACGCAGAAGACTAAGCAGCAACAGCAGCAGCAGCACAGACACAGCTGACGACGAAGAAGGTAAGAACATACAAATAGATAGAGATTGTTTTGATTTGTATTTACCTAACATATAAAGAAGTTTAATTTTGCACGTAATTATTTGCAGATTGGAGAAGGAGTACGGCCTCGATTCATAATTCAAAATGAATCAGTACACTTCTACCGTAGTTTTGGATACGAAGGAAGAGAAATCCAAGGAATCATACCACAGCCCCCGTCAAACACAGATCTTTACAATTGGTTAGAAGGTTGCGTGCGAGATCTCCATCGACGTCTTTGTAACAGAGGTGCACCAGCCGATTTCATAGGAGTAACAATCAATTTGGAGCGATTCAATCACGGTCCACTCTGGTTATCGTTCAGACCTATTAGGGATTTTGTCGTTGAATATCTTTGGAGAATGTTATTTAGTGCGGTGCAAAGTGCAAGTGAATTTAACGTTAATGACAGACTGTCGATCAATTGTGCTATTGTTGGTGGTGTCGCGGGACGTGGACGCGTACGTTTAACCGAGGAATCAGTGAATAAAAAAGCTATTCTTACAATCAGAAATGATGATGATCTTCGCCTACCGCGCAGTCTAGCTGCTGCCTATGCCTATGCTGTCAGAGGACAAATACGCACAGGCGATTTACATCGCTATTGGAACCTGATCCGTCACAGTCAATCAAGAGCTCAAAAAGACGCTGCCGAGGAAATTGTAAATTTGGCGAACGTTCGGGTACCGATTGAAGGATGCGGACTCGCAGAAATTCGTAAGTTTCAAGATTTTTTTACCACTCGTGGTACAGCCATAGTAGTCTATAACTTTTCGACGTTTGCGCATGGACACACGCCGCTCTACGACGGTTCGCGCTTTGTCATCGACACTTACGGGTGTATACTTCATACATTACGAATCATGTATTACGAGCGCTCAAAACATTACCAACCGATATTAAATCTCATTGGAGCTAGCGGTAGCACTGGCTATTGCATACCGTGTAATAAAAGTTATTGGCGTGTCGGGGAGCATAGATGTTCCAACAAGTGTTACAAGTGTATGTCGTTGCCACCGTGTAATACGGCGGAAAATCTAAAAAAAATGTGATATCTATTTAAGATTTTTTTTTGGTGATACGTGTTTTGAAAATCATCTTAAAATAGGATCTTATAATAGAAGTAGTAACGTGTGTAGTAGAATAAGAATTTGTCGCTTTTGTTTTAAAACAGCTCGCGTAATGAATGGAAAACCACATGAGCGTGGTATAGCTTTTTGTAAAACGTGTAAATTACGATTACCAGTCGAACACTTGTGCTATGTACAGCCAATCAAGATAAAAGAACGTGAAAAGCCATTTTTATTTTTATTTTACGATTTCGAAACTCAACAATCTACATCTGTACTGGGAGACGAAGAGAAAAAAGTTCACACTCCAAATTTTTGTGTCGTGCAACAAGTATGCTCCTACTGTATAGAGAATGAAGATGTCACGATCAGATGCGACTTTTCTGGTATTCGCGAATACGTGTTTAACGATGAACCGGTAAAACAGCTTGTTGATCTTGCACTAGGTCCAAGACAGCGATATCAACAGGTTATATGTATAGCGCACAACTCTCAAGGATTCGATGCACAATTTGTATTCAAATATGTTGTTGAGAGATACAATGACGAACGAGTCATTCCGTCCTTAGTGATAAACGGTTCAAAAATAATTTTAATGGAGATTTTAAAAACGAAATTTATCGATAGTTTAAATTACTTTCACATGCCTCTAAGTAGTTTACCCAAATCGTACGGCTTGTCTGAAATGGAAAAAGGTTATTTTCCGCACATGTTCAATACACCAAAAAACCAGTCTTACGAAGGGCCTTTACCACCTCTGGACTCGTATGCGCCAGACGCAATGAGCTCCAAGGAGAGAGAGAAATTTTCAAAATGGTACGACGAACAGTTACAAAGCGGATACACTTTCAATTTTCAAAGAGAAATTGTTAAATATTGCAAACAGGACGTATCGATTTTGAGATTGGCATGCTTAGCGTTTCGTAAAACGTTTATGAAATTCGGTGTGGGTCCTTTTGCAGAGTGTACGACTATAGCGTCTTCTTGTATGCGTGTGTTTAGGAAAAAAATTTTCAAAATAAATTTTATAGGTGTCGTACCACCACGCGGTTACAGATGGGTAGACAATCAATCTGAGAAAGCTGTGCACTGGCTCTCTTGGATAGAGAGGCGTATTCTCTGTCGCCCTATCCAACACGCAGGACGAGGACGTGAAAAAAGATTATCATCGGGTATCGTGGTCGATGGCTACAGTTTACCGCGCGACGGTGAGAATTTCGAGGGAATTGTACTCCAGTTTCATGGCTGTTTTTGGCACGGCTGTTGTCGCTGTTTTAGGATAAACCGACAGGTACGAGAGAACACTGGCAATTGCCAGCAGGATAAAGTCAGGTACCTACCATCTGATCGAGAAATGGGAGTGTGAGTTCGACAATGAAATCTCACAAAACGAGGAGCTCAACGTTTTGTATGTGAAAATACGAGTAATGTGAAACCAAAGCCGCTTGATCCGCGGGATGCGTTTTACGGTGATCGTACAGGTAATACAGTGAAAGTGTTTGATTGCCAGGACCAGGAGAAGATTAAGTACGTCGATGTGTGCTCACTGTATCCATTTATTTGCAAACGCGGTAAATATCCTGTCCGTCACCCAAAAATTTACGTCGGTCGAGAGGAGTGCGGTCAGTTGGTTGGTCCTTGTAATGACATTTCACGAGTAAACGGTCTGATTATGTGTCATATACTACCGCCGCAAAATTTGTATCACCCGCTTTCTCCGGTAAAAATGCACGGTAAATTGATATTCCCGCTGTGTCGGACGTGTTGCGAACAATTGATTCAAGAGGATTGCCCTCATCATGATCCCGAAGAACGTATTTTACGAGGAACATGGGTGTCGGAAGAGGTGAAAGCAGCCGTCGCATTGGGGTACATCGTAAAGGGTGTTTATGAAATTTGGCAATATCAAATGCCACAGTACGATCAAGGAGAACACAAAGGTGGCATTTTTACCGAATACATTAACGGGTTTTTTGCTCAAAAAGTAGCTGCGTCAGGAAATCCGCCCGAGTGTATCACGGAAGAGGAAAAAGAAGACTACGTGAGAGAGCTGGAACGCGTCGAGGGTATAAGTTTGAGCAAAGACGAAATTTTGTTGTAATGCCGGGTTGAGGTCTGTCGCAAAACTGTGCTTGAATTCTTAATGGGGCAAGTTTGCGATGATACCCTCTACATCAATTGGTCTTACAGAGACGAAGCTCTGACATCATCGTTGTCGTCGTCGTCGATGCCGTCGCCAACGGCAAACGTGGTCCTTGCTGCCTTCACCACTGCACAAGCACGTCTTAAATTGTTTGAATATTTACATGCTTTGGGACCCAGAGCCCTTTATTATGACACTGATTCGGTTTTTTACGTTAGCAAAGGTGAGCACGAGTTACCAATCGGCACGGCACTGGGCAGTCTGACGGACGAGCTAGCCGACAAGGGTCTCGGCACGTACATCACGACGTTTTTATCGGGTGGTCCAAAGTTTTACGCGTACAAGTGTATAAAAGCGAACGGAGAAGAAGAGTGCGAGTGCAAAGTGAAAGGTATCCGACTGAACTACACCAACAGTCAGCAAATCAATTTGGATACGATACGCGAGATGATAACGTCTCCGCACATGGAAGTAGTGTTGTCGAATTCCGCTATTCGTAGAACGGCGTTTCACGATGTAATAATGCAAAACGAGACCAAGACATGCAAACCGGTGTACGGCAAGCGAAGATTCGTAGCGTTGAACCGGAGTTATCCGTACGGCTTCAAGAGCTGCCCGGCGACGACTGACGAGGTACAGTGAAATTCAACTTAACTCCGCCTCATAGATGTCGCTACAAGCGGAAAAATGATTTATCCAATCCGAGCTGATTGCTCGTGACGGTACGTCGAGCGATAAAAGCTAATTGGCTGATTGCCGCGCCACAACTGAGCTCACTGTCCGCGGTGAAAAAAGCTGATTGGTCGATCGTCGCGCCACCACTGAGCTGATTGGCCGCGGCGAAAAAGCTGATTGGTCGACCGTCGCGTCATCACTGAGCTGATTGGCCGCGCAGAGCGAGCCTCGTCAGAGCGCTCACGGCCTCGTGAGCGGGCGCGCGCGGGGCCCCCACCGCAGGCTAAGAGCTCCTCGGCAGAGGAAGGGGTATACGAGAGCGTCAGTAGCAGTTATGGACGTGCGATGGAAGCATCCGTTTACGTCCATGCTGTGCGGCTCCACAGGATGCGGTAAAACTGTGTTTGTGAAAAAGTTTCTACGCGATCTGGATCGTATGTGCGACACGCGAATCGAACGCATCATTGTCTACTACTCAGAGTGGCAAGTGGGCTACCGTGATCTCGGCAAGAACGTTGAATTTCGCGAGGGTCTACCGCAAAGTAGCGACTACGCCGGCGATCCGAGACCCAAGCTAGTGATCATCGACGACTTGACATTTTTTCAAAGGCGTCCCATCATGATTCACTCTCGGTAATATTCAATACTCAGAACGTCTTTCATCAGGGTAAAAGTCAACGCGATATATCTTTGAATGCGCAATATATCGTCGTATTCAGGAATTTGCGCGATAGATCTCAGATACAGCACCTCTCGCGTCAACTGTGTCGGGAGGATCCACGATTTTTGCAGGAAGCCTACTGGGACGCCACTTCGAAACCGTACGCTTACCTCTTGCTAGACTTGAAACAGATGTGACGTGTATGTCACGTCCCAATAATATTAAATACGGGCAGTCAATCGCGACCCAGTCGCCCGTCACCCGAGCCGAGCATTTCTCAAATTTAATTAGTATTGTTATTAATGGGGTATTGTTATTATTTGTTGAGGGAATGAGGATAAGGAGTCGCGACCGAGGAAGGCCGCAGACCGGCACACACACGCACACACCCATACCAGCGGCACCAGCTGATCGCCGCAGCGACGACTGCTCGGAGCGAGCAGCGGCGACGAGTATACACACACAGGCACAGCACCAACATCACTGCACACTGTACGCGCGACTCTCTCTCTCTCGATTGCTCTTTCTTCCTCGCCTCTCGAGGATGATGAGCCGCTGCCGCGCACACACATACACACACGCGCGCGCGGCCGCCCTCTCGCCCGATGTACGCAGACGCGTGAGGAGAGAGGATTCACAGCGGCAGCGGCGGCTTCCTCGAGGCACACCATCTCGGCTGTAGCCAAGAGAGAGAGAGAGAGAGAGAGAGAGATATACCGACTCGGCTGTCGGCAGAGGGGAGAGCTAGCAGCCGCCGCGCCGCGAGCCGCATGAAGCTGCCGGCCTCTCCTAGCGTATGCCGACGCGCGCACGTCGCCGCTGCCAACTGTGTTGGTCCGGCAGCGATAAAACCGAAAGCGCCAGATATAGATATACACGCCGGGTTGCCCGCGCGTGTATATCTAGCAATTCATAATTGCCCGCGCTGCTTAAACAGGGCGGCATTCGCGAAGCGAGCCAATGAGGAATAGCGACTCAAATCACGCTGACTTGGCCTTGATTTTTGCATCTAGGGAAAATCAAGGCCAATCACCGTAAAGGAAAGGGCGGAAGCAACAGGAGTTTGAGCTGAAGTTGCGCGAGAAGAAAAGCCAAAATTTTGGAAGAGATTTCCGCCCTCTCCGATTTTGAGGATTGACTGCCCGGCCTTCAAGGGAGATAGTTGAGCGAAAATTTTGAGATTGCCGTCCGAGAAGTGAGACCGCGTGGGGAGACCTGCAGAGTAGAAAATCCCGGCGAGCGATAGATTGGAGAGTTTTAACTGGCGACCTGTGACCTGCGAGGACGAACATCGCGGACGCGCCCGATTAACCACGGTGAGTGGGCTGTAATTGCCGAGCTTCCCTCGGCACTTGCAAGCGAATTATATCATTGTTGTACTTCGCCGCCATGTGCTCGGGGCACATAGAAAATTAAAGCCGTGGTGGTGTGACACCGATATATAAAATCAGTGCGGTCGGACCAGTAGCAAAGTTACGCATTAGTGTGGGGAAATTTCCGCGACTCGGGAAGACGGGAGACGTGGTGAGTTGATCGTCGCGAGGGACGCGTGATACGGCTAGCGTAGCCATTTTTTGTGTATAGCGACAACGTAGATTTAAGCGATATTGTAACTTGCGACCGTTAATGTTACCCGACGAGGAGAAATAAAGTTATATATATTTAAAGTGAAATTTGTGGGTAATTATTATAAAGATATAAATTCCTGATTTTTCCTCTTCACGGAACTTCCTCTGGGAGGGGGCTCGTGCCGAGTTAGCCGCGCTTTACCTGGCGCCCATTAATTGAGAAATTTTGGTAAAGTGTCGAGACAATGGTAAGCATCACAAATGTAGTGGTTTCTGATTCCAATGCAAGAAAACCATGTTACACAGAACACACCCGACAATTGTCGATTTCGCACCTGTATCTTTCCAGACGACGAGCAGCACTACGTCTATGTGCCACGCAACAAACAAAAAATCAACGGCAGTGATACATCGAATCACGTGCCGATCGTGTCTCTGTAATGGATTCATCGCAGCGCAGCAGCAGCATCAGCAACAAGAGGCAGCCCTTTGCGCACAAGGAGGCCTGTATATTGAAGGCTCTCTATCATCTGAACAAAAACAGCGAAAGGCTCTCTTACAAACGGCTGATGGAAAATTGGTTCGACATATTTGCGAGTGCGCTCTGAATGTGCTGATTGGTAACGTGCCTCTGGAGAGAGGACACAAGTCGCGCTTACGAAAACACGTGAAAATTCTACGAAAGTTGTCCGAACCTTGCGTCAGTCTGACGAAAAAGAAAAAACTCATAGTGCAACGTGGTGGGCTTTTACCAGCGCTACTAGCTCCCGTTATCCGGACTGTGTTGACCAATATTCTCAGTGGGTAGAAACAGAAAGAAAGAAAATAAAAACATGGAACATGTCAGAAAGATGGTACTTGTGCCGCAGGAAAACGTGGATCGTTTGCAAAGTGTTTTTGCAAACGGAGGAGGAGGAGGAGGAGGAGGCGGAGGTGGTGGTGGATACACGTTAAAGTCTGTACAGACACCGTGTACCGTGATGACTAGACTGGATGATGAAATGAACAAAATACTAAATTCGACTGCTTGCAAGGACGAGCGAGAAAAGTGGGCGCGATACCGTTCTGTTCTGCAACGATATCTTCATTTCAAAGATACCAAGAGCAGTAGTGGTGCTTGTGATGGAACGGATTATTCCAAAACGAAAAGTTTACCTGTATAAAATGAGCAGCAGCAACAGCACCAGCAACACCAGCAGCAACAGTAGCAGCAGCAGATGCAAAATGACAATGACGATGACGAAGACGATGACGACGACGGGGTTACGTCGGATCTGGAGCGACTCGAAGAGGAGGATCGAATCGACGCGAGTATCGTTGAGAGTGTACCCGCAAAGTTTAGAAAAAAAACTGGTCAAGTTGTGCAACGCTTACGGGCCAATGGTAACATTAACTGGGATACCCATGGTGCTGTGACGATAGGTGGCGTTTGTATACGCGGTGCTAACATAATTGGCTTGATGAACGATGATATGAGGAGCAGAAAAGGTACGCCACCTTCTGGGCATATTCAATTTGCTATTGCTCTACGCGAATCGTTTATCCCCCGCGAATTCATCGGTAACAAACGAGTTTGGGATAACGTAGTTTCTCGTACGCCACCACCAGGTGGCTCTGTGCTTTTAGTCCCTCCAAAACATTCTACGCCAAATGGCTCTGCTGATAAATTTCATACGCCACGACACGAGCCATCTACTGCTGATGCTGCTGCTGATGATGCTACTGCTGGCCCCAGTAATGCCAGCAATAACGGATCGTTTAATCGCGACGCCGTCAGTAGCGCGGAGGATACTGAGCAAGAGGAGTCGGAAGATAATCGGAAACGAAAGACTACCAAGGAGTGTGTTAGAAAGAAAAAGAAGAGAGTTGCAGCACCCGGTGTACAGGTTACGTTATAGCGTCGACTGAGTGGCCAGTTCGATCCGAAGAAGAAGAGGCATCTTGTAAAGAAGAAGACAAAATAGTAGAACGGCATGGTTTGGAAGAAAAAAATAGTGCATTGGACGCCATGATTGATCTATTACCGTTCGAAATGCACGTACCTGGTTACAGATTTTGCGGACCAGGTACTAAATTGGTAGAACGCATCGAACGCGGCGAAGTCGGGATCAATCCGTTGAACAATGCGAGTCGTGAGCATGATCTAGTCTATTCCGACAAAAAAGGGGATCGACGCAAAGCTGATCGTGTTTTGGTAGAGTACGCCTTCTCGCGAATGCTCGCGGACGAAACACCCTCGGATGAGCGAACACTGGCTATGATGACGGCTTGCTGCATGGTTAGCAAAATAACTTTTGAGAAATTTTTTTCGCGCATCAAGTGTGCACTGAAGAAACGTCAAAATAAAATCAAAGAGGACATGAAGACAAAAAAGTACGAAAAAAGTTTAAAGTTCAATTTAAAAAGGGAAAGAAGGAAAAAGTGAAAAAGGAAAAGATCGACAATGAGTGAAAATTTTGAAAAAATTTATTACAACCCGCCATATCCAGCTGCGTACGCGGCCGTGGATAAACTTTTTCAAGCTACGCGCGGTAGAAGCAAAAAACCCGATTGCCAAACAATCGCCAAATGGCTTGAGAGTCAGGATGCGTACAATTTGTATCGACCTGCTAGACGACGGTTTCCACGACGCAGTTACAATGGGCGAAATTTGGATAACATATGGGAGGCTGATTTAATGGACATGAGAGCCTTGAAAACTTACAACGATGGTTACAGCTACATTTTGACGGTCATCGACGTTGTTGGTAAATACAGCTGGCTAGAGCCGCTCAAGGAAAAAACTTCTAGAAGCGTCGCTGAGGGGATTCTTCGCATCTTATCGAGAAGTGAGGGGCGAAAACCAGAGTGTCTTCAAACGGACAAGGGTAAAGAATTTATCGGTCGCGAAACGCAGGAGGTTTTACGTGAGAATGGTATAGCTCATAGAGTGGCGCGGAGTCCGAATACAAAGGCAGCTATCGCGGAGAGATTGATAAGAACTATTAAAGAACGAATTTGGCGATACTTTACTCATAACAATACCCGAAGATATATCGATGTTTTGCAGAAAATCACAGAGTCGTACAATCACAGTAAGCATTCGTCAACAAAGATGACACCGTCCTCTGTGACCTTATACAATGTTGCCAAAGCACGAAAAAATATAGAACTTCGCTACGGTAACCACGATTTTAGACCGGACAGGTTCAAGCCTGGTGACTTGGTTCGCGTCAGTCGTGCGAGAACCGTCTTCGATAAGGGATACGAAAGTGGATTGACTTTGGAGATTTTTGAGGTTACGCACATCTCGCTAACGCGACAGCCACCTGTGTATTTTTTAAAAGATTTAGCAGGCGAAGATATTGACGGTCACTTTTACGCCGAGGAACTGAGTAGAGTGCGAAAAGATTTAAGTGTGGTATCGTTCGAAATCGACAACATTTTACGTAGCAGAGGTAAGGGCCGCTCAAAGAAATATTTCGTTAGCTGGAAAGGATACCCCGAAAAGTTTAATTCTTGGATTAAGGCCAGTCAAATTTCTCAGAAATGAAGGAACAGTTTTACATTATTCTGCCTAGCAACAGTAGCATGAATTATTTCGCGGAAAATACTACGACGCATTATATCACTCAGTTGCCACAGCAGATCCGATTACAAGGTTCATGGTTAGTTGCGGTTACAGAGGTTCATATCTAGCTGACGTTTCAACACGTGTCACCAGATAAAGAAGACAGAGCGATTTCTTTGAAATGAATTCCCCCCTCGAGACTCGAGTCGAACCAACTCAGAGTGGAAAATTTTACCATTGTTGGTTCGCTAATTCGACCAGGTAACTACAAAGATATTTATACTCTAGTAGAAGAGATAAATAACTTGGCGTGTATCAAACTTCATTTGGAGGTGACGGTTGAGTGTGGTGGTTATGTGACGGTCAACAGAGTTTGCGCAAAGACTGGCTGTTCGCAATTCAGTCACAAACTCTGTTTATCGCCGAAACTGCGAAAAATTTTGGGGTTTTAAAGTACAAAACGAATCTTTTTCGCTGGTGATAAATACACGATAGAGGCAGATAGACCGGCGCGACTCTCGAATGGTTTACCAGATATGCTTATGATTTACAGCGACATCTGTGAGCCATACGTGACAGGTGATGTTCAATCGCGATTGCTGAGGGCTGTATCGATAAATACCGACAATGACGAATATGGTACTACGAAAATCAAAAGTTTCTCCCCACCAATGTACTTACCATTGTTATTCAGCTCATTTCAGACCATTGAAATTGATATAAGAGATCAGCGTGGTCAGCCGATACCATTCGATTACGGGACACTCACTGGAACACTGCATTTCAAGAGAGTCGATTAGATGGAGCGCTACGAAGAATACTTCAACAATCAAATTGGTTACGGATACGGTGGAGGAGGTACGTATGGAGGGGGTCCGCATAGTGGTGGGGTTGAGCGTATTTACGTTGGCTCTCCCTACCAAAGAGGCCACGGTGGTATTGGCTCTTTCTTAGCCGGTATATTTCGCCGAGTTCTCCCACTCATCACTAGGGGGGCCAGGGCTGTTGGCAAGGAGGCTGTGCGCACAGGAATGAACATTGTGTCCGATGTTGCAACGCGTAATACACCGATTAGAGAGTCGCTTCGTAAACGTAGCAGAGAATCCGGTGCAGTTCTCAAAAGAAAGGCTGAGGAGAAGTTGGACAAGTTGATGGAGGGGTCGGGATATAAAATGTCGCGCTACGGGAATCCGTCTCAGTTGCAGTTGCTCGGCAGGCCTGTCAGTGTCGGTAAAAGAAAGAGTGATGCGAAAAAACGTAAGAGCAGTAGAAAACGCAAAACAAACGGTGGTGGTGGTGTGAAAAAAAGAGGTAGAAGGAAGAAAAAGCAAACAACCCATAAGAAGAAGAACAAGACTAGAAGAACGATGAGAGATATTTTTGATAGCTAAAAAAATGGCTTTCTTGCACACCCACTCGTGCGAATGTTTAAAGTCGGAGCTGCTATTGTTTGAGATTCCTCCGACCCAGACAACGATCGAGGGTTCGCATTGGATACAATATAAACCAATATCGTCATTGACGGATGACTCACCTATAGAATTTGTGCTTCCGCGCAATAGCGATGAATACATTGATCTTGCTCACACTATGCTCAGCCTTCGTGTGAACTTGAGATGTAGCGTAAGCGAGGACGATGTAGCAGAAGCAGGTAAAGCAGCGTTTAGAATCGCAAAAGCCAAAACGGGGCCTGTTAATAATTTCATGCATTCGATGTTTAATCAAGTGGATGTGTTTTTTAATCAAAAACCTGTATCACCACCGACTAATGCATACGCTTACAGAGCATACATTGAAACGCTGTTGAATTATGGTCCTGCTGCAAAATCTTCTCATCTAACGAGCATTTTGAGGTGCGACGAAACCGCTAAAAATATGGATGATGTTGCAGAGGGCAATCAAGGACTTGTACAACGACGGAAATTGTTGTCGGCTACAAATTCTGTCGACATGATTGGACATCTTCACTGTGATGTATTTAATCAAGAAAAGCTCTTGATAAACGTTGTAGAGGTACGAGTGCGTCTAGTCAAATCTCGCGATAGTTTTTGCCTAATGGATCCTACGGGATATTTTTCAATACATATCGAGGAGGCAAACCTCTTAGTTAGACGCGTAAAAATTAGTCCAGGTGTATTATTGGCTCACGCTCAATCTCTTGCAAAAACAACTGCAAAATATCCTGTTACGCGTGTAGAAGTTAAAGCTATTAAGATGCACAGCGGTATACACGGTGAAACTTTGGATAATATCATATTGGGTCAACTACCGAAAAAACTCATTATCGGTTTTGTAAATAACAAAGCTTTTAACGGCGATCGAGGGCTTAATCCTTTTAACTTTGAGCATTTCAATATCAACTTTCTATGTCTGTACGTTGACGGTGTACAAGTTCCCTCCAAACCGTTGCAACCCGACTTTACAACCAAAAATTTGTACGTGGACGCGTACCACACATTATTTTCTGGCACAGGTATACACTTTCTTAATGAAGGTAATCAAATAACGCGCGAAACATATCCGCATGGCTACTGCCTATTTGCATTTGATTTAACCCTCGATGTATCGGCTAACGACTGTAGTCATTGGAATTTGATTAAACACGGTAGCCTTAGATTGGATGTGCGATTTAGCGAAGCTTTAGGAAACACGGTAAATTGCATCGTATATGCAGAATACGATAATATTTTAGAAATTGACGCGTCACGTCAAGCCATCATCGACTTTAGCGGTTGAAATAACGTCGTGTAGATGGCGTTGCTCTTTAGCCTATATATACACCCCACCATTGGCGTATTTGGCTCGTCAGTTTCATTCTACCCGCGAACGCTGTCAAAGGCTTTGCTATATAAAACATGGATGTGATAATTGATATTCAGTTCTTTAAAGGTGCAAAATATAAAAATATACCAAAGGAAGTTGCCGTAGTAGCTCTTACTGACAACTTCAGTGGTCACTAGTTAGTGACTCCGACAACATCGATTAAACAATTAAGCGAGGATATTCGGAAACAGAACGATTGGCTGACCCAGCATCATCACGGACTTGACTATTTTGACGGAGAGGTACCTTTATCGGTTATTCAAAAAATTTTAAGAGAATTTTCGAAAAGTGTGCGAAAAATATACGTTAGAGGCAACGATAAATGGCTAGTTTTGCATAAAATTATAGCTCGTCAAATGTTCAATCTAGAATACGAAAGAGAATGTCCGACTTTTAATCAGTTATCGTCCAACGTGTATTGCATTCATCACGCTGTCAAACCTTGTTACAAAAATTACCGTTGCGCTTTGAATAACGTTCATCGATTAAAGTCGTGGCTGTCTACGCGTGTTTTTCAAAAGCGTAAGAATCCTACCGAGATTTGTAATGGACAGCCTTCAAATATTGAAAAACCTCTCACGAATCCGTTCGCATACTGTCGGTGTATTTCCAGCAGATCAAATCCCCAAACGGTGGACGAGACCGACTGCGTTTGTTGTAAATACTGACGATCATTCGAAACCTGGCATTCACTGGGTTGCTATATACGTTAATAAGTATTGCGAAGCTTTGTATTTTGATAGTTTCGAATTACCACCAAGTATACCGGATCATATAAATCGTTTGCGGAAAAATTATAAGCGAGTAAGCGATTTCACTGGAATAATATCCCACTCCGAAGCCAGTCTTCGGACGTATACGGCCAATATTGTATTATGTTTTTACGTTACATGAGCGGCGGTTTGGGTTTCGATAAATTTCTTGGAAATTTTTCTGACGACTTGCAGAAAAATGATAGCGTGGTAAGACACTATGTACGTTATAAAAACTCTCATAAAAGCTTAATTGGAAACGGTGTCAGATGTTTGCAAATCTGCAGTTCTAAAATGTCATTCTTATAATGCCAACTTGACATCTTATCGTTTCATTTACTCAGAATGTTGCGTCTAAATTATCATCATCCTCACGTTACACACTGTCGTTCATTCCCTTCTCGGAACACCAACGTCGAGTGTCACACGTTGCAATTTCCACCTCCACCGCACCTTCTTTGCTGGCACATTAAGAGCCTGTGTCGAGTCGATTTTACGGCAGTCGTTTTCTAAACGTCAAACGAGAAACACAGACCAGTAAAAGAGAGAGAGAGAGAGAGAGAAAGAGAGAGAGAGAGAGAGATCAAGACAACATGGCTGATCAACAACGAAACCGTCACCATCCACATCAGATACTGAACACCTTGTACAGCCTTAGCAAGTCGTATACGCAGAAGATGATGGTTGGTCTGGAGTACAGTGACATTGAAGACCTTCATTACGAACCGATGGTTCGGTTGTTGGGTTCTGACTATGACGGGGTCGCTTTTTCAAAAGAGTTCAAAAGCAGTTTTGGCGACATTGTAAAATACTTCCGTGGGATGGCTGACGAACTGATGGATCAGAAGGTTTACGGTTCCGGATGGACGTTGAAATTCACGCGCAGTCATCAGGACAATGCAATCGAAATCGAAGAGGATATAAGACCCACGACACCTGGTCTGAGTAAACTGTACCATCATAGTATAATTATGAATAATGTTACCTTTGATTGTTTGGACGAATATGTGGCAAAATCTATCGACGCGCGTTTCGAATACGTGAAATTATAGAATACATTGAAAATAAAAGCTCTCTTATGCACGAATCGCAAATTACCAATTATACACCGAATATTGTACAAAAATGTTGTAAATTTAGCGGACGACGATTTGTTTGATCTTATCACGAGTGCTCTACGAGCACGAGCGAGTGAAACAAAGGGTGAATGCCCATTTAGCAAAATAAATGTTATCGATATATTTTAACAATTAATATCTTTACATATCAACAGTATCATTGATGTATTAAATATACGATTAACATCGAATAAATGAATTGAACAGTACTTACCTTGTATTTATTTACCCAACTCCCTTTTATTCTGTATACATATCCTGTATACATCCCTTTCTTATTTGTTATATATTAACATTATGAAATTATAAAATTTTTTTAATTAATAATATACTTTACATTCAAACTTTCTTACATGCAATTTTTTTAAAATTTTGAAATTAAAAAATATTCTGTTCATTCAAACTTTCTTGCTTACAAAAATAATGAAATCAAAAAATATTCTTTTAATCCGCTATTTATCATTCATACTTAAAAGGTGGGGGTAAAATTCATACTCAAAAGGTGAGGGGTAAAGCGAAATGGATCATGGATAAAACGTGAGTGGGAGTAGATAAGAGTGGGAGTTCAGTTGTGGGAGGGGGAAGCTGGGAGTGGTGGGGGAATGGTGTAGTGGTGGGGGTTTGTTATGTCTAGCCATTGTGTAGCACATACTACTATCGTTATTACTTAAATCATTTATACTTTGTAAAGTATCACGAAGAAGCTGAACAAGGCGTTCAAAAAGATCGATGGATACCATATTTGCTTTTTTCTCACTGTAATAGCACTAGAATAGCACTTCACAAATGTGCACGATAGTCAAGACTAAAACTCGTTGACCGCGATAGTCGAACTGTGCTTGTCCAACAAACTGCTTCCCTTTTTGTAGGCAATGTCGACGCAAGTAGAGGTAGAAAATTCAAACATCTGACCAAGGATAAAATTAAGAGGAAGGAGATTTTCTTAGGTAGGGACGACTTTTCTTTCATTTGAACCAACTAAAATAGTTCTTTTTGGGAAGAGGAGGGAGATTTTCTAAGGGAGGGATGAATTTTCTTCCGTTTGCATCAACCAAAATGCGGCTTTTCGTCCCTGCAATCAAGAATATACTTTCTTTTTTGAACGTTCAATCCTAAAAGAGCATGAGGCGGAGTTTCTTATTATAAAATCAGAATGAGAGAATTTTCCTATTCATTCTCTGAGTTCACTTCTTACTGAACTAACAACTACAGAGCTGTAAGATGGGTAGAACACGTGACTACGATTTGATGTTCAGAAATGCCATACTGCAATTTCAAGAAGAGAATGTTTATATTTGTGACATTCAAGGATTCCAAAGAATAGCAGAGGATTCTTTCATTTTTAAAGAAGTAAGTTTTCTCAATTTAAAGAAAACTGCTTTACCGACTGCATACCTCTTTAAACCTCCTATGACATTGGAAGAACTGTCTGCAGAAGAAAATTGTATGACTCACTGGGTGGAATAGTATCATCATGGAATTGCATGGGACGCTGGACATATTCCTTATCATCGTCTTCAATGAATTTTCCAAATTTGATCGCAAGGGATTGAGAAATTATACGTTAAGGGAGATCAGAAAGTGCAATGGCTAAGGAATCTTATACCAAATGTGTAAGTGATATATAATATGACTACTTTCATACTTTTTTCATACATTTCATACTTTTTCATACTTTTTCATACTTTTTTCATACTTTTTCATACTTTTTTCATACTTTTTCATACTTTTTCATACTTTTTCATACTTCTTCATAGTTTTTCATACTTTTTCATACTTTTTCATACTTTTTCATACATTTTCATACTTTTTCATACTTTTTCATACTTTTTTATACATTTTTCATACTTAAAAGAAAAGATATTTTTTCATTATATTAAGAAAAAACTTATTACATTAAAATTAATATATAATAAAATAATTATTTTTACATACATACATATATATATATATATATATATATATATATATATATATATATATATATATATATATATTATTACATAATAACTAATCGATGAATGTCACATCTTCTAAGAGACGAGGTTTTACTAATGATGATAGCGGTGGTGGTGGTGGTGGAGGTGATGGTAGTTATGGTGGTGGTGCTGTTACTGTTACTACTGCTGCTATCTTCGGTTGAGCTTTATCCTGCACTCGGCTATGCATTCGCAGCCAATCTCGTTTCGCTTGCTTACTTTGAAGCAAAGCTTTGTCATCCTGCACTTGATCTGAAAAAATAAAAATTGCAAAAAAAAAAGTTTTAAAATATAATATAAATATTAAAATATAATGAAATCTGATGAAATTTTCCTGCTACCTGCGCGCACATACAGCACATACCTGCGACGAAGACGTTTATTGCTAGCAATGTCAGTGAGCAACGTTCTATCTATTTTTAAAACCAGAGGGAAGAAAGGCTGACCCTTTCTTTTCATTCATTTTCGGCTACTTTTCATTCCCTACGCATGCCATCTGTTTCTTCGAAAAGTGGAGCAAAGAGGCTGCTCCTTTCCCTCTCTTCTAAAAAAAAAACAAAAAGTCAATGGATTTTCAAAACCAAGTGAGAATAAAACGCTACGTATTTGGGACTACAGAGTGGGGATAGAAATAAATCAGATACTGATACTACATCACTTTAAGCGGGGACAGTTCAGAGGAGGGGTTAAAACACACACAATACGAATCCGGCAAAAATTGGAGAAGGGGCTAGGCATAGGCCTTATATACACTACGGATTCTGTATCACTTTGATGGGGGTAAATCCGGGGGAGGGGCGTAAAACATACAATACGAATGCTGACAAATTTGAGAAGGGGACAAATAGGGATAGGGCTTATACACACTATGGATACTGGATCACTTTGGCAGGGGAGGGGGTGATACAGAACCTGCATGGGCCAGTATGCCTACAGCCTATCTACTTCCCTCCACTAGATCTTCCGTCTCCACTGCAGCTTCTTCTCCCATCATCATGTTTCTTGCTGCTTCTTCTTCGATAATGCTAAAGTGTCCCCACGGAAACGTATCCGTCTGTCCGGAAATTAAATATCGTTTATCGCCCGGAAGGTTTAGAGCCAATTTAATCTCTTTTTCAGTTTGAACGATATGAAGTATTGCTCGGATGTTGTGCTGCTCACGCGATACTGTGACATTCTCTTGAAGACATCGAATACAGTCATCAAAAGTAATTGTTGCTTTAACAACGGAGGTTTTCACACCCTTTGCCGTTTTGATTGGTTTCTGACCAGCAACCTTGACGCTGTAAGCTTTACTACGGAGACCCACAAACTCCAGCATTCTGTTACCATTGCATTCGTCTTTCATCAGACCAACTATCTTCTTATTAGCTTGTGAAATGTTGAATTGGTTATTTTCTGGATAATCTGATGTATCAAACTCATGTATATCTCTCTTCATAATTTCATACATATAATTTACATCACGAATATCATAGATTAAACTGACGGTATCTGTATACAGAAGCTTAGAGTTCACTCCCATGCATTCTTTCATATACTCATAGTGAAAGCGATAAACATGCACCTTTGACAGATCCAAAACTGAGAGTCGTGATGTAGTACGCAGGATCCAACTCGTAGGCTTCTATGCAGTTATCGCGAAAGTTCTCGAAGACGTCAGCCAAAAGAAGTACATCTGTTTTTAGATACAAATCGGAATATTCTCCAAGTGTCTGGATATTAAAGATGCTCCATACGTTCTTGGCATGTTGATAATCTTTATCGGAGATGTAACTCTCGTACAAGCTGCTATAGAATTGATCCTTGTCTGGTATCTCTTGCACTATTAATTGATCGAAGGAAGAAACGTAGTCATACGGGGATATCCCTTTCCTTTGTAATAGTTTTATTTGATTGGTAGTATACCCATCCTCTGTAAATCCTTGATTTGCAATGTTTAATCTATCAAGATAAGACGATAGCTAGTCCAGAGAAGATGGCATAAAGCGAAGGGAGTCGATAAATCGAAAATGTATGTCACTATTGTCAATGTATTTTGTAAACGAGATATATCGCTCTTTTGTTTGTGGAATGAGCAACACTCGACCAGCAAATCTCGATGTTATCATTTTGATAAAGAGCTGAGAATCATAACCACTCAAGTTATGGAATATTACTGGAATCATTCTAGAATCTTTGAAATTAATGTTATACTCATTGTATGCGGGACCTCGATATCTAAAGAAAAAAAAGTAGTTTTAGAATAAAAGATCAGTTATTATTGGTTAGAACCAGTTACAAATGGTTAGAGGACATTGTACCAAATGTTTGCAATATTGAAGAATATGGGTGTCCAGCGCTTAAGAAACTTGAGTAGAAGAACTCGTGCACACATCATTCACATTCCATCGATTCAGTTTGCGCAGTTCGGAATGTAAACGCATTAAAGTCATGGATGCTTAGTCGTTTACGAACACCTACTTTCCTTGAAGAAGGCGATGAAGGAGAAGATGTACTGGATACGTCTACTCGTGAAATCGCTTCATCTTCACCAATAAATTTCTCCATGTACAATTAAAGTTTAGTAAAGTATTATAATTCTCTTATATATATATATATATATATATATATATTTAAAAAGTTAAAAAACTGTTTAATTAATAAAAAAAATTATCCATTTCCTATCCTATGGAGGGGTATACGAGTCACGGCTGTGCTTTTTAATGTGAATTCGTTCAGAGTAAGAGGCTCACAAGAGACGATTACAAGGAAGTACCTCACAGGTAGAGAGCGAAGGTGGGGCTCCCTCCTTCCTTATAAAAATAATTTTTTTTTTACATTTTACGTATTCAATATTTAAAAGTTAAAAAAAAAGAATATAGTAATACATATATGTATATATATATATATATATATATATATATATATATATATATATATATATATATATATATATATATATATATATATATATATATATATATATATATATATATATATATATTAAAGTATCTTTTCTACCATTAAAATATTTTCATTCAAACTTATAAAAATAATATATATATATACACACATATATATATATATATATATATATATATATATATATATATATATATATATATATATATATATATATATTTATTACTTATATTCTCATAAACAATTTGTCTGAAAGTTTCAAAGAGTTTGAGAACCTTTTCCTGAGATTTAATTTATAAAAACTTTGAATTTTTCATACCTATAATGCTTCAGATTGATTTATAAAATATAATAATTGATTGTTTTACTCAGTTATAACATTGTATACCACAATACACTTATTAAAACTTATAGAATGTATTTTAACTGAAAAAAATCGCACTCCGTTGAACTAGCCCCATCGGTCGAATTCCATCAAATCTCAGATCTCATAAACTAAGAGAGCTAAACATCTGAAATTTGGTGTATAGGTCTAAAGTGTACAATGAAGAAAGAAACAAATAGTTTGAAAGTATTTCATCAAAATTTTCTCCTATCGAGTCAAAATGCTTTGAATATTGAATTTTTCATACCTATAATGTTTCAGATTGATGTATACAATGTAATAATTGAAAAAATTGATTGTTTTACTCATTTATAACATTATATTCCTCAATACACTTATTAAAACTTATACAATTTATTTTAACTGGAAAATTCCACTTACCGTTGAATTAGTCCCATCGGTCGAAATCCATCAAATCTCAGATATTTAAAACTAAAAGAGCTAGACATCTGAAATTTGGTGTATAGGTCTAAAGTGTACAAAGAAGAAAGAAAAAAATAGTTTGTAAGTATTTCATCAAAATTTTCTCCTATCGAGTAAAAATACTTTGAATATTGAATTTTTTTTCATACCTCTAATGCTTCAGATTGAAATAAATTGATTGTTTGACTTAATTATACATTATGTACCTGAAAACTCTTATTAAAACTGACAAAATTCATTAAACTTGGAAAATTCATTTCAACTGAAAAACTCAGATCTCAAAAACACTCTTACACTTATTATTAATTACATAATACTGTTCTAAATTATTTTTACACATTTATACAGAAATATTAATCTACAATCTTGCTGCATTCGTATAATTTTAGTTATACACAGACATTCTCTTTCATTTTCAATCACATACACTACTTTATTCTAAAATGTTTGATTTTTTTATCACATTCATACACATTCATTAACATTCAACTACAATCATTCACCTTTAATTTAAATTTTATTTTTCTTATTCATACACTGACATTCACTTTCATTCTCAATTAAACTACTTTATTTTAAAATGTTTTGTTTTAAACACATTCATACACAAACGTGCCCTCAATCACACTGCTTTCTTATTTCATATTACAATTATTATAATAATATAACACATAACATTAAGTAAAGAATTATACAAAAATTAAAGTAAAAAATTAAAGTAAATAGACAAAAAATGATATTAAACGCGAGGCATCCATCTAACTCTCTTGGGTTTAGTGGGCTTCCTGATGCATGCTTTTCCTTCTTCATCTTCTTTTTCTTCGACATATAATTGACGTTTTACAGGTTTGAGCTGATCTTTTTGTGCTTCTGCATCAATTAGCCCATTTAAATATATTTCGAGCACTGCCTTCCTTATTTCTAAACATTTCGGCGATATGGGAGGTGGAGGAGCTGCGATCAGACTTTCTGCACGCTTTATTTATTTCGAGGAGCTGCTGGCAGAAGATTCCGTGACGTTGGTGATGGTGTAGCTAGGGGTGAAGGTGGTGGCGGCAAATAGACTGGAGGTGATGGTGGCTGGCAAACTGGTGATGCTACTTTTATGCGAATCAAAGAAGCTTCCTCGGGAATCATAGCTGTACTGTGAAAAATAAAATTTTTCTTTTCATTTGCTTTCGTTCTCAAGCATCTTTCTCATAAATAATTTAATGATTAATACTTACGAGGGCTGTGATTCACACGCAACAAATATTGGAGGGTGTAGCACTGGCAGCAAGCGACGAGGAGAGGATGGACAGTCTTCCAGTGTTACAGGAATCCGCTTTCCATGCAGCATATCAATAATTTCATTCTCGATCAACGTCCTTTCCTCCCAAACTTTTGGATGACGACGAGAATACAGGATTGGAGATTCAGTAGGCAGACAAGACTTAGATGGTATCATCTCCTCGTACAGCAGTGCGAGAGTTTCACCCTCGCTGAGTATTTTATTTTCCCAGACCCTCATTCTTAAGCGAGTGGTAGATAACTGTGCTGTTACCGTTAAATAACGCTGACTTTATACACTTGATTAAGCGGAGATAATTCGCTCATTGGCGCTTGGCAGGGCGACAGTGCAGAGGGGGGATATTTCACCATCCGTAAAATGCAAGCGGCGGCACTGGCGGCGCGAAAGAGTTAGTTTCGTGTTGCTCGCGCAAGGAGACACACTTGTCGGCAGTCGTCCCCGTCCTTACACCGCCACGACGATGAGCCACAAGTCTGCAGAGAGTGACAGCCTTCTGTACACACACCAATCCGGAGAGAGGTTAGGCCGCCGCTTTCATCCACAGCCCGCGCAATGGGTCGTGCTACGGATTTTATTCTTGCTAACCTCGTGCAATGGGGTATGCGAGTCATCGCCTTCGCAGCCTTCATCGCCGCTACGACCACTGTCGCCGCCACTACCTCCACTGCGCAGTTCTTGCTGCCGTTGCCGTTGTCGTGTTTCTTAACCCGCTGTTTTTACAGCGAATGTGTGTGCATATGCATGTGTGTGTGTATATCTACGAGGACGAGCCACGAGGATTAGAATGCAGCTCGAAAAGTGACAGCCACGCGGACGCGCGCAAAGCCTGAGAGAAAGAGATTAGAGTGCCGCCTTCGTTCACGACCCGCGCAATGGGTCGTGCTTCATATTTGTTTCTCGCGCACCTCGTGCAATGGACTACGCGAGATGACGACTACGCGCGCCTTCATCTTCGTAGTCTGCACCGCCGCTACGTCCACCGTCGCCGCCACTACCTCCGCTGCGCAGTTCTCGCTACCGTTGCCGTCGTCTTTCTTAACTCGCTGCTTTTTAAGCGATATTGTATAATTATGTGTATGTATATGTGTGTGTATGTGTACGAGGACAAGCCACGAGGATGAGCCACGAGGACGAGAATG
>OX424573.1:92555423-92665423 GCA_949152435.1 Gastracanthus pulcherrimus | reverse complement strand
TCCAAAATAAAGCATGCCTGGAGAACCCCAGAGCTCGCAGCTTTGCTAAAAACTTAGCTGGTGAGATAGTGTCGAAAGCCTTGCTGTAGTCGAACAGTAAAAGTAGTGTTAGTAATATGTTGTTAATTCTTGTCCTTACGTCTTCTGTCAGTTTGAGTAGAGCAGTTTGAGTTGAATTATTTAGCTTGTAGCCAGACTACATAGGGTCGAGATGTTTCGTATTGGTAAGGTACGTCATTATCTGGTCATGCACAAGTTTTTCCAAAACCTTTGAAAGAGAGCACAGTAGTGCTATTGGACGGAAGTCCAACGCTGACGATGGTGTAGTACACTTGTTCAGCGGCACCACTCGTGCTCTCTTCCAGAGGTCAGGGAATACGCCCCTATTCAGAGAAGAGTTGAATAGATTCACAATGTGCTGCCCTATGACTGGCAGTGCCTTCGCAACTACACTCTGCGGGATATCATCTTCGCCTCTCGCTTGAGAGGAAAAGTGCGCCACCGCGAGCACGACATCCGCGGCGCTGACTGGATTGAATTTAAAACCATCATCACTCGCAGATGCAACCAGATTTTCGATCTCAACGGGATTTTCTTCGTTTGAAATGGATACTCCCGCAAAGTGAGTATTGAGTTCCTCCGTCGTGAATCCATGCAACCCTCCTCTAGCTTTGGGAAGGAGTCCTAGGTTTCGCAATTCCTTCCAAACATCGCTTTGCTGCTTACCCAGCAGTCTACTGTGATAATAGGCGATGCGAGCTTATTCTGTTTTGGTTAAGGATTCACCTCGCAACTCTAGGAACTCTTTGTGGTACCGTGCATCCCCAGTCCTTTTGTACCGTCTGTAAGTTGCGTCACGTTTTTTGTTTAGCTGTTCAATTTCAACATCGATCCAGGGTGGACTGCCGTTACGAGACTTAACTCGCTTTAATGGTGCCAGGGTGTTAATTGCATCTAGTAAGTTGGAGTTAAGGCAGTCCAGCGCTGTGTCAAGGTTGACGTGACACTCCTCCAGGGCAGACCAATTATATTCCGACAAAAGGGATTGTAATTCTGCCGGTTCTATGTTTTTAAAATCCCTATATGTGAATGAATCGTCAACACGGATGGGCGCCCGCACTTTTATGGCTACATCAAGGATGTTGTGTTTGCTGGGCCATGTAGGTTCGAAGTGGTCATGATCCATTACGATGTCGTTACTGTCAACAAGTATAGTGTCAATCCATGTGTGCAAAGTGTCAGTGTGATGGGTCACTCCGTGCTGAACAATCTGAAGCGTCAGTTCAGCTGCAAGTTTGCGAACAAACTTCGCATCATCACTGTCTGTCAACAGATCCGCATTCAAATCTCCCATTATAATTTTGTGACTGTATAAGTCACAATATTCCCTCAACTTGCCGACAAGATCCGAATACTTGAGAAAAGCAATGGCGGGACGTCTGTAAACAACCGCGACAAATACAGGCTCCTGATCTCCATGATGTATCTCACACATGATCTACTCGGGTTTTTTAGGTTTTTCAGATTTGCTAGATTTGTTAGTTTTGCTGGGTTTTTCAGATTTACTGGGTTTTTCAGGTATGCTACGATTTTCAGGGTTACTAGGTTTGGGTTTTTTGAGTTCTCCCGGTCCATTTGTATTTGATGTAGCTAGGACTTTGACCCTGTATTCCTCGCGAATGTACAGTGCTACCCCCCCTCCATTTACGTTTCTATCATTCCGCACAAGTGAGTATCCTTTGATATGAACGGGATCGCTGCCTATTTTCTCGCAATCCAGCCACGTTTCGACCACACCGAATAGATGATTAGTTAGACTTTTCGCTAAGAAGTTGTCGGATTTGTTCAATGCAATGCCTAATCGAATTTGCATTGAAAAAACCCGCTCTCGTATTCACTCCTTGGTCCGTTTCACGAGCTTTTACTGCATCTAGTCAATGTTTTCAGGACGTATTGGTTGCTCATTGTTATCACACTTATTTTTTCCGGTAAGGCTACTGGTGACTCTGTTATTTGAATATTGTACGTCTCTAGCCTTTTCAATAGTATCATTAATGTTGTTATTATTGCTTTTGGAACTATTGCTGTTGTAGGAGTCGGCTATTGTGCGAAGGTCGGAAGCAGAAGCGAACGAGTGAAACACCTGCCACGTCTATGCCACACGAATTTAAAACCAAGATTCTTGGTAATAACTTTTAAATTGTTGAAATCATCGTTAATGAAAATATTCGTGTGACAGAGATTCTTGGCCAGTTTCTCGCCTAACCTAGAAGGGTCGATATCGCTGGTGTTAAAGCGCGTAATGTCCGCCTTCGCACGCATCACTTCATTTCGTTTTGTTACGCTCGTGAGACGGACAATTAAAGGCGGCGGTGAGTTTGCTTTAGTAGATGGCGCAGGACTAGAGCCCTCGGAACTTGCTGTGGAGGATCTGCGTCTCATCGTAGGGCGAGCAATTTGCCTAACACTAATTATATCGTCTTTACTTAAAGAAGGCAGAGCAGTACTGAGAACCACGTAAGCGACCTCAACGAGATCAGACTCAGCACGAGAGCAGTCGACTATACCCGTGACAATCAACTCAGTGCCCTCAACACCGCTACTGTCTTCTCTGTTTGCATGGCTAGAGCCCTTTCCTCCACCAGCAAGTGCCGAGACATAACTCGTCGCAGAGTTATTTTTATTGCGTGAGCCTGGCGTACTAAGTTTACGACTCCCCTTTCGAATTCTGCTAAAAGCAGGTTCTTTCGGAGTCGCGTGATCTGAGGAGTCAACTTGCAAGTCTCTAAGGGATACGAACACACGCGACTCATTAGCGTCAAGTTCATTACGGATGATGTCGTCATTTACATTTTTCTTGTGGTTTTGATTGATATTTTAATTGTAAATTAGCTTCATGTCATCGGCCATGCCATCAATTTTAGTCTCCATTTGTTGGAGTTGTTGTTTTAAAAGTGTATTTTCTTGCAATAACAGTAGACTATCTTTCTGCAGATCCGCCAGCTTGGATGTCTGCTCGTCAATTTTCTTCTTGAGTGACGAAACCTGAGAAGTCAGCTTAACAGTCAACCCGTCGGTTGCTGGTACGGTTGTTGACGTATTACTGATCTCATCGAACTTCCTCACCACGAGAGAATGATACGACGCAATTGTTTTTGCAAGAACCTCAAATTGGTTGTTAAATAAGTCTAGCATGGTCGATGGCAGATTACAATACCGAGAACAATTTAGAGTGCTAGAGGCGATATCCTCGATTCTCTGCTCTTCAGTGGTCGTTTTTAACAATTTAATTGTAGGGGTGGACGCGGTGAGTGACTCTATCTTTGTGTCGTTGTTGGATTTCTTATCATTCGTGGAATTATTTGTAGTGCTTATGCCAGACTCTTATCTATAGTACAGTTAATGCTTTGGGTTTGCTGTTATTTATACTCTTTTTTGCATTCTTGACATGAAAATTTATTATTTTTTAGCGCTATCATTTCGTGACACACGTTATGATAGCATTTGAGGCAAGTTTTGCATCGATGAAGGGTAGCTTCTCTGCGAGTTGACTTTTTACATTTAGCACAAGATGTAGAAAGCATATTGTCGGAAAAACGTGATAGTGTTTATGTATAGTCCGGCAAGGCCTCAAAATTAGTAGAGTATATTGATCGATTTAAGGCGATGGTGCTGCGCCCTAGTGGTGAATGCCAAAAAAATCGGCCGTGTAGTGTTGCCAATTGCAAGATGCAAAATTTTTAGATAGAGATATAGAGAGAGAGAAGAATAGATACTCTAACCACAAAGAAAACAATATATTTTACTGCTTCTCTCGTTTCTCATCTTCCTCCGGTAAGTTTCCCATGTACAGCAATCAAGCACAGAATAACAAAACTACAGACCCTCTATAATGATGTAAAAATGAGAGATGCAGCTGTAGCACGATGACACTCTCCAACTCCTCGTTCAAGATGACGTTTTGAGGTTAAGTTGGTCGCAGTTTAGCGGAAATCTTCTCCAGGCTCATCAGGAGAGAGAGAGAGAGAGAGAGAGAGAGAGAGAGAGAGAGAGAGAGAGAGAGAGAGAGAGAGAGAGAGAGAGAGAGAGAGAGAAAGAGAGAGGTTAGAGTGCCGCCTTCGTTCACGACCCGCGCAATGGGTCGTGGTTCATATTTTTTTCTCGCGTACCTCGTGCAATGGGGTGCGCGAGACGATGACTACGCGAGTCTTCACGTTCGGCATGTGTTCACCGCCGCTACGTCCACCGTCGCCATCACCACATTCGCTGAATAGTTCTTGCCGTCGTTGTTTCAATTATTTGTATCCTAACTTACTTTACTTTTTATTTAAGTAATTAATAAAGATAAATTTTTCCAACTACTGGGCGATCTTGTGAACTTGCTCAGCTACGAATCCTGGTGGGATGAGGCCAGGGGGCGTAGGTAGGCGCAGAGCCAGGCCAGGTGGGGTGGGGCGAGGTTGTTTAGGTGGGCCTGCCTTGTAGCTGCCTGGCCTCGTAGCCACCTAGCATAGCTACTGATAAAGTATGAAATTGTAGGGAGAAGTATGATAAAGTATGCCAAAGAATGAAAAAGCAAGAAATAAAATATGAAAAAATATAAAAAAGTACAAAGAGGTATGTAAAAGTATGAAAAAATATGAATACGAATAAAAAACATTATAAAAAAGTATAATAAAGTATGAAAAATAACGAAAAAAGTATTAAAAAGTACGCAAAAGTATGAAAACGTATGAAAAATGTATAAAAAAGGATAAAAAAAAAGTCTGAAAAAGTCTGAAAAAGTATGAAAAAAGTATATAAAAATATGGAAAAAGTATATAAAAATATGAAAAAAGTAGAAAGAAGTATGAAAAGTATGAAAAAGTATGAATGCAAATGAAAGAAAGTAATAAAAATATAAAAAGTATAAAAAAGAATGAAAAAAGTACGAACAAGTATAAAAAAAGTATGAAAATGTATGAAAAACATACGAGAAAAGAATATAAAAGTATGACAAATGTATGAGAAAGTATGAAGAAAGTGTATAAACGTAAGAAAAAAGTAGAAAGAGGAATGAAAAAGTATGAATAAGAATACAAACATTATGAAAAATTATAATAAAGTATGAAAAAGAGCGAAAAAAGTACAAAAAAGTACGAAAAAGTATTAAAAATTATGAAAAAGTATGGAAAAAGTATAAAAAAGTATGAAAAATCGTATGAAAAAGTATAAAGAAGAATGAGAAAATATGAGATATTATGAAAAACTATAAAAAAAGTATATATAAGTATAAAAACAGTAAAAAAAGTATGATAAAGTATGAAAAAGTAAGAAAAAGCTTGAAATAAAGTAGGAAAAAGTACAATAAAGTATGAAAAAGAACGAAAAAAGTACGAAAAAGTACGATAAACTATGAAAAAAGTATAAAGAAGTATGAAAAAATGTATGAAAAAGTATAGAAAAGTATGAAATACAATAAAAAAAAAACGAAAAAGTACGAAAACTTATGAAAAAGTATGAAAAAGTATGAAAGAAGTTCATAACAATGACAATCAGTGTTTCAAGAATGCTATTCTTTCAGCATTATATCCCAGCAAATATAATTCCAACAGAGTTAATCAATATCGTGTACATGAGAACGAGTTGATCTTTAGTGATATACAGTTCCCAGTAAAACTGAAAGATATTTCAAAATTCGAAAAATTGAATAATATTTCAGTAAATGTATACATGCTGAGAAAGTATGGTTCAAAATTTGAAGTATCGCCTTGTCACGTTACGTCAGAAAAGAAGGCTGAACAAGAAAATCAAGCAGAAGAGGAAGATCAACATGTAAATCTACCAGAAGAGGAAGATCAACATGTAAATCTACCAGAGAATAATAATCAACCAGAAAAGAAGGGTAGACATGTAAATCTACTTATCATTTAAGATTTTTACATTGATGAGCATGAAGAAAATAATTTGGCTGATGGCGATGAAAGCATGCCTAAATACCATTACGTTTGGATCTAAAGCATGTCTCATCTTCTGAGTTCTCAACTGTCTAAAACTAATAAAAAATCATACCGCTGTGAAAGGTGTTTACAAGTTTTCTATAATGAAAAAAAATTGGAAATTCATGAAAATGAATCCATTGTAAATATATGAATAATTGCCGAATCAATCTGCCAGACTCAAAGAACAAAATTCTCAAATTCGAAGATTGCAAAAAGAGAGAAAAAGTTCCTTTCGTTATTTATGCTGATTTTGAATGTTTATTGAAGCCTACTGAGAATTAGAATGCTTTTCAACTTCATGAATCATACAGCATAGGTTACTATACAAAATGCAGGTTTGATGACACATTATCTGTCTATAAATATTACAGACAAAAATTTGGAGATCAAGATACACCTGCAGAATGGTTTGTTCGAGAACTAAAATCAATAAGTGAGAAGATATATCATCTCTACAAGAATCCTAAACCAATGAAACTCACAGCTCTAGAAGAATTATCTTTCCAGAGGTCAACCTTTTGTCATATACGTCGAAAATCAATCCATGATGAAGAACTTACAGTGCGAGACCATTGTCATTTTACAGGACGGTATGTTAGTAGTTTAGTTATATTTAAAATTAATTTTTGGTGATTCCCAAAGAAAAAAAAATGAATTCTTTTTTCTCTTCAGTTTCAGAGGTGCAGCTCACAATTCGTGTAATTTGAATTATAAGAAATCAAGATTCATTCCCGTTGCTTTTCATAACCTGAATTATGATACTCACTTCATTTTGAAAGAGATCGCTACTTCTACATTGATGAAAGGACGAGTTAGTCTAATACCTCATAATAAGGAGAAATATATTTCGTTCACGAAATACATAGATGACTGCGACGTCAGCTTTAGATTCATAGATTCTTGGCGTTTTCTACCATCATCATTGGAAAAGCTCGCATCATATCTACAAAACGTGCCTATAGCGGTGAAAGAGTTTCGATCGGATGGATTCACAGATGAAACGATAGATCTTCTCAGACGGAAATGTATATTTCCATATGATTATGTAGACGCATTTGATAAGCTATCGTCTACAAAATTGCCAGAAAAGAATGAGTTTTATAATAAACTAACAGATTCCCATATGACTGAAGAAGACTACAAGCATACTGTTCGAGTCTGGGATAAGTTCAATATAAAAACATTGGGAGAGTATTCAGATCTTTACTTAAAAACAGATGTTCTACTATTGGCTGACGTTTTCGAAAGTTTTCGAGAGACATCTCTTAAAGCTTATGATTTATGTCCTGCTCACTTTTACACGACCCCAGGGTTAACATTTTCAGCAGCTCTTAAAATGACAAAGGTAGAATTAGAGCTTCTTAGAGATATAGACATGGTAATGTTTATTGAATCAGGCATTCAGGGAGGAATAAGCCAGTGTTGTAATCGATATGCTAAGGCAAACAATCCATACATGGGTTCTTCATACGATCAGAAACAGAAAACGAAGACACTCTTATATTTTGATATAAATAATCTGTATGGGTGGGCGATGGTACAGTATTTACCGATTGGAAAACTCAAATGGATTGACTTTGAGGCGAATCCAAGCTTCTTCAATACACCACCAGATTCAGATATAGGTTTCATTGCTGAAGTAGACTTGGAGTATCCTGAGGAAATACATGATGAACATCGAGACTTCCCTTTCTGCGCAGAGCACCGTGCACCACCTGGCTCAAAGCAGAACAAACTTCTCACTACTCTGAACGATAAGAAAAAGTATGTGATCTACTATCGAACACTTAAACAGGCGCTGGATAATGGACTTCGTTTGGAAAAGGTGCATAGAATTCTGAGTTTCGAGCAGAAGGCCTGGCTTAAACCTTATGTCGATTAAATACTGAGAAGAGAAAGCAAGCGAAGAATGAGTTTGAAAAACTATTCTATAAATTATTAATTAATGCTGTCTATCGAAAGTGTATCGAGCGAGAGCGGTCTCGTGTTGATGTACGATTAGTAAATAAATTCACAGGCAGATATGGGGCAGAAGTACGCATAGCTCAACCACATTTTCACAGCTGTGCAATCTTTGATGAAAATTTAGTTGCTATTCAGCTAAAGAGAACAAGTATCACAATCAAGAAACCGATATACGTTGGTCTTTGTATCCTTGATTTGTCCAAGTTATTAGTTTATGATTTCCATTACTCGTATATAAAACAGCGAGAAGGAGAAAAATGTAAACTTATTTATACAGAAACTGATAGTTTGATATATAAAGTTGAGGACATTGATATGTATAAAATAATGAAAGAAGACATTCACAGGTTTGATACTTCTGATTATGATGAGAATAATCAGTTTAACATTCCACGTGTCAATAAGAAAGTCCCAGGATTAATGAAAGATGAATGCTGTGGCAAGATCATGATGGAATTTATAGGTTTACTAAGTAAAATGTACAGTATTTTAGTTGATTGAGGAGAGACAGTGAAAAAAGCCAAAGGGATAAAATCCAGCGTTGTGAAGAAGACAATAACTTTCGAGGATTATAGAAGACGTCTTCAGGATCTTATTATTGTAAAACGTTATCATTGCAACATTCGTTCAAAATTGCGTATAGTGCATACTGAAATACAGAATAAAATTGCTCTTAGTCCTCACGATGATAAGATATTCTTATTGCCTCAGAGTACAGACACTTTACCTTGGGGTCATTTTCGAATCATGGATGAGCAGATGGCGCAAGTTGCACTTTGAATAGACGAGGATGCTGAAAAACAAGAAATAGTGGTAGGGATGGAAGTGGAGAGGGGGTTTGAAGTATCCAATGAAAGTGGGGCAACGTGAGTGAGGATGGATGTTGCAGAAGATGAAAAAGGGGGAAATACGAGGTGGGCGTGAAGCAGCCAATGAAAATGGTGTAAGGCGAGGGGGGATGGCACTTTATGACAATGAAGGTGAACAAATCAGAATTGAATATGATGTCATAGAGGAGTTTATGCATGACTGGGATTCATCAATGGAGGGGATACGCTCTGAGGGAGGAGAAAGAAGGGATATAGTACAGGCGGCAATGGAAGGGACAGAAATTGTGGTGGGGAATTGAATATATCAACAGACAGACAACGACGAGGAGCACATTCGAGCAATCGAAGAGTTCGAGAATTATCATCCTTGCGGGAAGAAACCAAGACTCAACTAAATTTCTAAGTAAGTTCACAGTTAATTCTCACGAATTTTCTTTTTTTTTGCTCTAACATATCTTTTCTCTATTAAAAGTTCTTATTTTTTTACTTTTTGCAGAATGGATCTATCTACACTTAATAAGATTGCTGAACGCGACTTCTTGCCGAGGAAGAAAGTAACAGACTTTGGAAAAAGATCATCAGTACATGGTGACAGTACTTAAGGAGGTGAAGACGAGATTCGGTACGAATGTCGTAGCCGAACTCGACGAAAGTTTTCAAATCTTTTTACCAGAGAAGATTTCATCAGCCATCCTAAGCGATCAAGTGTTTTTTGACAGACTCTCCAATACTGCAAATAAAATGAATTTATTTGTGTCATATCAGGGTGGATCTTCCTTTAAGTTTGAATGAAATACGCAGCTTGCTTTGATTATAATACTTATTTTATTCAGATTAAAACTGGTACATGATAATACATAAATAAATACAATAACATAATATGATTCCTTTCTTATTTACTAGTACGTACATTATTGCGTTTTGATTAATATTTTTGGTTAAATCTTGGTTAAATCAAATAATTTTTTTTTATCTATCCAACTATTGTGCTCATTACTAAAGCCTAACCATTTAACATATGCACGGTTTCCATTTTTCATTAAAACTTTTTCTACTAGATAAATTTCTGGATACATAGTTTTCTGAATTTCCGTTTCATAAAAGCCGCCAGGATTAGGATCCAGTTACCGGATTGGTTTTTACAAATCGTGATATAAAACATGTTTTATCTTACTTATCCGCACTTTATCTCCTACTTTAAATTTCGGTTTTTTCACAGGTAACTTTTCATTTGGAAAATGCTTCTTGACCTCTCTTTCATTTGCCTGCGTAACATTTTTAGGCTCAATTCCTATTGTCCCATGTTTTCTTGAATTGTAAGCTTTCACCAACTCAGGCAGGATATCCCACCATTTATAGTTCCTTTGTTTGCTGAACTCTATCCACATTGCATTTTTTAACGTTCTATTAAAACGCTCACATATGCTTGCATGAAGATTACAATGTGAATAGTATATGTTTATCTTGTACTTCTTCATGAGTTTCTGAAAGTTTGAATTGTAAAACTCTTTTCCTTGGTCAGTTTGTAGATTTGTCGGTACGCGTTCTTGTTGCAGTATTGACTCCATAGCTAGAGTAACTTCATTACCACTCCTTGACTTGATTGGTATGGCCCATTATTATTATTATTATTATTATTATATTATCTGAGTTTGGGCTCAGTTGGAGCCCCAGACGCATGGTTTCCCTTGGCGTCCCTCCTTGTCATGCCAGTTACCGCCTTGATGTTACCGCCTCCCAGAAAGAAAAGGTTCCGGGGGCAGCACTGGCCCTTATCTCCTGGGCTTTCAGAAAGTAGGCTCCCAGAAATCGGCGCCTACTTTCAAACAGCGCTGGGCAACTGCACAGGAGGTGTTCTGATGACTCTTCCTCCAGGCAGCAGTATCGACATTCAGGGCTGTTTTCTAAGCCCATCCTGTGCCTGTGCAACCTCAGATTACCGTGGCCCGTGAGTATTTCCACGATGATCCTGGCTTTGCTTTTACTGAGACCAAGAATGACTCTTGTCCAGTCTTTTGCTGTTGTGGGAGCGATGAATGCCTTAGCTTGCCTGCAACGTTCCTCTTTATCCCATACCTGCTGATGCTCCCCAGTTACCCACCCAGTAATTGTGTCTTTTACTAGGCTGCTGCTGATGCCTATAGCTGGTTCTGGGCCGATGAAGCTTTCTTTAGCTCCGGTTTTAGCAAGGTCATCTGCTATCATGTTTCCCTTGATACCGCTGTGCCCTGGGATCCATAATATCGTGACCTTTGAGGTTCCTGCCAGATCATTGAGGGCTTCATAGCATTCCCACACTAATCTGGATTTAGTTGTATATCTGTTGAGTGCCTGTAGGGCGCTCTTGCTGTCCGAGCAGATATACACCCGTCTCTCTGAGACGGCTTCTGCAGCCATCCCAGCACAGCGTGTTATAGCTACCAACTCGGCTTAGAAGACAGTGGCGTACTTGCCAAGGGGTACGAAGTGCCCTTACGCGTTCCGCCTACAGTATATGCCCGCTCCAGTACCTGCCATACTCTTGGATCCGTCTGTGTAGTACAGATTTCTCCCTCATGGTAGGCTACTTTTACCTGTTACCCAGTCTTTCTTGGATGATAGACTGATTCTGTACTTCTTATCGAAGAGGAAGCGCGTGTTCGTGGTGTCCAGGGTCATCCTCAGGATGTCCCTTCCATCCAGTCCCTTGGGATATCTTATGGATTCCCCAATACTCTCCTCTCCGAGTACTCTTCTGACTCTGTGCAGGGCCTTTGCAGCCTCTGCCTCCAAGGTCAGGTTGAAAGGCTCAATATTCAGAATCACCCCCAGAGCTGCAGTAGGAGTTGTCCTAGTCGCTCCGGAGATGGCCCTGAGAATCAAGCTTCTTGTTCTCTCTATTATGATGTTTGCTGTTGATAGGACAGTTCTGTTCCACCAGACTATGACCACATAGGTAAGTCTTGGCTTAAGGACCGCCTCATACATCCATTTCATTGTTTCCGGTCTCAAACCCCAGTTTCTTCCTACGGTCCTTCTCAGTTGCCACAGGCATGCTGTGAGTTCTCCGGTAGCATACTGTAGGTGCTCTTTCCATGATAGTTTACTATCCAGAATTACACCTAGGTATTTTACCTTGTTCTTTAGTGTCAGTTTCTGTCCACTCAGTACAAGATTGCATTGTCTATTCCACTTGTATCTCCTGGTGAAGACTACTACTTCCGTCTTTGCTGGATTGACGGATAGTCCCGTATGTGAGCACCAGGCGTCTACAAGCTTTAAAGCTTTATGCATAATGCCCATAAGAGGGTCCAGGAATGGTCCACGGATGATAACTTTGATGTCATCAGCGTAGCCGATTACTTTGCACCTCATATCGCTGAGCTGTTTCAACAACTCGTTTACCACCAAACACCAGATAAGGGGAGATAGGACGCCTCCTTGTGGGCACCCCTTCCCCACCCTTCCTTGTAGTGTTGTATCGCCCTTGTTGGTTTCGAGAAGTCTACTACTCAGCATGTGATCGATCGAGTCGATTAAGCAAGGGGGAACCTTGTGCCTTTTCAAGGCTTCTCTGATTACCTCCCTTGATGTGTGGTTGAAGGCCCCTTCTATGTCAATCAGAGCACTATTGGCATATCCTTTGGCTTCCACCTGTGTTTTGATAAATGAGATCGCGCTAAAAAGTGCTGTCTCTGTTGACCTCCCAGCCCTGTAAGCGTGTTGGTCCTTATGGAGCTGTTCTTTTTCCAGGACAGTGTCCCGTATGTATCTATCTATCAGCCTTTCTACAGTCTTGAGTATGAATGAAGTAAGGCTGATAGGGCGGAAGTCTTTTGGGGAGGTGTATCCGCATTTACCCGGTTTCGGTATGAACACCACTCTTGTGCCCCGCCACTTGGTCGGGACAAACCCAAGTGTAATGCTCGCCCGTATTAATCGTGTCAGTGGGCCGATGATAACGTCCTCCGCTCTTTGTAGCAGGGCCGGATATATACCATCGGGTCCCGGTGACTTATAAGGACTAAAAGACCCTACTGCTCACCTGACCCTGGTCGGCGTGACGATTTTATTGGCCAGCCGGCATCGTTCATCTAAATCGGTGAATGACTTCCTGCAGCCAACCTCGAACTCCGCGGAGTCAGGGTTTACTTCGTCATCCTTGATTCTACTGAATCCCGGGAAGTGCGCCTGGATCAGGAGGGAGAGAGCCTCCTCATCAGTTGAAGCATGTCTGCCGTTAGGGAGTTTCAGCGTTCCCAGAATGGCTTCCGGATTCTTGGATAGAATCCTGTCTAGTCTTGCCGCCTCTTTGCCTCCATTGATGTTCTCGCAGAAGGTGGCCCAGCTTCTTTTGCGTGCCTCCCTTACCGCGGATTTGTATTCATCCCTTACCGTTCTATAAGTATTCCACAGCGTAATGCTGTGTGCTTTCCTGGCCGCCTTAAACAGTCTTTTCGTTTTTTCCTTGAGTGCTTCCAGTTTTTTACTCCACCAGGTAACTTCACCTATGTTTTTGGTCCTTTTGAGGTCGCAGTTCCTCTGGAAGGCCAAAGTGATACCGTTTGTGAAGATTCGAGCTGCCTCTTCTAGAGTTTCCCTGTCCCTTATGTCGACTGGTACTTTCTTTAAAAAGGCCTCCAATTCAATATTGTAATCATTCCAGAGCGTGAACCTAGGGTCGCGAAACCATCTAGGTTGCTCTCGCCCTGGCTTACCCACTTCATAGGTTATCTGAAGGTGGTCAGATAACGATGGCTCGTCCCTGACTCTCCAGTTTCTAACTAAGTGCGTGATGTTGTTTGAGCAGAGGGTTATATCAATCACCTCGGCTCTGTTTGCATTGCGAAAAGTAGGAGTGTTACCGACGTTCAGAATGTCTAGGTTTATGCCAACCAAGTAATTCAGAAGTGTGGTTCCCCTCGCATTAATGTCCGTGCTCCCCCATATCGTATGATGGGAGTTAGCATCGCACCCTAAAATCAGTGGAATGTCCTGTTCTGTGCAAAAATCCACTAATCTGCAGACTTCCCTGGGTGGGTTCTCATTGTTATCATACGGGAAGTAGGCTGATGCGAGTATTATCCTGCCTACTCCCTCTAACGTAGTAGAAATCACCGTCAGATCCCCTGTGCTGAGGTCGAGTAGTGGTATCACGTTGGTTCCTTTGACCAGTATGCAGGTCCTGGGCCTCTTCGACTCTGGATCCCTGCAACAAACGAAGTTCCCTAACCCTTTAATAGCACCGTTCACAACCCAAGGTTCTTGGATTAGCGCGATGCCTGTGTGCACTCCAGTCATACTCATAAGCATTATAGCTGAGGCGTCTTTACTGTGGTGCAAGTTAATCTGAATGATGGGAAGGTTTGATGGTGCCATAATTCATTTTTGTTCCAACGAGTGGTGAGGAATGACGGTCCACCCCAGCAGAGCCTCTTACGGGGGTAAGGCTGCTTACTCGGGGAGGTCGCCCGGTGTCCCCGAGGCTCCGTTTGCGACACCATCCTAACCCCGGTGCCATGAGAGCCAATACGGGCACGGAAGCTCACACCACCTGGCTTAGGGTGGTGATTGTAAACCCAAAAACGGGCCTCACCAAGCCCGAAATTGGAGGGTTGTTCCTTCGTTCCTCGGGGTCAGCTGAGCTTCTCTACTCCGTCAAACAGGCACCAGGGTGGTTTCCTGGCTCCTCTTCAGCGGACCAGAGAGCCCCGTCCTGCAGAGAGATCCCAGGTGAGGTTCGACCTCGTCTAGGGCAAGGTCTTGCTGGCTCGAGCCATCCGAGAACGGCTTTACGACTCTCGTCGACCCTCGCCCGCGCCACCCCGCCCGTCGAGGTACTCAATTCTCAACCCGCCGCACTCGAGACCCGTTTATCGAGTCCAGTGAATTAGGAAGAGGACCGTGCCCCCGCCCTCTCATTCCCCACAGGTCCGAGGTTTAGCTCCCTTGGCCCACGAGTTAAGCCTCTCTACCGTCCCCGAAGGGCACCCGACAAGGTCCCACAACCCCTTAGACAGGGGTATGGCCCATGGATACTTTGAAAATGTATCTATAATAGTAAGTAAGTAGCGAAAACCTTTGTTTTCGTTGGCGTATGGAATCATTTCTACAAGATCAGCTTGCCAAGTCTCATCTATTTCACATATATCATTTTTTTTTTTCGATAATATGTTTAAGGTTTAAGAAAAATTCGTGATTATAAAACTTTTATTGAGTCCGAATTTTTTTTTTTTTCAAAGCATTCTTTCAATTTTGTCTAAAGATTATCTAATCGAATTTTAAGATAGGAAAGAACATTATTGTTTTTATTTAATTCAGTGTTTATGGGAATCTCTAGGTTAACTTTGGTTACAGCCATTATGTTAGTTAGATTTCTAACTTCTTTACTTATAGTTGTCAGAAGCACTTCCAAGGTGACTGCATCATTAGGCTGACTTGGATAAGCAGGGTTACGTAACCTTTTATTTTGTAAATCAAAATTACCATGTAATGTAAGATCATAACCAATGCCTGGTGGACCGCAACACACTTCTTGCGTGCCCTCAAGTTTTCTTCCGAACACGTCGAGATTCATGATGCTACTGATCTTATAAGAAAAGATGCATTTCAATATATATGTCCAGCTTCACGTAGTTTCTCAATGATCGATTGTATTTCATTGTCGTGATTGTTATTTCCAGCAGATCGTTCCGCAACTAATAATCGCAGTCGCTCGATAAGCTCGTTTAGATCATCCCAGTAGACTAGATCTATAGAAGAATTTTTCTTTGCTATTTTATATTTAGGTATGAGGCCGCTTCCGGTGGTGGATTTATTTTTACGATCGCTGCAGAACATGGGTCCTATGATATTCATATATTTCCTATGATATTCATATATTTTCTGGTTGTTTCTTGAAGAGTAATTTCATTAGACCCCCACTTTTAGGATACCTTTTATCTCCCACTTTTACCATTTTATCATGAAATTGAATTTCTGAATCGTCAATCATATACACTCCATTGACGTTCCGCACTCCGTAAATGTTATCCATTTTGCTGCGGCTTTCATTTAACAATGACATAAAGTCACTTGATTCATTTCCTTCAAGCGCAGATTTGAATGTTGAATTCATCATTGTGCCATCCATCGAAAAAAAATCTGCATCATCATCATCATATGCGGAACCCGACTCATTTATACCGTTTACTATATAACTTGATCGATCGAATCTCAATCTCTTCCTCGGTTTTTTGTTGCTGTCTATATTCAAAATGTGATTAGAAGGTGGCAAGCTTTCGACTTTCGAATCGACGATTTTCTGGAGTGGTGTAATGACTGGTTTCAATGTATCACCAATAACTTTTTCAACATCTCTCTCTTTTTCAATAAAGATCATTTTTGTTTAATAACCTCACGTGCTCGCAAGAGCTCGCTGAGAATATTCTTTTCTTTCTTGAAGTCTGACATGCTAACGATATGCTGTCTACAATTGAACTGTAAGTTTCGGATTCATAACTTGTTTTTTATTGCAAGACAGTCAAATCCTTTTCTGTATCTACCATCATCCATCTCTCTATCTTTGTCGATAACAACAAATCCATACTTATCATTCTTCCAGCATTCAGAACGAAGATTTCGAATATCATTGAAAGTTAAATCAGTATTGACATGATCTTCATAGATATGTTTTAGATTAACATCGTCTTGACGACAAATTACTAACATATTAATATTGTCTCTTACGAGGTGTTTCGGTATATGAGCGTAAGACTGACATAGATAAAAGCTGTCTACACTTTTATGTCTTCCCATAAAGGAAAATGCTCTGACGTTGTCCTGCTTCTCACAAGCCACATCATCAAAAATCATAATTGAATTTGGTCGGGCTTCATCTGGAGATACTACAGATTCATGCTCACTAAAAAGTAGATATGATACACCTTTTATCGGTTCCAAAACTTTTTCAAGAAATTGATACTTTGGTTGATTCAAGGATTTAGAGTATACATACAAATTTTCAAATCTAAGACCATTAGGATATGTAATTAGAGCGAATAAACTATTTGTTTTTCCACAGTTAGATGGCCCGCAGAATACTGCTCGTATAGTATCAGATAGTAATTTTCCATGACGCTTCCTTCTCTTCTGTTTTCCGAAATCAAAGTTTGTGACCGGGAGTTTGAAGTTCTGCACGCTAAAATTTATGTTCACGTGACGTTCACGTTCAAAGTCTAGTTTGATATTGAACTGTGGAAATATAAATGCATGTTTTATATTTTGATCTTTAGTTATAAAACAACACTCGAATAGAGATGATCGTACATAAATCTCGGAAACAACCAAAAGGTTATGGATTGCTTGATAAAGTGATGAATAACTTGCCGATTGAAATGTATCTTCCTGGATATCAATACTGTGGTCCCGGAACTAAATTGAAAAAACGATTGAAAACAGGTGATCCTGGAATTAATCCCCTTGATCAGGCATTCAAAGAACATGACATAGTGTACTCTGATAAAAATAGTGATCATAAAGCAGCTGACATGAAGCTCGCTGATAAAGCTTTGCAACGTGTTAAAGCCAAGGATGTCAGTCTTGGTGAAAAAGCATATGCTTATGCTGTTACAAATGCTATGAAATTAAAAGGAATAACTGGAATGGGTCTAAAATTTAGTAAGTTAGTGACGGCTGCTAAAAAATCAATGTCACCAAGTAAATGTTCCCGCAAGGTTATTCAATCCGCCTCGAAAGGTGCACGTCAAGCTGTTAAGAAAGTTGATTGTAAGAGGAAAGTTATCATTCCACGTGTTCTTCCAGTTCCATAAAAAATTGGTGGAGTTCTTCCGTTTCTCATACCGATGTTCGCAGGACTAAGTGCGACCAGTGCTCTGGCAGGGGGAGCTGCAGGAATAGCTAAAGCAGTAAATGATGCTAAAGCTGTACAGAAAAACCATACAGAAAGTAAGAGACATAATAAATAAATGGAAGCTATTGCTTTAGGCGAAGGTGTCTATCTTAAACCATATAAAACTGGAATGGGATTATTTATGAAACCTCATGTTGGTCATGGTCAAGTTACTAAAAAAAAAACTTCGATTTAACTTTGCCAAATCGTTCGCTGACTGCCTATGATCTTCTAAAATATGCTCGTAGGTTGAAAATTCCACATTTCCTAGGTGCTTTTATGAGAAATAATCTGCCTTCCGATGGTCCATGGAGTAATGAATCTGCTATTGTTAACTTGGATGACATGAAAAATAAAGGCACTCACTGGGTGTGTTATCGAAAACATGGTTCCAAAGTAATTTACTTTGACAGTTTTCGTGATCTGAACCCTCCCATAGAGCTCATGTTATATTTCAACGTGAAAGAAGTAAAATATAACTATAAAAAATATCAAAATTTTGACTGAATCATTTGTGGTCATCTGTGTCTTCAATTTTTAACCGGAAGACTATAAAAGAGAAGATTGCTAACGAACGGGAATCATTCTCTTCCAATCAGACATGGAAGACAGTTTCACTTTGAGTCTGTCAGGAAAATCTTCTGTTCTTGAAGCACAATATTTTCCTTAAATTGAACTACCTCAGCATACAAATTTTGTTTTGGGTTTAGTTGAACTTTTAACATTTAACTCGATTGCCAATGTGGACTATTCGAATAATAAACTTCATGTGAATGGAAATATTATCACTATCCCTACTGGTAGTTACGACAATAATGCGATTAATAAATTTTTACAAGAAAGTTTGAAATCTAAAGGAATTGAATTTCCTTTGAGAGCTAATAACAGTACTCCCAGAAGTCAAATTAATTGCAGTCATCCATTAGATCTCACTCCTCGCGATTCAATAGGTCGTCTTCTTGGCTTCACTCCTCGTATTCTCAAGGAAAAAACTCATCACAGTTCTGATATACCTGTGAAAATATTGAAAATCAACGCACTCAGAGTGGAGTGCAATATTACCACAGGTGCTTACATCAACAACAAAAAAGTTCATACAATCCATGAGTTCTTTCCCAGAGTTCCAGCAGGATATAAAATCATGGAAGTTCCATCTCATGTCATATATCTACCACTCTGTGTCAAGTGAATAGATCATCTTTAAATTCTAATCGTAGATCAAGATGGAAATTTAGTGAATTTCCGTGGAGAAGAAATTACTATTAGACTCCACATCAAATCTGTATAATGGGCATCGTTTACAATTCTAGAGGGCATATAAGTCAAACAACATGTCAATCGGTCATCAGTGGACCGAAGAAACTCAAACCGTTAACATGGAATAGCATTCAGAGAAGAGCTGAAATAAATCTTATGTAAGATTTGAAAGGCATAATAAAAAAAAAAAAAAAAAAAAAAAGAGCATTCAGTTCCTCAGAAGCCTAGGTCTAAAAGTTCGTTGAGAAAATTCACGTGTATTATTCTCTACTGCTTCCAGAAAAATGGACGAAATTCTAAGCATTCAATCAGGTGTCGTATTCAATGAGTCTATTGCTCATGACGAGGTTCACGCACATCAACCATACTCGACACTAACCTTTGATAATAGTGATGAAATTCGTATTTCCATCCAACATCAAGATCTATGTCTCTTTCCATCGCGCAGTTCTATGCATGTACGGGGAAAACTGCAAAAACCAGATGGAACAGCACTAACTAAACCTAAATTCGTGAACAATGGCGTTTGCCATCTGTTTGATGAACTTCGTTACGAAATTAATGCTGTGGAGATAGATAAAAGTTAAAATGTTGGTTCAAGCAGTCTCATGAAACGATGGACATCGTTCAATCCGAATCAGACTCTCGTGTTAGAAAATGCAGGCTGGCTTGACGTGAAAGAAGAAAGCAAAACTTTGGTAGATGCACACGACAACTTTGACGTTTCCATTCCTCTGAGTATGATCTTGGGCTTTGCAGAAGACTATAACAAAATTATAGTTAATGTGAAGCATGACCTCATTCTCACAAGATCAAGAAATGACTTGAATGCAATAATTCAGGCAGGTACTGTAGCAAGTAGTGTAACTACATATGTAGACTACCAGGTAAAGATAACGAAAATAGAGTGGTTAATACGATATGTTATTGCATCTGATAAACAAATGATCCAGCTGATGAATTTCATTGGCAAAGATAATCGTATCTCTATGTGTTTTATTTGAATATCCTCTACTTCCGAGCACGAATAAATATGTTTGGACAGTGAAAACATCAAATAAATTAGAAAAACCTCGTTTTGTCATTCTCAGACTACAAACAAAGAAAAAATTTGAACACTGAAAATGCCAGTCGATTTTACGATTGTGAGATTAGTAATGTGAGACTTTTCTTGAACTCTCAATATTATCCATATGACAATATGAATCTCGACATATCTAAGAATCAGTTCGCTGTTCTCTATGATATGTATGCCAATTTTCAAATCACCTGCTATGGCAGAGACCCAAAGCCACTGCTGACAAAGTCTGAATTTATCAACCTTGAACCACTCATAGTTATTGACTGTTCACGGCAAAACAAATCTATAAATAGCGCTCCTGCCGATGTACGTCTAGAGTTTGAGTCTAAAAAAGACTTTCCAGCTAACAATTTAGCTTATTGCATGATCTTACGCTATCGGATCGTTCAGTACAATCCTATCAGTGGGGATATCAAGAAGCTTGTCTAAACAGCATATTATTCAACACACTTTCGTTTCAACACTCAATCCAAGATGGAGTATGCAATAGACATGATTGGTTTCAAGCAAATGTGAGACGATTATGTTTTCAAAGAAATAGCTATCATTCCTCTCAATGAAAGTGGTGATCCTATCGATACGACTCTGTGACAAATTGCAAAGGGAAAACATTTGGCTGGAACATCATTATCATGGAATAGCCTAGGCCATGGATGGCCTTGACTACTCACAAATTGGATCATTACTCCGTGGCTCTTTACACAATCCTACCAAAATTTTGGTCATGGGTGAATTTAAACAAAAATGGCTGCAACAATTGAATTTTTCTGCAGTTTATAACATTCATCAATACGGCTATCTGTCAAAAACCTATATAGTCAATTGCGTTACAGTATGTATAAACCATAATCCCATCTACAAGACGGCCTGCGCACTTCACACTGTAAAACTCATAAAATTATTCTATCACTCCTGTAAACATTTGAAAAGAAAATAAAGAAAAAAAAGTAGAAAACACTATAGGCATTCTGGTTTACGTGAGAGAATGGGAAGCTCTCCTACTCTCTCGATTTCGGATTCTGGATCATTCTGGGTGATTTAGAATCCGAACGGGTTCTGAATCACTTTGAAAGGGAAGGGGGTTATACAGAACCCGCATGAACCAGTATGCCTATAGCCTATCTACTCATTTGTAGGTAATGGAAAGTAAGCGCAAATGTACATGGAAAATCCCTCGGGTATAACGGCAGTAGCGCAGTGCCTCCACAAGTTTTGTGCTTCAGCCACGTCATTTTCGGGCGCGCAGCAGCCCCAAATGTGCGGAGAGTTCTGCCTTACATGTGTATCAACGCTGTAGAGTTAAAAAAAGGAACGAAGTTGCGCTAATTAGGTAATTGATGAATTCTAACCTCAGAAAACTACTTTATCTTCTTATTTACCATTCTGAAGTATATATTAATGATTTTGTTATATTTATTTAAATTTATGTTTGAAAGATTATGATTTATATTTGAAAAGTCAAAATGAAATAATATAAGTAATTATTGTAAAAACATAGTACTCAAAATGGTAAATAATAGGATATAATTTATTCTTTAATTTTACATGTATTTTACTGTAACTATAAAAAGTATTATTTTCATCACAAGTTATTATTATATTCTGCTTATAATATGTTAGGTTATTATTTTATATTGTGTTCGATGTTGCCGAATCGGAAAACAGTATTTTAAAAATATGTTGGTATGTATGTATCTATATCTTTAACTATAAAAAGGTGAAATAAAATCACGTTTCTGCTGACGTGGTACACAGGCATAACTTTTTATTTTATCAATTAAAATTGTGTAACAAAATACATTGTTAATATAAAAATAAAAATTAATATAAAACTTATTTTGTGAAGAGAAAGAAAGATTGTACGTTTGCAAATGACTTATGGTAGTTTCGTTTAAAAAATACAATGTTAAAAAATAATAACCACACAACTTTTTATTTAAATTTAAGGTTTAATCTACTAATATTGACAAGTTTTACGTTGTTAAAATTAATATTAAATATCAATAGAGAAAGCACGCCAACTTCTCTACAATACCCTTCGTGCTGCGGCTGCCTCGCTGTGGGGCCGCTGCTCACCCGAAAACAGATGACAGAGCTCCCATCGCAGAGTCACACGTCGCTTCTGCAGTGTTGTGGAGCATTAGCGCCAGTTGGTGCTGCGGCGTGGCCGAAGGTTTTTCTATGTATGAAAAGAAAGGGTCAGCCTTTAATAAAGAAGCATAGGCTTGATCACTTTCTCAGAAAAGAGTGTACTCGATATATATATATATATATATATATATATATAAGCATATATATAAGCATAGGCTTGATCACTTTCTCAGAAAAGAGTGTACTCGAGCCGATAATATATATATATATATATATATATATATATATATATATATATATATATATATATATATATATATATATATATATATTTATCGGCTCGAGTACACTCTTTTCTGAGAAAGTGATCAAGCCTATGCTTCTTTATTAAAGGCTGACCCTTTCTTTTCATACATAGAAAAACCTTCGGCCACGCCGCAGCACCAACTGGCGCTAATGCTCCACAACACTGGAGAAGCGACGTGTGACTCTGCGATGGGAGCTCTGTCATCTGTTTTCGGGTTATATATATATATATATATATATATATATATATATATATATATATATATATATATATATATATATATATATATATATATATATATATATTTACCATGCAAAACCTCGCTCTGAAAAAAAGGTTCTGTCCATCAAATAGCGCACTACTAGAGTGAATTTATTGCCGAGATTTATGTGCGTTTCTCGGCAAGTCGGATAGTAAATTTTAAAGTAGCAAAGGCTTGTTCGCTATCTACGCAAAACTGAAAACGAGCCCATGCATTGACGGTGTGAAGTGCGCAGGCAGTCTTGTAGATGGGATTATGGTTTGTACATACTGTAACGCACTTGACTATATAGGGTTTTGACGGATAGATCTATTCCTGAATATTATGAACTGCAGAAAAATTGAATCGTTGCAGCAATTTCTGTTTAAATTCAACCATGACAAAAATTTTGGTAGGATTGTGTAAAGAGCCACGGAGTAATGATACAATTTGTGAGTAGTCAAGGCCATCCATGGCCTAGGCTATTCCATGATAATGATGTTCCAGCCAAATGTTTTCCCTTTGCAATTTGTCACAGAGTCGTATCCATGAAAAGGGTTTCTTGAATAGACGAACGATAGGATCACCACTTTCATTGAGGGGAATGATAGCTAATTCTTTCAAAACATAATCATCTCACATTTGCTTGAAACCAATCATGTCTATTGCATACTCCATCTTGGATTGAGTGTTGAAACGAAAGTGTATTGAATAATATGCTGTTTAGACAAGCTTCTTGATATCCCCACTGATAGGATTGTACTGAACGATCCGATAGTGTAAGATCATGCAATAAGCTAAATTGTTAGCTGGAAAGTCTTTTTTAGACTCAAACTCTAGACGTACATCGGCAGGAGCGCTATTTATAGATTTGTTTTGCCGTGAACAGTCAATAACTATGAGTGGTTCAAGGTTGATAAATTCAGACTTTGTCAGCGGTGGCTTTGGGTCTATATACACTATTTGCTACAGTACCTTCCTGAATTATTGCATTCAAGTCATTTCTTGATCTTGTGAGAATGAGTTCATGCTTCACATTAACTATAATTTTTTTATAGTCTTCTGCAAAGCCCAAGATCATACTCAGAGGAATGGAAACGTCAAAGTTGTTGTGTACATCTACCAAAGTTTTGCTTTCTTCTCTCACGTCAAGCCAGCCTGCATTTTCTAACATGAGAGTCTGATTCGGATTGAACGATGTCCATCTTTTCATGAGACTGCTTAAACCAACATTTTTACTTTTATCTATATCCACAGCATTAATTTCGTAACGAATTTCATCAAACAGATGGCAAACGCCATTGTTCACGAATTTAGTTTTAGTTAGTGTTGTTCCATTTGGTTTCTGCAGTTTTCCACATACATGGATAGAACTGCGCGATGGTAAGAGACATAGATCTTGATGTTGGATAGAAATACGAATTTCATCACTATTATCAAAGCTTAATGTCGAGTATGGTTGATGTGCGTGAACCTCGTAATGACCAATAGACTCATCGAATACGACACCTGATTGAATGTTTAAAATTGCACTCCACTCTTAGTGCATTGATTTTCAATATTTTCACAGGTAAATCAGAACTGTGATGAGTTTTTTTCTTGAGAATACGAGGGGGGAAGCCAAGAAGATGACCTATTGAATCGTGAGGAGTGAGATCTAACGGATGACTGCAATTAATTTCACTTCTGAGAGTATTGTTGTTCGCTCTCGAAGAAAATTCAATTCCTTTAGATTTCAAAGTTTCTTGGAAAAATTTATTAACAGCCTTAATCTCGTAACTGCGAGTAGGGATAGTGATAATATTTCCATTCACCTGAAGTTTATTATTCGAATAGTCCACATTGGGAATCGAGTTGAATGTTAAAAGTTCAACTAAACCCAAAACAAATTTTTTATGCTGAAGTAGTTCAATTGAAGGAAAATATTGTGCCTCCAGAACAGAAGCTTTTTCTGAAAGACTCAAAGTGAAACTGTCTTCCATGACTGATTGGAAGAGAATGATTCCCATTTGTTTGCAATCTTCGCTTTTATAGTCTTCCGGTTAAGAATTGAAGACAAAGATGACCACAATTGAATGAGTCAAAATTTTTATATCCTTTATAGTTATATTTTACTTATTTCAAGTTGAAATATAACATGAGCTCTCTGGGAGATTTCAGATCACCAAAACTGTCAAAATAAATTACTTTGGAACCATGTTTTCGATAACCCAGTGAGTGCCTTTATTTTTCATGTTATCCAAGTTAACAATAGCAGATTCATTACTATATGAACCATCGGAAGGCAGATTATTTCTCATAAAAATAACTCGGATATGTGGAATTTGCAACATACGAGCATATTTTAGAAGATCATAGTCGGTCAGTGGACGATTTGGCAAAGTTAAATCGAAGTTTTTTTTTTTAGTAGATTGACCATGACCAACATGAGGTTTCATAAATAATCCCATTCCAGTTTTATATGGTTTAAGATAGAGACTTTCGTCTAAAGCAATAGCTTCCATTGCCTTGTTATGTCTCTTACTTTCTTCGTGATTTCTGTGCAGCTTTAGCATCATTTATTGCTTTAGCTATTCCTGCAGCTCCCCCTGCCAGAGAACCGGTCGCACTTAGTCCTGCAAACAGCGGTATAAGAAACGGAAGAACTACACCAATTATTGATGGAATTGGAAGAACACGTGGAATGAAAACTTTCCTTTTATCACCAACGTTTTTGATATCTTGACGTGCACTTTTCAAGGCGGATTGAATAACCTTGCGGGAACATTTACTTGGTGACATTGATTTTTTAGCAGCCGTCACTAACTTACTAAATTTTAGATCCATTCCAGTTATTCCTTTTAATTTCATAGCATTTGTAACAGCATAAGCATATGCTTTTTCACCAAGGCTGGCATCCTTGGCATCCTTGGCTTTAACACGCTGCCATGCTTTATCGGCAAGCTTCATGTCAGCTGCTTTACGATCAGCATTCTTATCAGAGTACTTTATGTCATGTTCTTTGCATGCCTGATCAAGCGGATTAATTCCAGGATCACCACTTTTCAATCGTTTTTTCAATTTATTTCCAGGACCACAGTATTGATATCCAGGAAGATGCATTTCAATCGGCAAGTTATTGATCACTTTGTCAAGCAATCCATAACCTTTTGGTTGTTTCTGCGATTTATGTACGATTATCTCTCTTCGAGTGTTGTTTTATAACTAAAGATCAAAATATAAAACATGCGTTTATATTTCCACAGTTCAATATCAAACTAGACTTTGTCACGTGAACATGGATTTTAGCGAGCAGAACGTCAACCTCCCCGTCACAAATTTTGATTTCAGAAAACAGAAGAGAAGGAAGCGTCATGGGGAATTACTACCAGATACTATATGAGCAGTATTCTGCAGGCCATCTAACTGTGGCAAAACAAATAGTTTATTGGCTCTAATTACACATCCCAATTGTCTTAGATTTGAAAATTGGTATGTATACTCCAAATCCTTGAAGCAGCCAAAGTATCAATTTCTCGAAGAAGTTTCGGAACTGATAAAAGGTGTATCATATCTACGTTTTAGTGAGCATGAATCTGTAGTATCTCCAGATGAAGCCCGACCAAATTCAATTATGATTTTTGATGATGTGGCTTGTGAGAAGCAGGACAACGTCAGAGCATTTTTCTGTATGGGAAGGCATAAAAGTGTAGACAGCTTTTATGTATGTCAGTCGTACGCTCATATACCGAAACACCTCGTAAGGGACAATATTAATATGTTAGTAATTTATCGTCAAGACGATGTTAATCTAAAACATATCTATGAAGATCATGTCAATACTGATTTAACTTTCAATGATATTCGAAATCTTCGTTCTGAATGCTGGAAGAATGATAAGTATGGATTTGTTGTTATCGACAAAGATAGAGAGATGGATGATGGTAGATACAGAAAAGGATTTGACTGTCTTGCAATACATTGAAACCAGTCATTACACCACTCCAGAAAATCGTCGATTCGAAAGTCGCAAGCTTGCCACCTTCTAATCACATTTTGAATATAGACAGCAACAGGAAACCGAGGAAGAGATTGAGATTCGATCGATCAAGTTATATAGTAAACGATATAAATGAGTCGGGTTCGGCATATGATGATGATGATGATGCAGATTTTTCTTTGATGGATGGCTCAATGATGAATTCAACATTCAAATCTGCGCTTGAAGGAAATGAATCAAGTGACTTTTTATCATTGTTAAATGAAAGCCGCAGCAAAATCGATAACATATATGGAGTGCGGAATGTCAATGGAGTGTATATGATTGGCGATTCAGAAATTTAATTTCATGATAAAATGGTAAAAGTGAAAGATAAAATTTATCCTAAAAGTGGGGGTCTAATGGAATTAGTCTTCAAGAATCAACCATATGACAATCTTATAAGTTCAACAGATCGAAAAAATTATCGCAGCATCCTGGAAGCATCAAATGCTCATCGGAAAGGATACAGCAAAGATGAGAGTATACGAACTTCGAAGAGAAGAAAATATATGAATATCATAGGACCCATGTTCCGCAGCGATCGTAAAAATAAATCCACCTCCGGAATATGCCTCATACCTAAATATAAAATAGCAAAGAAAAATTCTTCTATAGATCTAGTCTACTGGGATGATCCAAACGAGCTTATTGAGCGACTGCGATTATTAATTGCGGAACGATCTACTGGAAATAACAATCACGACAATGAAATACAATCGATCATTGAGGAACTACGTGAAGTTGGACATATATATTGAAATGCATCTTTGTTATAAGATCAGTAGCATCATGAGTCTGAACGTATTCGGAAGAAGACTTGAGGGCACGCAAGAAGTGAGTCGCGGTTCACCAGGCATTGGTTATAATCCTTCATTAGATGGTAATTTTGATTTACAAAATAAAAGGTTATGTAACCTTGCTTATCCAAGTCAGTCTAATGGTGCAGTCACCTTGGAAGTGCTTCTGAAAACTATAAGTATAGAAGTTAGAAATCTAACTAACATGATGGCTGCAATGAAAGTTGACTTACAGATTCCCATAAACACCGAATTTAATAAAATCCATAATGTTCTTTCCCATCTTAAAATTCGATTAGATAATCTTGAGACAAAATTGAAAGAATGCTTTGAAAAAAAAACAAATTCTGACTCAATAAAAGTTTCATAATTACGAATATTTCTTAAGCCTGTTATCGAAAAAAAAATGGAGCTACCAAAAATAGCTGAAGAGTTGCAAAAACCAGCTCGCCGCATCTACAAGCGAAGAAAATATGATATACGTGGAATAGATGAGACTTGGCAAGCTGATCTTGTAGAAATGATTCCATACGCCAACGAAAACCAAGGTTTCCGCTACATACTTACTGTCATAGATACATTTTCAAAATATGCATGGGCTATACCAATCAAGTCAAAGAGTGGTAATGATGTTACTCTAGCTATGGAGTCAATAGTGAAACAAGAACGCGTACCGACAAATCTACAAACTGACCAAGGAAAAGAATTTTATCATTCAAACGTTCAGAAACTCATGAAGAAGTACAAGTTAAACCTATACTCTTTACATAGTAATCTTCATGCAAGCATATGTGAGCGTTTTAATAGAACGTTAAAAAATGCAATGTGGATAGAGTTCAGCAAACAAGGGAGCTATAAATGGTGGGATATCCTGCCTGAGTTGGTGAAAGCTTACAATTTAAGAAAACATCGGACAATAGGAATTGAGCCTAAAAATGTTACGCAGGCAAATGAAAGAGAGGTCAAGAAGCATTTTCCAAATGAAAAGTTACCTGTGAAAAAACCGAAATTTTAAGTAGGAGATAAAGTGCGGATAAGTAAGATAAAACATGTTTTTGAAAAAGGTTATACGCCAATTTGGTCTACTGAAATTTTCACAATATCACGAGTTGTAAAAACCAATCCGGTAACTTATCATGTCAAAGATTATTATGATAAACCCATCTCTGGCGGCTTTTATGAAACGGAAATTCAGAAAACTATGTATCCAGAAATTTATCTAGTAGACAAAGTTTTAAAGAAAAGTGGAAACCGTGCATATGTTAAATGGTAAGGCTTTAGTAATGAACATAATAGTTGGATAAATAAAAAAAAATTATTTGATTTAACCAAGATTTAACCAAAAATATTAATCAAAACGCAATAATGTACGTACTAGTAAATAAGAAAGGAATCATATTATGTTATTGTATTTATTTATGTATTATTATGCACAAGTTTTAATCTGAATAAAATAAGTATTATAATCAAAGCAAGCTGCGTATTTCATTCAAACTTAAAGGAAAATCTACCCTGATATGTCACAAATAAATTCATATTATTTGCAGTATTGAAGAGTCTGTAAAAAAACTCTTGATCTCTTAGGATGGCTGATGAAATCTTCTCTGGTAAAAAGATTTGAAAACTTTCGTCGAGTTCGGCTACGACCTTCTTACCGAATCTCGTCTTCACCTCCTTAAGTGCTGACACCATGTACTGATGATCTTTTTCCAAGTCTGTTACTTTCTTCCTTGGCAAGAAATCGCGTTCAGCAGTCTTATTAAGTGTAGATAGATTCATTCTGGAAAAAGTAAAAAGATAAGAACTTCTAATACAGAAAAGATTTGTTAGAGCAAAAAAAAGATAATTGGTGAGAATTAACTGTGAAGTTACTTAGAAATTTAGTTGAGTCTTGGTTTTTTTCCCGCAAGGATGATAAATCTCAGACTCTTCGATTGCTCGAATGTGCTCCTCGTCGTGGTCTGTTGATTGTCAGCCCATTCCCCACCACAATTTCTGCCCCTTCCATTGCCTCCTGTAATATATCTCTTCTCTCTCCTCCCTCAGAGCGTATCCCCTCCATTGATAGATCCCAGTCATGCATAAACTCCTATAATACATCATATTCAATTCTGATTTGTACACCTTCATTGTCATAATGTGTCATCGCCTCTCGCCTTACACCATTTTCATTGGCTGCTTCACCCCCACATCATATTTTCCCCTCTCTTTCATCTTCTGCAACATCCATCCCCACTCGCGTTGCCCCACTTTCAATGGATACTTCATACCCCCTCTCCACTTCCATCCCTACCACTATTTCTTGTTTTTCAGCATCCTCCTCTATTCGAAGTGCAGCTTGCGCCATCTGCTGATCCATGATTCGGAAATGACCCCAAAGTAAAGTGTCTGTACTCTGAGGCAATAAGAATCTCTTATCATCGTGAGGACTAAGAGCAATTTTATTCTGTCTTTCAGTATGCACTATGTGCAATTTTGAACGAATGTTGCATTGATCACGTTTTACAATAATGAGTTATTGTCTTCTTCACAACGCTGGATTTTATACCTTTGGCTTTTTTCACTGTCTCTCCTCCATCAACTAAAATACTGTACATTTTGTTTCGTAAACCTATAAATTCCATCATGATCTTGCCACAGCATTCGTCTTTCATTAATCCTGGGACTTTTTTATTGACACGTGGAATGTTAAACTGATTATTCTCATCATAATCAGAAGTATCAAACCTGTAAATGTCTTCTTTCATTATTTTATACATATCAATGTCCTCAACTTCATATATAAAACTATCAGTATCTGTATAAAGAAGTTTACATTTTTCTCCGACTCTCTGTTTCATATACTAGTTATGGAAATCATAAACTAATGTCTTGGACAAATCAAGGATACAAAGACCAACGTATATCGGTTTCTTGATTGTGATACTTGTTCTCTTTAGCTGAATATCAACTAAATTTTCATCAAAGATTGCACAGCTGTGAAAATGTGGTTGAGCTATGCGTGCTTCTGCCCTATATCTGCCTGTGAATGTATTTACTAATCGTACATCAACACGAGACCGCTCTTGCTCGATACACTTTCCATAGACAGCGTTAATTAATAATTTATAGAATAGTTTTTCAAATTCATTCTTCGCTTGCTTTCTCTTCTCAGTATTTAATCGACATAAGGTTTAAGCCAGGCCTTCTGCTCGAAACTCAGAATTCTATGCACCTTTTTCAAACGAAGTCCATTATCCAGCGTCTGTTTAAGTGTTCGATAGTGAATCACATACTTTTTCTTATCGTTCAGAGTAGTGAGTAGTTTGTTCTGCTTTGCGCTAGGTGGTGTACGGTGCTCTGCGCAGAAAGGGAAGTCTCGATGTTCATCGTGTATTTTCTCAGGATACTCCAAGTCTACTTCAGCAATGAAACCTATATCTGAATCTGGTGGTGTATTGAAGAAGCTTAGATTCGCCTCAAAGTCAATCCATTTGAATTTTCCAATAGGTAAATGCTGTACCATCTCCCACCCATATAGATTATTTATATCAAAATATAAGAGTGTCTTCGTTTTCTGTTTCTCATCGTATGAAGAACCCATGTATAGATTATTTGCCTTAGCATATTGGTTACAACACTGGCTTATTCCTCCCCGAATGCCTGCTTCAATAAACATTAGCATGTCAATATCTGTAAGAAGCTCTAGTTCTACCTTTGTCTTTTTAAGAGCTGCTGAAAATGTCAACCCTGGCGTCGTGTAAAAGTGAGCAGGACATAAATCATAAGCTTTAAGAGATGTCGCTCGAAGCCTTTCGATAACGTCAGCCAATAGTAGAACATGTGTTTTTAAGTAAAGATCTGAATACCCTCCCAATGTTTTTATATTGAACTTATCCCAGACTCGAATGTAGTCTTCTTTAGCAATATGTTTTCCGTCCTCACACGTCTGTAACGCGCTTGCGCATGAGCGGGTGGAATGTGTGGTGCGAGTATGCATGAAAACAGCGAGAGATGGCGGCACGGGTCGCCGAGCTCTAGATCGTGGACTTACGCGAATAGGGATGAAGGGCGCGCACTTTTCTCAACGACCACGGCAGCAGGCAGATCTGCGTCGCGACTAAAACCGTGCAGCTGAGCGAACAACGAACGGGAATCAACGATTCTCTGTCACAACGTGACTCGAACGCCTTCCTGGCATTAACATTAACGCCTTAGTGGTAATTAACGTCGAAATTATTTCCGTGCGTGTGTGTTCAGTGCTTTGTGTGTGCGTGCCGCGTCACTCGCTCTTACCGTTCTTTATAAATCTATAATTTGTTCAATGTTGTATTTTTTTTTGTGAAGTAATAAATCAGGGTTTTTTATGCCGATACGGCTTTTTCCCACAACCACGTGTTTTATTCTTAATCTTTCCATTTTTAGTGCTTTATTCTTAATCTTTCAAATGTTAGTGTTAAAAAATATAAATATTAAATTCGATTAAAATAAACGTTAAAATCAATTGACACATTCTTTAATATTAATTAAATTATAATAGCTTTCTTGCCACCTAGGGCAAGTTAGCCCGTCATGTCAAAACATGATGCCTCCTGTGAGGTTTTTTCTCACAAAACATTGCGAGTGACGTCACGCGCACACAGGAATCGGCCTGCTGAGCATCGCGCGTGTCGCGGCGACGGCGAGCGCGCCTAAACATCACGCAAAATTCGACCGATCATCGTATCGTCAATTGCATCATTCGACATCTTCAGCCTCGTGTCGTCGCTCCCACTCAAGGACACCTCATCACCCAGTTGCCAGCCACATCGAGGAGACTAGGACCTCGTATTAAGATAAGTGTTGTTTGTGTCATATCTAGCAATTTCAAATCTTTGGTTTCGTTGTTTCGGGCCGACGCAGTGCGTCGATTCCAAAAATTGGGGGGAGAGCGAAACAAAATCGTGCGATTACTTGACGCTGCGCGCGACCGTGTTTTCGCAACTTTAGGTCTAGCTACAGTTGAACTTTGCAGTGCGGTGTTTGCTGTTCGAGCACACTGACCAGCATTTATTTTGCGTTATTTGATTTTCATCATTGTTTCGAAACTTCACTTATCATTGTTAATTATAAAATTTTATTTTTTCTCTTTTCTTAACAATTTAAATTTATAACTTTAGCGTTCAACTTTGCAATCTAGAGTAACGTAAATTTTTTAATTCAATAAGTAAGAATTCATTTTCAATTTGCATAACCTTTTCATTGGCATAGCATTAGTTTATTTTAATTAATTAAAGTCTATTAAAATCTATTGTTTCGTCTCTATTTATAATTAAGATAGTTTAATTATTATTTTTTTTTCTTTTTTTTTTCTTTCTCAATTGGTTTAATCTTCGTTTTTCAAAATGGTTCTCACCGGAGAGCAAAAGGCTCGCCTTGCGTATATTCTGCAGAAGGGAAAATCTCTCGAATCGCAAGTGGCAAAACTAGAAGAGTATCTGAAAGGTTCTGATCCTGATCCTGTCAACGCAAAAATGCGGCATGATAGTATCGCAGTGTTGTATAAAGAGTACTTTAAGTACAACGACGAATTAGTTCAATTAGATCCCGAAAATCCTCAGTTAACAAAATTTCTAGATGTCGAGTCCCGCTATTTTGATGCTGCTAGTGCAGTAACTAAATTACAAAGAGTTGAACCCATTGCAAATTCTACATTCAACACTAGTAGCATTACGGTGACGGAACGCCAAACCTTGCCTCGACTTCCTGAAATAAAGCTACCTTTGTTCAGTGGCAAACGTGAGGAATGGGCGGTGTATAAAAATAAATTCATCACTCTTGTACACAATCGCACTGATCTCAGCGATGCAGTAAAATGTAGTCACTTATTTGCTTCCCTAACTGATAAGGCTCTAGAGACGGTAGCCCATTATGATCCCAGCGAGAATGATTATAAAGCAGCTTGGCAATCTCTTCTCGAATTCTTCGATCAAAAGCGCATAGTCGCTGTTCAACACTTGAATGCCATACTTGACCTTCCAAAACTTTCCAAGCCAACCGCTGATGGTCTTGCATCTTTGCTTCATCAGACTCGTCAACATCTTAAAATTCTAGACCGCCTTGGTATTAAGCCCAGTGACGAACTTGTCGTTCGAATCGTAGAGCGGTGTTTACCTCCAGCAACGTCGAACAGATGGCAAGACAAATTGGACATGGACAAACTTCCAAAATTGGAGAATCTTTTCCAGTTTATTCAAAGTACGATTTTCAAATTACAAGCAATTGATTCTGAGTCGGATACTCGCACAGGCAATAACACCAGGAAGCGAGCTGGAGAAGCAATTTCTCAATCTCAAGCAAAAAATCCCAAAACAAACGCTCGATCTCTGGTGACAACTTCTACTTCTTCTTCGACGTTTTCTAATTCTTCCGCTTGTCTCAAATGCAAAGAAGAACACCGTTTGTTCAAATGTCCCGCATTTAACAAGCTCGCTATTCAAGAGAGATGGGATTTTGTAAAAACCAACAAGATCTGTCGTAATTGTCTTTGGACTCATCAACTCCCTTGCAAGAGCGATAAACGCTGCAAGAAGTGTAATAAGAATCATCACACTTTGCTCCACAATGAGAAGGGATCAGGTTCGCAATCGTCAAAGAATCAGGGGAGCAAACCAAAAGAAGAAGATTCTTCGTCCACTGATTCAAAGACATGACTATCTCATTTTTCATACACTTCTATCGCATTTCCCTCAGAATCTCAATTGATGCCTACAGCAGTGGTTAAAATTCAAAACAAACGTGGAAATTTGGTCGTAGCACGTGCTTTATTAGATTCTTGTTCCACCGTCAATCTCATTACTGAAAAATTTGCAAAATTTTTAGATTTACCTAAACGAACATGTTCAGTTAACATTGGAGCAGTTGACGGTTTGTGCACTGTTTCGAGATATCTGATTCAAGCTACTTTTCATTCAGTTTATAATAATTTAAAAGGTCAGTTAAACTTTTTGCTTGTACCAAATATTGCCAACGCCGAGCCTAACGACACTTTTCCACGTGAGCATTTTAACATTCCTAAATATCTTCAATTAGCTGATCCACAATTTCACTTACCTAAATCTGTCGATCTATTATTAGCCTCTAACACCACATTATCTATTTTAGCTGTCGGTCAGATTAAACTTCGTCATGAGGAATAGGAAATCATTTTGCAGAAAACTCGTCTGGGATGGATAATTGCCGGGGGGGCTCGAACACTTATTCCTTCGAAAAAGGCCTCTCGTAATGTCGTTAAATTGGATAGACTTCTAGAACGTTTTTGGGCTATCAACGATTTCAATCACGAGCCGGTTAGATCTAAAGAGGACGTAGCTTGCGAATAACATTACGTTGACAACACTCAGCGTGATGCAACTGGTAGGTACATCGTACGTCTCCCATTCCGTGATGGTAAATTCCTGTTAGGTAAATCTAGGGGAATAGCTTTGAAACGTTTCTATTCATTTGAAAGAAAGGCTAAATCACAGCCTAAGTCCGTGTTTGAGTACAAAAAGGTAATGGAAGAGCATATTTCGTTGGGTCACATGACATTATGTGACGACACTGAGGATGGTTATTATCTTCCGCATCACTCTGTCATGAAAGAATCTAGTGAAACCACTAAGTGTAGAGTAGTATATGACGCGTCAGCCAAAACATCTACGAGCATATCTCTCAATGACGTACTTCAAGTTGGTCCCACTCTTCAGAATACACTCTTCGAGCAAATTCTCCGTTTTCGCATCCATCGCTATGTCATCACAGCTGACATTGAGAAAATGTACAGGCAGATCCTAATTCATCCAGATGATAGGGAATTTCAAAAAACGCTGTGGTATCATGAAGGCAAAATTAGGACATTCCAGTTGAATACGGTTACGTTCGGTACCGCATACGCGCCTTTCCTGGCGATTCGTACCCTTCATCAGCTCGCTCGAGACGAGGCTGAGGATTTCCCACGTGCCAGCAAACTTCTTTTATGCGATTTTTATGTTGACGATTTCATTTCTGGAGCTGACTCGATTGAGGAGATCCTTAGTATTCGTGATGAGATGATCGAATTGCTAAAACGTGGCGGATTCGTAATTAGACAATGGGCATCTAATCATAAATCTGCTTTGAATAACATAGACAAGAAAATTTTCAATCTTGACTGCGTGACTAAAGATGATCCCATTCAAAAGACGCTCGGAATCATTTGGGAGTCACAACAAGACTTTTTCACTTACAAGGTACAACCATTAGATCCTCTTGCCACTTCAACCAAACGAATGCTATTGTCCGAAATTTCAAAAATTTTCGATCCTCTTGGTCTTTTGGGGCCAGTAATTCTCTACGCTAAGATCTTGATTCAAGATTGTTGGAAAGCGAAAATTTCTTTGGACGAATCTCTTCCACAGGATATCCATACCAAGTGGAGATCGCTCGCAACTCAGTTGCCACTCTTGGAAGGAGTGTCGTTTCCTCGTCAACTTCTGATTCCAAATTCAGTCAAAATCGATCTTCATGGGTTTTGCGATGCGTGTCTTCACGGATACGGAGCTTGTATTTTTATTCGATCAGTCGATTCGCATGGTCAAGTCTCAATTAAATTGATTTGTAGTAAATCTAGAGTCGCGCCATTGAGTGGAATCACCATTCCACGATTAGAACTTTGCGCCGCCTCTATTCTTAAAAAACTTTATGTAGAGGTTAGAACTCAGTTCGAGTTTTCGATAGATCAGGTAACATTGTGGTCAGATTCTACCATTGTTCTCTGTTGGTTAAAAAAGGCTCCTCATCTTTTGAGAACCTTTGAATCTAATAGAGTTGCAGACATCCAGTCCTTAGGAAACGAAGTCACATGGAAACACGTTCGATCTGAGGATAATCTAGCTGATGCTCTTTCTAGAGGACAGTTACCATCTGACTTCGTCAATAACACTCTTTGGACTTCCGGTCCTAAATGGTTAGCTCTCGCTGAAAACGAATGGCCTCAATCAATTGAAAATTCACTTTCTGAATTACCTGATTTAAAGAAAGGTATTTGTCTTCTCACAACTCCGTCTTGTGACGAGATTTATTCACGTTTTTCGAACTTTGAGCATTTCACTAGAGTAATCGCTTATATATTTCGTTGGAAAAATTCAAAGTCTAAAGAAAGTAGCTCAGAGGTCCTTCCAGAAGTCTTAAACGTCGAAGATAGGATAAAGCAACTAATTAATTTGATACCTCCATTGAAATATTCAGAAGTTGTAAACGTAGAAAGTCAAATTTTGAATATGATCCAACGCGAAAGATTTCCTTTAGAACTTCGACGTTTGACTAAAACTTCTGGCGACGGCTCGGTTCGTTTTAGAAAAGGTACTCGTTTTGACGATCTTCATCCTTTTGTAGATGAAAAAGGGCTTATCCGTGTAGGGGGACGTTTAAAGAAATCCAGTCTTCCCTACGATCAGAAACATCCTCTACTATTACCAAGCAAACACCCTGTCACTGATATGATCATTCGACAAATCCATCAATCGAATTTACATTCTGGAATTCAATCTACTTTTTATGCTATTCGAACTACGTTTTGGATTTTAAATGGAAAGGATCAAATTAGAAATATCGTTCGCCATTGCGTGGAATGTATTCGTCAAAAACCCAGGGTAGTTCACGCTCAAATGGCTGATTTGCCCACCACACGAGTAAATGAGTCGCCGGCCTTCTGTCACACGGGTGTGGATTTCTTCAGTCCGATTTCTATCAAGGAAAAATTACATCGAAACAAAGTCTTTCTCAAAACCTATGGTTGTGTTTTCGTGTGTATGGTCTCAAAGGCTGTTCACATTGAACTTGCTACTGATCTCTCTGCTGAAGGTTTCTTGGCCGCTTTTCGCAGGTTTGTCAGCCGTAGAGGAGTTCCCAAATATGTCTTCTCCGATAATGGTACAAATTTCGTAGGGGCAAACAAAGAACTTCAGGAACTTTATAATCTCTTCAACACACCAGAGTTAAAAAATTCGATAGGAAACTATGCTTTATCTAAAAGGATTGAATGGCATTTCCATCCACCCTTGTCCCCCCATTTCGGAGGTATTTGGGAAGCCGCAGTCAAGAGCTTTAAGCACCATTTAAAACGCGTTTCGAAAGGCAGAACTCTCACATATGAACAACTCAATACTTTTTTGATTGAAATCGAAGCGATTTTAAATTCTCGACGATTATATTCTGTTTCATCCGATCCTAACGACCCTTTAGCCATAACACCAGCTCATTTATTGATAGGACGTCCGTTTCATATTTTACCCGAAAAATCATTGCTTTCATTTCCAGACAATCGACTATCGACTTCCAATTTCATTACTAAAGCCAGACAGGACTTTTTGAGTAAATGGCACAAAGAGTACCTTCACGAACTTCAAACGCGCCAAAAGTGGCATGAATCCACTGCAGAGCTGACACCTGGTTCAGTTGTGATTCTTATGGACGATATTACAACTTGTTCAAGATGGCCACTGGGTGTGATCCTCGAGGTGTTTCCTGGAAGCGACGGCATCGCACGAGTCGCATCAGTGAAGACAGCCAACGGCGTTTATAAACGCAACATTACGCGTCTTTGTATGCTTCCTAGTACTTAGATTTAAAACAAAAACCTCTCTGTACATAGTTTGTTCTTATTCCAAGAGTTTAATTGTTTTAAGTCTAGGTCAATTTACTGTTTGTGATAAACCATGCTAATCAACGGAACAGTCCCTCCAAAGGAAACAGATTCCATTTATTTATCTGGTCTTCTTGATGTCAGATAAACCAAAGATTCTCGTTAACGTAAATTAAGGGATGTAAATAGGTTATTTTTCTAAAAAAAAAAACGTCTAGCCAATCGTAGCTTTACTCTATTATTTGTTCTATTTCAATCATAATTCAGTTGTGTAAATTATATCGTTCATTTGTATTTAGTGATCATTTCATCTGCGCCATATCGTTACTATAAGTTACTCTAATCCGCAGCTTGCGCCCGGAGTATGTTCCGTCCTCACACGTCTGTAACGCGCGTGCGCATGAGCGGGTGGAATGTGTGGTGCGAGTATGCATGAAAACTGCGAGAGATGGCGGCAAGGGTCGCCGAGCTCTCGCCCGCGATCGTGGACTTACGCGAATAGGGATGAAGGGCGCGCACTTTTCTCAACGACCACGGCAGCAGGCAGATCTGCGTCGCGACTAAAACCGTGCAGCTGAGCGAACAACGAACGGGAATCAACGATTCTCTGTCACAACGTGACTCGAACGCCTTCTTGGCATTAACATTAACGCCTTAGTGGTAATTAACGTCGAAATTATTTCCGTGCGTGTGTGTTCAGTGCTTTGTGTGTGCGTGCCGCGTCACTCGCTCTTACCGTTCTTTATAAATCTATAATTTGTTCAATGTTGTATCTTTTTTTGTGAAGTAATAAATCAGGGTTTTTTATGCCGATACGGCTTTTTCCCACAACCACGTGTTTTATTCTTAATTTTTCCATTCTTAGTGCTTTATTCTTAATCTTTCAAATGTTAGTGTTAAAAAATATAAATATTAAATTCGATTAAAATAAACGTTAAAATCAATTGACACATTCTTTAATATTAATTAAATTATAATAGCTTTCTTGCCACCTAGGGCAAGTTAGCCCGTCACGTCAAAACAATATGGGAATCTGTTAGTTTATTATAAAACTCATTCTTTTCTGGCAATTTTGTAGACGATACCTTATCAAATGCGTCTACATAATCATGTAGAAATATACCTTTCCGTCTGAGAAGATCTATCATTTCATCTGTGAATCCATCTGATCTAAACTCTTTCACCCATATAGGCACGTTTTGTAGATATGATGCGAGCTTTTCCAATGTTGATGGTAGAAAACGCCAAGAATCTATGAATCTAAAGCTGACGTCGCAGTCATCTATGTATTTCGTGAACGAAATATATTTCTCCTTATTGTGAGGTATTAGACTAACTCGTCCTTTCATCAATGTAGAAGTAGCGATCTCTTTCAAAATGAAGTGAGTATCATAATTGAGGTTATGAAAAACAACGGGAATGAATCTTGATTTCTTATAATTCAAATTACATGAATTGTGAGCTGCACCTCTGAAACTGAAGAGAAAAAAGAATTCTTTCTTTCTTTCATTGGGAATCACCAAAAATTAATTTTAAATATAACTAAACTTATAACATACCGTCCTGTAAAATGACAATGGTCTCGCACTGCAAGTTCGTCATCACGGATTCATTTTCGACATATATGACAAACGGTTGACCTCTGGAAAAATAATTCTTCTAGAGCTGTGAGTTTCATTGGTTAAGGATTCTTGTAGAGATGATCTATCTTCTCACTTATTGATTTTAGTTCTCGAACAAACCATTCTGCAGGTGTCTCTTGATCTCTAAATTTTTGTCTGTAAGATTTATAGACAGATAATCTGTCATCAAAGCTGCATTTTGTGTAGTAACCTATGCTGTATGCTTCATGTAGTTGAAAAGCATTCTCATTCTCAGTAGGCTTCAATAAACATTCAAAATCAGCATAAATAACGAAAGGAACTTTTTCTCTCTGTTTGTAATCTTCGAATTTGAGAATGTTGTTCTTTGAGTCTGGCAGATTGATCCGGCAATTATTCATATTTTTACAATGATTTTCATGAATTTCCAATCTTATTTCATTATAGAAAACTTGTAAACACCTTTCACAGTGGTATCATTCTCTATTAGCTTTAGACAGTTGAGAACCCAGAAGACGAGACATGCTTTTGATCCAAACGTAATGGTATTTAGGCATACTTTCGTCACCATCAGCAAAATTATTTTCTTCATGCTCATCAATGTAAAAATCTTGAATGATAAGTAGATTTACATGTCTACTCTTCTTTTCTGGTTGATTATTATTTTCTGGTAGATTTACATGTTGATCTTCCTCTTCTGGTAGATTTACATGTTGATCTTCCTCTACTGCTTGATTTTCTTGTTCAGCCTTCTTTTCTGACGTAACGTGACAAGGCGATACTTCAAATTTTGAACCATACTTTCTGAGCATGTATACATTTACTGAAATATTATTCAATTTTTCGAATTTTGAAATATCTTTCAGTTTTACTGGGAACTGTATATCACTAAAGATCAATTCGTTCTCATGTACACGATATTGATTATCCCTGTTGGAATTATATTTGCTGGGATATAATGCTGAAAGAATAGCATATTTGAAACACTGATTATCATTGTTATGAACATTAACACATGCTTTTTTGTTTTCTATAAACTTTGGGAGAGGAATATAAGAACTGCCCTTGAAAGGAGAATATTTTTCATATTTATACCCAAACTTTTAATACTCTTCAATGTCCAGCCGGAATCCTTTTCCTGAAATTCTTCTAGTTCTGTAAGAATGGGTTCTTTGATATAGTCTTTAAATAAAAGATTTAGTCTGTAGTACTTTCACTCGTGAAATATTTAATATCGGTCGTTTCCTCTCCATTTTTCTGCATAGAAAATTCCGAGATAAAATCTGAATTTATTTTCACAGCATTGTATTCTTCTAAGCATTCTTGTGCCTTAACTTTGAAGAGCTTTTGTGCATCACTTAAGAAACTCAGAATGTTCATGTGTTTTATATTTACAACTACGCCAGTCTTGATTCGATTTTGGAATGCCGGCTGCACGTCTCGCCACTCTAGACTAGCTTCTGTTTTCTCAGATTGTAGATTGCCTCCTCGTTGAAGATGTTGTTCAAATTCAACTTGCACGCACGAAAGATGAGTCATGCAAGTTTGACATTTCTGTTTCTCTCCTCTTGTAAGTTTAGATTTTGCAATTTTTTCATTTAATTCTTTTATGGTTGAATTACACATGTCCAACCAATAATGAATATCGTTATTACTTAAATCATTTATACTTTGTAAAGTATCACGAAGAAGCTGAACAAGGCGTTCCAAAAGATCGATGGATGCCATATTTACTTTTTTCTCACTGTAATAGCACTAAAATAGCACTAGAATAGGACTTCACAAATGTGTACGATAGTCAAGACTAAAACTCGTTGACCGCGATAGATGAACTGTGCTTATCCAAGAAACCGCTTCCGTTTTTGTATGCAATGTCGACGTAAGTAGAGGTAGAAAATTCAAATAACTGACCAAGGATAAAATGAAGAAGAGGGAGATTTTCTTAGGTAGGGATGAATTTTCTTTCATTTGAACCAACTAAAATAGTTCTTTTTGGAAAGAGGAAGGAGATTTTTGAAGGGAGGGATGCATTTTCTTCCGTTTGAACTAACCAAAAAGCGGCTTTTCATCCCTCCAATCAAGAATATACTTTCTTTTTTGAACGACCAATCCTAAAAGAGCATGAGGCGGAGTTTCTTGTTATAAAATCAGGATGAGAGAATTTTCCTATTCATTCTCCGAGTTCCCTTCGTACTGAACTATCAACTATGTTCTGATGTTCAGAAATGCCATACTTCAATTGCAAGAAGAGAATGTTTATATTTGTGACATTCAAGGATTCCAAAGAATAGCAGAGGATTCTTTCATTTTCAAAGAAGTATGTTTTCTCAATTTAAAGAAAACTGCTTTACCGACTGCATACCTCTTTAAACCTCCTATGACATTGGAAAAACTGACAGCAGAAGAAAAATCTATGACTCACTGGGTGGAGAAGTATCATCATGGAATTGCATGGGACGCTGGAGATATTCCTTATCATCGTCTTCAACGAATTTTCCAAATTTGCTCGCAAGGGATTCAGAAATTATACGTTAAGGGAGAACAGAAAGTGCAATGGCTGAGAAATCTCATACTAAATGTGTCAGTGATATATAATATGACTCTACTTTCATACTTTTTTCATACATTTCATACTATTTCATACTATTTTTATACTTTTTTCATACTTTTTCATACTTTTTCATACTTTTATCATACTTTTTCATACTTTTTCCATACTTTTTCATACTTTTTCATTACTTTTTCATACTTTTTCATACTTTTTCATACTTTTTCATAATTTTTCATACTTTTCCTTTTACTTTTCTATGCTCGTATTTCTTACGTTTTTGTTTTTATTTACAGATTAATTTCAAACGTTGAAGACTTTGGATGTCCATCACTAGAAACGTTATAGAGCGATAAGCATTATGTATGTTTTAATCACATTCTCTGCATTATAAGGAAACCTATATGCGCTGTACATAACGTTATCTCAATACGAGCATGGCTACTAGATTATTTGGATGCTAAATTTGGCCAAGATGAAGTAGATATCATTTTTAAAGGAATACATACTCATGTGTATATTGGAAATAAATTTTTATTAAATATTCTGTAAAAAAAAAGAGAAGCTTGATGATTGAATAAAAAAAAAATAAAAGAAAAATCATTTCACGATATTATTCTTTCACAAATATAAAATTAAAATATAATAGATAAAATGTATATCAAACATAGAGTACATCTGGGTGTTACTGCGGATATTTTACATTAATTAGAATAAAGCATTGTTCATCATCTAGACAATATCAATGTGCAAAACACTATTTTTCATTTAAAAAAAGAACATTTTTTGTATTTATAAAGATTTACATTGCTTTGAAATTTACTTACTTATAAGGAAAACAACGGAAAATGGAGGAAATGAGAAGGGGAATAAACGAAAATAAGTTGAAAAAATATTTTTTCATTATATTCAGAAAAACACTTATTACATTAAAATTAATATATAATAAAATAATTATTTTTTTACATATATGTATATATATATATATATATATATATATATATATATATATATATTACATAATAACTAATCGATAAATGTCACATCTTCTACGATGCGAGGTTTTACTATTGATGGTCGCGGTGGTGGTGGTGGTGGAGGTGATGGTGGTGATGGTGGTGGTGGTGCTACTGTCGCTGCTATCTTCGTTTGAGTTTTATCCTGCACTCGGCTATGCATTCGCAGCCAATCTCGTTTCGCTTGCTTACTTTGAAGCAAAGCTTTGTCGTCCTTCACTTGATCTGAAAAAATAAAAACTGCAAAAAAAAATAGTTTTAAAATATAATATAATATAAATATTAAAATAAAATAAAATTTTAAATTTTTGTATTTCTTACCAATCTTTGTCGACCTGGAAGGTGACTTCATCGTATGCATTCATCTATAAAAGAAAAGAAAAAAAAACAAATTATTAGATTATTATTTATTATTTAAGTTTTACATAAAAAAAATGAATAAAAAAATAGTTACCTTCAGCTTTCATCTTTCGCTCGTTGTTGCTGTTGCCGCTGCTGCTGCTCGGCGATGAAATTTTTGGAATCCGACCAACATCGTGTATACTTTTTCCTTTCGCCGCCTTTAAGCTGCCCCTTGAGCTCGAGCTTGAGCTGGAACTAGAGCTCGAGCTGGAACTCGAGCTGGAACTAGAGCTGGATCTCGAGCTCGACCTTGATCTCGGCGAGCGAGCACCGGTGCGCTCTCTTGAGGTATTATTCCCTCGTATAACTGTTGCATAGCAGCAACAGGGGGTAGTGGTGGTACTAAAAAATAAATAAACATTTAACATAATATTATTTTAATTATTATTAATAAAATTCTATAAAATTTTACTTACATGAATGTATCGCATCCATTGCCCACGACACATGGAAATGAGCCACCAGATACGATCCCGCATCATTTGCAAATTTGTCTTGCTATTTGAAGCCATCTCGAATTTTTCTTTCAAATTTCAAGTTGATATATTTTTTGAAATTTGAAAGTTTACTGACTGACCCAAGTTTGTGCCCTAGAATTTATATCATCAGAAGAGCTTACCCCTTCTTTCACTTATTCAAGAAATTCTGCGATTGGTTAAAAATTCTCCTCCCTTAATTAGAAAAATGCCTGCCTTGCAGAAATTTTCCTCCCAGAATTTTTTAAGAACCACCTCCCTGTCGGTCACATCCACGCCTACACATTTTTTTCGTGAAAGTTTCTACAATCTTGATGTCGAGAAAGTGCATCTCTAGAAGCTGGCGTCAAAGCTGTTGGGAAAAGTGCGACCTGCGCGAAGTCCTTCAACGTGTACCAAGCCTTGCTGTAATAAATCGTTTCTCGCCCAAAAACTGGCAGCGTATAGGCCTAAAAAAAAGCAAGCGTGCGCACAGTAAGCCTTTCTCTAAGGGTCGTGTATTGTTGGGAACAATTTACTACTACCCGCACAAGGACCTTCAACATGCGCTATGCCTTACTGTAATAAATCGTTTCTCGCCGAAAAACTGTCAGTGTTTTAGCTCGAAAATTGACTTTTCGATCCATGCGCGCAGTATGCCTTTCTCAAAAGGTTGTTTATTGCTGGGAAAAGTGCCACCTGCGCGAAGTCCTTCAACCTGTACCAAGCCTTGCTGTAATAAATCTTTTCTCACCGAAAAGCTGACAGCGTATAGGCCTAAAAAAAGCAAGTGTGCGCGCAGTAAGCCTTTCTCTAAGGGTCGTGTATTGTTGGGGACAATTTACTACTACCTGCACAAGGACCTTCAACACGCGTTATGCATAACTGTAATAAATCGTTTCTCACCGAAAAACTGTCAGTGTTTTAGCTCGTAAAATTGACTTTTCGAATCCATGCGCGCAATATGCCTTTCTCAAAAGGTTGTTTATTGCTGGGAAAAGTGCCACCTGCGCGAAGTCCTTCAACCTGTACCAAGCCTTGCTGTAATAAATCTTTTCTCGCCGAAAAGCTGACAGCGTATAGGCCTATAAAAAGCAAGCGTGCGCGCAGTAAGCCTTTCTCTAAGGGTCGTGTATTGTTGGGGACCATTTACTACTACCTGCACAAGGATCTTTAACACGCGCTATGCCTTACTGTAGTATAGCGTGTATTGCGGAGAAAAACTGACAGTGTTTTGGCTCGAAAATAGACTTTTCGAATGTATGCCCGCAGTATGCCTTTCTCAAAAGGTTATTTATTGCTGGAAAGTAATTTACTACTACCTGCTCGAGGACCTTCAATCTTGCGCCATGCCTTACTGTAATAAATTCGTTTCTAGCGGAAAAAAAATAGCAGCGTATCTGCCTGAAGAAAAATAAATTTCCGAATACCTGTGCACAGTAAGTTCTCGATGGCCATTTACTGATACAATCTTCCTGCTATCTGCGCGCATCTACACCGCATACCTGCGACGAAGACGTTTATTGCTAGCAAAGTCAGTGAGCAACGTTCTATCTATTTTTAAAAGCAGAGGAAAGAAAGGCTGACCCTTTCTTTTCATTCATTTTCGGCTACTTTCCATTTCCTACGCATGCCATCTGTTTCTTCGAAAAGAGGAGCAAAGAAGCTACTCTTTTCCCTCTCTTCGGGTGGAAGAAAAATGTTTACGTATTCGGGCCTACAGAGTGGGGATAGAAAAAATCAGATACGAATTCTAGATCACTTTAAGAGGGGACAGTTCAGAGGCGGTGCTCAAAACACACACACAATACGAATCCGGTAAAAATTGGAGAAGGGACCAGGCATAGGCCTTATACACACTACAGATTCTGTATCACTTTGAGAGGGGGTAAATCCATTGGAGGGGCTTAAAACATACAATACGAATGCTCAAAAATTGGAGAAGGGAGCAGGCATAGGCCTTATACACACGACCGATTCTGTATCACTTTGAGAGGGGGTAAATCCAGGGGAGGGGCTTAAAACATACAATACGAATGCTCAAAAATTGGAGAAGGGGACAAACAGGGATAGGGCTTATACACACGATGAATACTGCATCACTTTGGCAGGGCAGGGGGTGATACAGAACCCGCGTGAGCCAGTATGCCTACAGCCTATCTACTAGTATGAATTAGAATAAAAAACATTATAATAAAGTATAATAAAGTATAAAAAGAAAGAAAAAGCATCAGAAAGTATGAAACAAGCATGAAAAAGTATGAAAAAGTAAAAAAATGTATGAATAAAAATGAAATAAAGGATAAAAAATATAAAAAAGGATCAAAAACAATGAATCAAAAGTATTGAATAATTAATAAAGTATAATAAAGTATGAAAAAGAAAGTAAAGAGTATGAAAAAGTACGAGAAAGTATGAAAACGTATGAAAAAAGTATGAAAAAGTATGAAAAAATATATAAAAGTATGAAAACAATAGATAGAAGTATGAAAAAGTATGAAAAAGTGTAAAAATGTATGAATAAAAATGAAAGAAAGTATTAAAAATATAAAGAAGTATGCTAAGGATGAAAAAGCAAGAAATAAAATATGATAAAATATAAAACAGTATGAAAAAGAATAAAAAAGTATGAAAACTGTGAAAAAGAAACAAAAAGTATGAAAAAAGTATAAAAAACGTATCAAATGATGGATAAAAAAGTATGTGAAAAAATCAGAAAGCTTGGGAAAGTATGAAAAAGTATATAAAAGTATGAAAAAGTATGAAAAAGTATGAAAAAAGTATAGAAATGTCTAGGTAATAAAAATAATACAAAAGAATGAGAAAGTATGAAAAAGTATGATAAAGTATGTTAAAGTATGAAAAAATATGAAAATATATGAAAAAAATAAGATAAAGTATATAAAAGTATGTAGAAAGTATAGAAAAGTATGAAACTGAATGAACAATCTATGTAAAAGTATGAAAACAGTATAAAAAATATGAATAAGTATGAAAAAGTATGAAAAAGGATGAAAAAACTATGAAACAGTATGAAAAAAGTATGGAAAAGTATGAAGAAAGTATGAAGAAAGTATGAAGAAGTATGAAAAAAGCATATAAAAGCATAAAAAAAGTAGAAAGAAGTATGAAAAGTATGAAAAAGTATGAATAAAAATGATAGAAAGTATTAAAAATATAAAAAGTATGAAAAAGAATGGAAAAAGTATGAAAATGTATGAAAAGTACGTGAAAGTATGAAAACGTATGAAAAAGTGTAAAAATGTATGAATAAAAATGAAAGAAAGTATTAAAAATATAAAGAAGTATGAATAACAATGAAAATAGAAAAAAAAAGTAGGATAAAGTATGCTAAGGATCAAAAAGCAAGTAATAAAATATGATAAAATATAAAACAGTATGAAAAAGAATAAAAAAGTATGAAAACTGTGAAAAAGAAACAAAAAGTATGAAAAAAGTATAAAAAACGTATCAAATGATGGATAAAAAAGTATGTGAAAGAATGAGAAAGCTTGGGAAAGTATGAAAAAGTATATAAAAGTATGAAAAAGTATGAAAAAGTATGAAAAAAGTATAGAAATGTCTAAAAAAGGTAATAAAAATAATACAAAAGAATGAGAAAGTATGAAAAAGTATGATAAAGTATGAAAAATATGAAAATATATGAAAAAAATAAGATAAAGTATATAAAAGTGTATAAAAGTATGAAACTGAATGAAAAATCTATGTAAAAGTATGAAAACAGTATAAAAAATATGAAAAAGTATGAAAAAGTATGAAAAAGGATGAAAAAACTATGAAACAGTATGAAAAAAGTATGAAAAAGTATGAAGAAAGTATGAAGAAGTATGAAAAAAGCATATAAAAGTATAAAAAAAGTAGAAAGAAGTATGAAAAGTATGAAGAAGTATGAATAAAAATGATAGAAAGTATTAAAAATAAAAAAGTATTAAAAAGAATGGAAAAAGTATGAAAATGTATGAAAGTCGTATGAGAAAAGTATATAAAGGGATGACAAATGTATTAGAAAGTATGAAGAAAGTATATAAAAGTATGAAAAAAGTAGAAATAGGTATGAAAAAGTATGAAGAAAGTATATAAAAGTATGAAAATAGTAGAAAGAGGTATGAAAAAGTATGAAAAACTATGAGTACGAAAAAAAAAGTAATTAAAATTATAATGAAGTATGAGAAAGAAAGATAAAAGTATGAAAAAGTACGAAAAAGTATGAAAACGTATGAAAAAAGTATAAAAAAGTATGAAAAGGGCGGATGAAAAATTATGAAGTATAATGAGAAAACATGAGAAACAGTATGAAAATAGTATATATATATAAGTATGAAAATAGTATATATAAGTATGAAAATAGTATATATATAAGTATGAAAATAGTATATATAAGTATGAAAATAGTATAGAAAAGTATGATAAAAGTATGAAAGGAGTATAAGGTATGAAAAATAAGAATGAAAAAATACGAAAAGAATGAAAATGCACGAGAAAGTATGAAAAATGAATAAATTATAATAAAGTATGAAAAAGAAAGATAAAAGTATGAAAAAGTACGAAAAAGTATGAAAACGTATGAAAAAGTATAAAAAAGTATGAAAAGGAGGATGAAAAAGTATGAAGAATAATGAGAAAACATGAGATATTATGAAACAGCATGAAAATAGTATATATAAGTATGAAAAAAGTATAAAAAAGTATGATAAAGTATGAAAAAGTATGAAAAGGCATGAATAAAAGTATGAAAAAGTATAAATAAAGTATATAAAAATATGAAACAAGTATGAAGAAGTATGAAAAAGTATGAATAAAAATGAAAGAAAGTATGAAAAAGTATAAAAAAGAATGAAAAAGAATGAAAAATGTACAAAAAAGTATGAAAAAAAGTATGAAAAAGAATGTAAAAGAATGAAAAAGCATGAGAAAGTATGAAAATGTATAAAAAAGTATGGAAAAGTATGAAAAAGTATGAAAAAGTATGAAAAAGTATGAAAAAGTATGAAAAAGTATGAAAAAGTAAGAAAAAGTATGAGAATGTATGAAAAACGTTTGAGAAAAGTATATAAAAATATGAAAATGTACTATAAAGTATAAAGAAAGTATATAAAAGTATGGAAAAAGTAGAAAGAAGTATGAAAAAGTGTGAAAAAGTACGAATAAGAATAAAATATAGTTTGAAAAAGTATAATAAAGTATGAAAAATAAAGAAAAAAGTATGAAAAAGTACGAAAAAGATTAGATAGGCTATAGGGATACTGGCTCAGACGGGTTCTGGATCACTCCCTCCCCTCTTAAAGTGATCCAGAATCCATTAAGTGTATGTATAAGCCCTACCCAGTATTACCTCGGCTCCGATTGTTTCAGAATTTGTATTGTATGTTTTAAGCCCCTCCACTGTCTTGCCCATTCCCCAAGTGATCCAGAACCCGTAGTGTGTTTAAGTCAATCTATATGTCTCCTTCCCTTCGCATTCATTAAAAAATCTGGAGTCTGTTTGCTCCTTCTCCTGCATTACCCTGTTAGAACAAGATTTTGTCTTCTGACGAATAAAAAGTATATCTATCTATATCTATCTATCTATCTGTTACATCTAGATCATCCCCTAACATACACCTTCTCGTCTTCAAGCTATATGTATCTTAACATACTGAATCCTACTTATTGACCTACATAAGGAGTATCCTACCTTGTCTACCTCATACTCCACGATGACACACTCAGCCACCCCAATATTTCCCGAATTCCCTGCCGCAACTCTATACCTTTCTCACCCCCTTCTCGAGTACGCATAATTAATTCCTAGTTTAGGCTAAGCATGCGACCCCCGTGTGGTTATAAAAGGCACAGTTCCTATCTATTTACCCTCACACTTTTGCCTTCAGCATAAAGCCTTCTGCATTCGAACTTTGAGCCGTAAGCACGTACGCACCAGTTTGTTATTTGACTTCTGACTTGTAAACGGGACACGCCCTTATACTCGTACTTCACTTTGTACTTCTTATATAATAAATTTGCTCTTAAACTTATTTGCTCGCGCTTATTTATTAGCTGTACCTGCGCTCCTATTCATATCTCCCGCCACCATCTCGAGCACGACACCGAACGCAGCGCAGCTCAGCCGACCCGACTACAAGGAACCAAGGCCTACACGCACACACACACACACACACACACACACAACGTAAGCCCCAAAATACTTTGCTAGTCTTTGTGATCCTATCGTAAACTCGGACTTCCTATTTTCACCACTATCATATTAAACTCCCAGGTAAATCACGCAAGTATTGACCAAAAGTAGAGGCGAACGCAATTTAATTCCATATTAACTTCGCGCTATTTATTGCTGACACACGACGTAACAATTGGAGGCCCACTCTCCGCGATATTTTAATAGCAATTAGCGTGGATAACAATTTTTTTTTCGAAATTCAAACATGTCCAACGTAGAATCGGAAAAGAAATTAAGAAATGAAGAAATTAAAAAAAAAAATATGTAACGGCAACTGACCCAAATTTTACAGCAGGCGATCGCGAAACAAATTTAGGAGAATTATTAGCATTTTTACAACAACGATATCAAATCGCGAGCGAACAGATTCCGGAACGCGCGGATGACGTAAATAAAATTTGCAAATTTTTACAAGATGGCATTGAGATATCAAAGGTGCATGACGCGTGTCGGGATGAATTATTGAGAGACATACTTCTAGAGTCCATTCACAATAATATTAGTTGCAAAGAAATTATAGAAACTATTATAGATAGTAAGTCAATTAAGAAATTTGAGCGCGAAATACACACATTTTTTAACATTTTGACATGCTTGTTTAGAATAAAACGGGTTCAACGAAGATCTTGATATGAATTCATGTTGCAAATGATATTATTGTTCAAACATTTGATGTTTCCAAATTTTCCCGAAAAATTTTCTATGATGACGCCTGTGACATCATGAAATAATCGGAAACTTCATTTTTTTCCAAAAATTTTCTAATTTATACCGAATTTTGAATACTGACATCGAATTTGAATAATTCAAGATGGCGGATCCAATATGGCGGACATTTTTTTCAAAAGTCAACCGATTTGGGCCAAATTTGATACACGGGGGTTTTCAGGGTCGCTGATAACGAATCAGATCTTGGATCCAATATAATGAACATTTTTTTCAAACGTCAACCGAATTGGATTTAATTTTGTATATTTACTTTTGAAATAATGTTTGAAGAAAGCAGCCAAGGACGAAAGTGCCAAAAATTATTGTAAAGAATGAGAGGAATATATTATGTTAAAGTTGATTCGACCCTTACCAAATTAAAAAAAATAAATAATTTCTTCCACCATTATATCAAAAGTAAATATATAAAATTGAATCCAATTCGGTTGACGTTTGAAAAAAATGTCGGCCATTTTGGATTAGCCATGTTGGCGAAATTCGCCAAAATTCGACGAAAACGTCATTTAATTTTCAGATAGATTAAAATCTGCCGCTCAAGAAGCATACGAGGCCGCGTTGCGTGAAAAGAGGCACAAACCAGATCTTAAAGCCGAATTAGAAAAAGATAGTGTAGCATATTTCATTCGCGGTTTGCAATGGGTTTTAAAAGGGCGAATGGGCAAACCCGAGTCTCTAGAAGCCGCGATTGAACAAGCAATCGACATAGAGCGCGATTATGCATTCCAAAATACAGACGAACAAATGAGTATACCACAGCCTCCTACACAAGCAAAAATTAACGAAAAAGAGTTTGCAAAAATTAACTTAGTCGATAGCAAAAAGACAGAAGCGTGTCAAATATGCCATAAATCGGGTCATACAGTACCTAATTGCTGGTACCGCATCAATGTCGCCGATGCTCCTAAGGTGCCGACCACTTTCAAAAAAGGCAACTGGGCCACGCTCGATCGTGAAAAATCAATACCGTCTAACCCGCAGAGGCGGCCGCAACGTGTCACGCAACCATGGAAAACACCCGAAAATAAAAATCAATACTCCAACTATCTTCCCGCTACCAATGTACATCAGCCAAACCAAGCTTGGAACCATTGGAAGAGCGAATGTAGCAAGCTTGCATATAATAACAAAATGCGAGAAATGCATCAGGAAAACGAAAATAGGTTCCCGGAGAACGATGCAACCAGGGAAATCCGACAACCCCAGCGTCAAAATTATACGTGAAACAATCAGCAATACAATTAATAAAAAAGATTGTTTTCTTAAGCATTAATAAATGTTCACCAACTATTATACTAAAAACAAATTGCTGCCCGCACGCAACCGTTGTCTCTAATGCTAGACACCGGCACAAATTTCAAAAGAGCTGCGTAATGTTCCAGTCGATGCTAATGAAATTTTAGAACTAACCGGTATAACAGAAAGTAGCATAAATACGTATGGCAAAATTCCAATGCAATTTCATGATTTATCATTTTACTTTCACTTACAATTCCTATTGAGGACGACGGTATGCTCCGCAGTGAAATATTTATCAATTATGATGCAGATATCAATTATAGAGAACAATGTTTTATAATTGATAATTATAAATTGCCTCTAAAATTACCATCAATTAAAAATAAAAACGTACATAAGTTTTTAACAGTTATTTTTACCGGAAACGTAGAACAGCGCATGCAATCAAAAGCCGAACTTTTGCCAAATTCAAGCTTTTAACATCGAAATTCGCAAAGCCAAAAATCATATACGATAATCACTTCCAATGCGAAATCCGAAAGCCGATATCCGAAAAACGAAAACTTTTAATTATAATACTGAAATTCAAAACCCCGAAAATCGGGATCCGAAATTCGAAAATAGTAAATTAAGAGCAAAAAATCGAAATCAGAATAATTCAAAATTAGAAAATCAATCGAACTCCGATATTCGAAAAACGAAATCGTGGCAGAAGCAGGAACCGCCCATTTCTAGCAAACTACCGCAAAAAACTATCAAAATTCGAATTCCGAAATCAGAAAATAAAAAAGCAAAAAATAATATTTTTAGCTCTTGTTTTAGAAAAACAGAAGCAACGCTGTTAAAAGACAATGAAAAATCGCTTTAAAAAGCTGATACAGCATCGCTGTTAGAAGCAAATAAAATATCGAATTCAGAAATTAACGACAACGTATTTTTGGAAGAAAATAAACTTGCATATGATGAAATTAAAAATTGCGCTAAAAGTGAACTTGAAAATGAACTTTTAGAAAAATTGAATTACATATTGAACCCATTCGTATTAAACAATTCCGCCACCCTCCTTTACTAAATCAGGAAATAAATAGGCAAGTGCAAGAATTACTAGCCAATAATATAATCGAGCCCTCGATCAGCTCTTACTCAGCACCAGTATTTTGCGTCGATAAAAAGCCCGATTCAAAAGGCCGATTACAATCATCCGGTACCTAATATAACTGATATTTTAGACAAATTGGGGCGCGTAAAATATTTTTCGGTATTCGATTTAGCTTCCGGTTACCATCAAATTTTTATAAAAAAAGAAGATAGACACAAAATAGCCTTTCATTTTAATTTAGACGCTTTTCATTTCTGCAGAAGCCCGTTCGGACTAAAAACAAGTGCATCCGTTTTTCTTGCTCTTATCACGGCACTAATCGTAGGTATGAAAGGTGCAGTAGCATTTTTTGATGATATTTGTATTTTCTCTGAAACCATCGAAGAACATTGGGATATAATAGCTGAGCTATTAAAAAGATTAATAAAAACTAATCTGACATTGCAACCTGACAAATGCGAATTTTTAAAGGAAGAAATTAATTATCTTGGGCACATTATAAGCAGTAATGGCTTAAAGCCCGATCCAAAAAATATAGAAGCAGTAAAAAATTTTACAGTTCCCAAAACAGCAAAAATTATTAAACAATTTCTGGGACTGGCCAATTATTATAGACGTTTTATACCTAGTTTTGCAAACATATCCAAACGTTTAAACCTTTTACTAAAAAAAAAATCAACCATTTATAGGGGAAAGAAATTCTGAGGAAGATTTCAAAAATTTGAGAGATCGATTATGTGAACCGCCTACCTTAGAACATCCTAATTCTGATAAACAATTTACTGTTACGACTGATGCTAGAGGGTACGCTATCGGTGGAGTGATTTTGCAACAAGAACTTCCTATAACTTTTGTGTCACGAGGCCTCACCCCAGCTGACGCAAATTATTGCAGTTTTTCGAAAGATGCTTTAGCTATAGTATTTTGTACAACTCAATTCAGACCATACTTATATGGCAGAAAATTCACTCTTATTACAGACCATAGACCATTAGTCTGGCTAAACTCGCACAAAGATCCAAGCTCTAGAGTAACGAAATAGAGATTAATATTGACAGATTACAACTTTGAAATTACGCAAATATTAATCATTAACGATACCACAAATAGCAATTTGTTAGCAAGTGAGCATGAGCAAGCTAACAACCAGAGTGAGCTGGACAGAGAAATGAATAATCAAGCATCGGAAAGCCAGGTAGGGCCAAACGCCGCCGATCCATTCAGCATGATGACGCGCCTACGCGCAGGCAGACAGACAAGCACACGATACGCGGCAGCCATCCAAGCCCTCGCACCACGCAAGAGAACAGCCGGAGGTCGTAAAGTATTTGACGAAGAGAGGCCGGTGACACATGACACGGCCACTGCAGCTATAGAGATAGTAAAAATGTCCTCATTCGCAGCCGCGCCGCGCGGAAATTTTCAAGGGTGGGACGGTGAAAGCACGTGATTACATCTTAATGTAACTACTCTTTTAAATGAAAGTTCAAGCGAGTCTAATGAACTACTCAATTCGGAGCTCACACATAGTGACTCACACGCAAACGAACTCCCTAGTAGAAATATTATTCATTCTAGAGAAAAATTATTTTTGCGAATAGACAATTATTTATATTTCGTCAATTCCATAGGCCAGCCACTTGCTAAAGGACCAAAGCAATTATATGAAATCAGTAAACTACCATGTCTTGATAATTTAACTGTTGGTGAACCTAAATTAATTAAAGTTAATACGAGATTCCATATAGTAATACCACTTAGAAACGAGCAACGCGAAAGTTTAATAAATATCATGCATATTTTGCAAATTTCAATTAATAAATTGAGTTTCATTTTAATTGAAAAAGAAATTAATACATTTAGCGTAGCAAAAAATAAAAATATTGAAAACATTGAATTCAATTTAATATTAAACAGTGTTAAAAAAGAATTATATTCAACAAACATCAAAATAATTATATATAAAAATTATCGAAGAAATGCATTGTTCTACGATTGGTTGACACGAAGGCGTCAATAAAACCTATAATAGAATTAGACATAAATATAATTGGGAAAATCTTAAGCAGGAAGTACAAAAGTTCATTAAAAAATGCAAGCAATGTCAATTAAAAAAATTAGTTACAGTCAAAACCAAGCAAAATTTAATTATTACCGATTATCCAGCAATACCGTTTGCTAAAATAGCTCTTGATATAGTCGGATCATTGCCTAAAACGAAAATGGGTAATGAATACATACTTAACGTGCAAGATCAATTTTCGAAATTCATAATTTTTGTTCCCCTTCCCGATCAGACAGCAATCTCAGTATCTGACAGATTTATAAAAAGATTAATTTGTATTTTAGAAGCTCCTCAAGCTATATTAACGGATCAAGGGACAAATTTTCTAAGTAAATTAATGACGCACGTAGCCAAGAGATTCAGAATCAAGCAAATTAAAACTACCGCATTTCACCCGTGTCGAACGGTTCTCTCGAGTGAGCGCACGCGCCGTTAAGTGAATTTCTCAAGATGTTTATTTCTAAAGAAGCCGACTGGGTCGAATTAGCAATGCTTAACCATAATTCCGGGCGAAATGAATCGACCATTTTCACACCTTATGAGCTTGTGTTTGGGCGTCTAGCACAACTACCATCAAGCGATTCTCCCGCCGCCGATGACCTCTTACCAGCATACACCAACTACATGTAAGATCTTATCTCACGCCTGAGCGCCTTAAGTGAAATAGCTGCCGAAAGAATCCCCTTAGCTAAGGAGAGGGCGAAGCGATATTACGACTTACAGGCTAATAAATTCGATGATCCGTATACTGGTCCTTATTTATTGTTACATATTTGGGAAAATGAAAATGTAAAAATACAGTTGAAAGAGAATAAAATAAAGGTAGTGCATATGAATCGCCTACGCTTTTTTCACATTCAACCAAAATAATATGATCAAATAACAATATATAATTCACTAATTTCAGATAAAATCTACACGCGACCTTCAAAAACAAGCAGTTGATCTCAAAATTTATTTAACTAATTATAATATGTAAACATTTGTTTCACGTACTAGACCAGCAGTAATAGCAATATGCGAGGTTTTTTTTACCATAAAATTTTAAAAATAAATAAAATTGTTAATAATTAAAGTATCGCAAAATCAAAGCGGAAGAGAATGACTGAAAACTTTATTCAGCATTTTTACAAGTGGATAAAAGAATCTCGAAAACAAATAAAGAACATTTAATCTGACCTAACTCTATTCAGTAGACAATCTTATGCATGATCATATAAAAATACAAAATGAGAAAATACAAACGAAATAACTTAGTTAAGCAAAACAGTTAGTGTTATAAATACATAATAAAAAATAAAAAAAAACAACAGATACATGAAGAAAAAAAAACTAATAGATATATGATCATCAAAATCAATTTATTTTTGCGTATGTAGAAATTAATAGAAAATTAATTCATTTGTAAATGTTAATTTCACTTTATAACTTCCGATCAACATCTATTATAACGTGTTCATGACTTAAGTCATTTTGTTAATATGACCAATTTAAAAAAAAATAAATAAATAAATTCATATGTTATGTATTATAATGTTTAGAATAACCGTCTCATAGTAACATGACAAACCAGTCAGTTTTGCCGATATATATCAGTCAATATAACGTAGTATAACAGGCGAAAGTGTCAGTTGTATTAAAATACCACTAGCATTTTGCAATGCAAAATATCTAGTCAGTAAATGAAAACCAAAACAAATGTAAAGATATACTCTAAGTAAACGTAATCGATTATTGTGATTGACAATCACTACTACCATACAAACGATTAAAAGAAATACGGCGGATGAAATATATTAACATATCGTTTTATATTCGTAAAAATTTTGTATGTAAGGTACGAACAAAGCTTTAGAATACAATGTTTATAGCATTCTATTATCTCATAGTATATTATAGTAGCATTATAATTATCAATCAATAAATTGACTAGTACCATAAATGTAATTGGTGCAATGAAAGCATTTATCGTACTGATAATAAATGTAAATTTCAAACGTTGAAGATTTTAAATAATCATGCCAATTTTTACCATTTCCACACACATACAAAAGGGTACATTTTACGACAACTCACCGTCTCAACAGAAGCAAAAAATAACTATAATATCTCGTTAAATATTAAATAAGTTATAATAATCTTCGTTATAAAATGTTGTATCTCCAGGAACTTTGACAAACTATTATAACACCTCGAATGTATAATAAAATATGTAATGTACGAATGAAGTTGTAATAAGATATTTCAGCAATATAGGTATTCTTAATTTTTTAAAAACTTACTTGGTTATTCAAAAATACAAATATGTATTAATATTTAAATAAGATTGATGAAAAATAGTAACCAAATTGAAACCATGTAATTAAGTATACAGAAATAAATCTTCGTTAATTTAGCCATTAGGTAACCGATTGATATTCCATTATTAATCATACCACACTATAAACAACCTTGTAAAAATACGAACAAGTAAATAAAATGAAATATATGACATATACATGTGAACAATTTAAACAACTTACACTATACATATAAAGATTAACAAAATTAAGTGACAAGTATGTAAACAAGGCTACTTTTTCGTATTTTATCTCACACTTTTGCCTTCAGCATAAAGCCTTCTGCATTCGAAGTTTGAGCCGTAAGCACGTACGCACCTATTTGTTATTTGACTTCTCACTTGTAAAAGGGACACGCCCTTATACTTAACTTTGTCCTGCTTATATAATAAATTTGCTCTTAAACTTATTTGCTCGCGCTTATTTATTCGCTGTACCTGCGCTCCTATTCATATCTCCCGCCACCATCTCGAGCACGACACCGACCACAGCGCAGCTCAGCCGACCCGACTACAAGGAACCAAGGCCTACACACACACAACGTAAGCCCCAAAATACTTTGTGACCTTGTACCCAAAAGTCTTTGTGATCCTATCGTAAACTCGCACGTCCTATTTTCACCACTATCATATTAAATATTATCTTCGCTATCCTGCTTTCTCTAGTGCCTCGACTCCCAGGTAAATTACTCTAGTGTTGACCAAAACTAGAGGCGAACGCGTTTTAATTCCATATTAACTTCGCGATATTTATTGCTTACGCACGACGTAACAACCTCTTCTTTCAGTCATCCAGAAACCGTTTGTGTTTTATCCCTACTCAAGGTTGTTTTTGATTTGAGAAAAGAAGGAAAGGAATGCCCTCTCTCTTATTTTTGAAAAGAGATGAAATGCATGATGGTTTAAAGTATACGAATGCTGCCTACTATCTTTTATCTTTTAAAGGAAGGCGACTCTTAGAAAAATTCGTGGTCACTGTCATGGTAAAAGGAAGGTCGGGATGTGATGTATACGAACTGATAAGTCGAATGATCGCAAGGAGTGCGTTTGATAGATAAAGTCGCGGTGACTTTTTCCGGTGAAGGGAAAATCAGGATGAGCAGATGCACATTAGCGGATGTACACAAACCGATACGCCGACTGCTTTAATGTGATTTTTTTTTCTGGGCTGTTTTTGGGTGTAAGAACCGACATGTTGACTGCGTGCAAGGAAATGCATTCGACCGAGCTATAAATAAATATGAAAAGCGTTAAATATTTATATTGTTAATTTCTTTTTCAGAGGTGAAGAAAGACCACAGAACTCCTGTTCGAGAAAATCGGCCAGAATCGGCACGAGACTGACTGCAGAAGGTGAATGAGAGCCTTGAAGATAAAGAGGAAAAATGAAAAATTAATCCGCCCCTTAAAGAAAATAAAGGGGTAAAAATAATGGAAGATGATTATTTAATTGACCACGTTATTGTAGGATCATATAAATAATAATAAATTGTAATTATTTTGAAATTAAATGTATAAAAAATTAATGAATTAAATAAATAAATATAAAATTATGTGAAAAAATAATAATCTTTCCGTTAATTTATCATCGTTATTATATTCACCCTAGATGAACCTACCATAATTATATTGTGCTTTTAAAAAAAAAATTTTTTGTTGTTTTTATTCATTCCAAATATACATATCTAGTAATGTGTTTACTTAAGAATCTTGTCAGTAACAATTATAATTTCGTGTTAGAATTTTTGTACATATTAAGTTGCAAGATTTATTTGTTTTTTAAGGAAAAATAACGTAAGGTATCAGTAATTGCTAGGGGGTAGTAAATGGGTTGATCACCCTATTATATACTAAGGATATAAGGACATATAATGGAAAAAAAATAACAGATCCAATTTTCCATTTATTTTTCTTTTACTTAATAAATTTTTATTTCCAATATAAGCATGCACATACATCTCTTTTAAAATTATTATCTGCTTCATTTTGTCCTAATTTATCATCTAAGAATTCTAGTAGCCAAGTTCGTATTGAAACCACATTATTTATTGCACACATAGGTGTTCTCCTAATATAGAGGTCGTGGTTGTAGCATACGCAATGTCTATAAATTATTATTTTTTCTAGCGACGGACATCCAAAGTCTTCAACATTTGAAATTGATCTGAAACAGAGAAAGATCAGTGTAAGAAATTTGAGTATGGAAAAATCACGAAAAAAGTATGAAAAAGTATGAGAAAAAGTATGAAAAGTATGAAAAAGTATGAGAAAAAGTATGAAAAGTATGAAGAAAAAGTATAAAAAGTATGAAAGAAGTATGAAAAAGTATGAAAAATAAAGTATAAAAAGTATGAAAAAAGTATGAAAAAGTATGAAAAAAGTATGAAAAAGTATGAAAAAAGTATGAAAAAAAGTATGTAAAAAGTATGAACAAGTATGGTAAAGTTAAAACATACTATAATTTCATTATTTACATATTTGGCAAAAGTTTTGACAACCATTGCGCTTTCTGCTCTCCCTTGACGAATAATTTCTAGACTCCTTGCAAGCAAATTTGAAAAATATTATCAAGACGATGATATGGAATATCCAGAGTTCCATGCGATTCCATGATGACTCTTTTTCAACCATTGAGTCATGCATTTTTCTTCTTCAGTAAGCTTCTCCCAACACATCGGAGGCTTAAAGAGATAGGCAGTCGGTAAAGCAGTTTTTCTCACATTGAGGAAACTGCCTTCTTTGAAAATAAAAGAATTCTCTGCTATTCTTTGGAATCCTTGAATGTCACAAATATAAACATTCTCTTCTTGAAATTGCAGTATGGCATTTCTGAACATCAAATCATAGTCACGCGTTCTAGCCATCTTGCAGCTCTGTAGATAGTTTAGGAAAAGTGATCTCAGAGAATGAAAAGGAAAATTCTCACATCTAGATTTTATAGTATGAAACTCCGCCTTATGCTCTTTTAGGAATGGACGATGAAAACTAGCCCAATTTTGATTCGGTGGACAGAGAAGACGATTTTTATATGCTTCAAAAGAAAGATAATTCATCTCCGCCCAAGAAAATCTCCCTCCTCTTCTCAACAACCAGCTCTTCATTTTTACCATTGGTCAGACATCGAAATTTTCCACCTCTTCTTTCGTTGACTTTGCCTTTAAAAAAGGGAAGCAATTTCTGGGACGAGCACACTTCGTCTATCGTTGACACCGAGATTCAGCCTTAACTATCGTGCAAGTTTGTAAAGTGATAGTCTAGTGGTATATTACTGAAAACAGTAAAGATGGCTTCCATCGATGTTTTTGAACGCCTTGTTCAGATTCTTCGTGATACTTTACAAAATATACATGATTTGAGTAATAACGATATTCATTATTGGTTAGACATGTGGAATTCCACCATAAAGAAATTAAATGAAAAAATTGAAAAATCTAAACTTACAAGAGGAGAGAAACAAAAATGTCAAACGTGCAAGTTGAATTTGAACAACGTCTTCAACAAGGAGGTAGTTTACAATCTGAGGAAACAGAAGCTACAGTTGAGTGGCGGGATGCGCAGTCAGATTTCCAAAATAGAATCAGGACTGGTGTAGTTGTAAATATAAAACATGTGAACATACTAAGTTTCTTGAAAGATGCACAAAAGCTCATCAAGGATAAAGGACATGCTTAGAAGAATATAATGCTGTAAAAGTAAATTCAGATTTCATCTCGGAAATTTCTATGATGAAGAATGGAGAGGAAACGACAGATATTAAGTATTTCACCAGTGAAAGTACCACGTTATTCACGTCAACAGATCTAGAAAAATGGTTTAAAGTGAATATTAAAGAGCCCATTCTTATACAAGTAGAAGAATTTCAGAAAAAAGATTCTGGCTGGACTCTCAAGAGTATTATAAATTTGTGTATAAATATGAAAAAATATTCTCCAATCTTGGGCAGTTCTTACATTCGTCACCCGAAGTTTATAGAAAATAAAATAGCATGTGTTAATGTTCGTAACAATGACAATCAGTGTTTCAAGTATGCTATTCTTTCAGCATTATATCCTAGTGAAACTAATTCCAATAGAGTAAATCAATATCATTTACATGAGAATAAGCTGAGCTTTGATGATATAGAATTTCGTGTAAAACTTAAAGATCTTCCGAAATTCGAAAAACTAAATAATATTTCGGTAAATGTATCCATGCTTAGGAAATATGGTCCAAAGTTTGAAGTATCGCCTTATCACATTTCGTCACAATAGAAGAAAATACATGAAAATCAAAAGAAGGAAAAAAATGAAAATCAAAAGAAGGAAAAAAATGAAAGTCAAAAGAAGGAAAAAAATGAAAATCAAAAGAAGGAAAAAAATTAAAATCAAAACAAGAAAAACCATGTAAATCTACTCATTATTCAAGATTTTTACATAGATGAGCATCAAGAAAATAAGCAGCGTGAAGAAAATAATCGTGATGATGACGGGATCTTACCTAAATACCGCAACGTTTGGATCAAAAACATGTCCCGACTTCTGCGCTCTCAAATGTCTAAAACCAATATAAAATCATACCACTGTGAAAGGTGTTTACAAATTTTTTATACTGAAAAAAGGTTGAAAATTCATAAAAATGATTGTGAAAATATGAATGATTGTCGAATCAATCTTCCGGCTCTTAAAATAACATTCGAAGATTACAAAAAGAGTGAGAAAGTTCCTTTTGTTATTTATGCTAATTTTTAATGTTTGTTGAAGCCTACTGAGAATGAGAATGCTTTTCAGTTTCATGAAGCATACAGCATAGGGTATTATATAAAATGCAGCTTTGATCACAGATTATCTGGATATAAATCATACAGATAAATAAACGGAGATGAAGAGAAACCTGCAGAATGGTTTGTTCGAGAATTGAAATCAATTTGTGAGAAGATTGATAAGCTCTACAAGAAACCGAAACCAATGAAACTTACAGATATCGAAGATTATCTTCCTGGAGGGCAACCATTTGCCATATATGTCGAAAGCCAATCAATCGCGATGAACTCGCAGTGCGAGACCACTGTCATCTCACAGGACGGTAAGTTATTAGATTAGTTATATATTTGAATAAAGAAAATAAATTTAGTGAGTTTAAGAAAATAATTTTTTTCTCTTTAGTTTCAGAGGAACGTCTCATAATTCACGTAATTTGAATTCTAAGTATTCAAAATTCATTCCCGTTATTTTTCATAACCTCAATTATGACACACATTTCATTTTCAAAGACATCGGTACTTCTACATTGATGAAAGGACGAATCACTGTCATACCTCATAATAAAGAGAAATATATTTCTATCAAAAAATACATGGATGACTGTGACATCAGTATTAGATTTGTAGATTCTTGGCGTTTTCTACCAGCATCATTGGAGAAGCTTGCAACATATCTAGAAAACGTGCCGATAGCAGTGAAGGAATTTCGAGCAGATGGATTCACAGACGAAAAGATAGATCTTCTCAAACGGAAAGGGATACCCAAGCTTCTTTAATACACCACCAGATTCAGATATATGTTACATTGCTGAAGTAGACTTGGAGTATCATGAGGAAATACATGATGAACATCGAGATTTTCCTTTTTCCGCAGAGCATTGTGCACCATCTGGCTCAAAGCAGAAAAAACTTCTCACTACACTTTACCATAAGATAAGGTATGTGATTCACTATCGAACACTTAAACAGGCATTGGATAATGGACTTCGATTGAAAAAGGTCCATAGAATTCTGAGTTTCGAGCAGAAGCCCTGTCTCAAACCATATGTTGAATTAAATACTGAGAAGAGAAAGCAAGCGAAGAATGAGTTTGAAAAACTTTTCTATAAATTATTAATTAACGCTATCTATGGAAAGCGTATTGAGCGAGAGCGGTCTCGTGTTGTTGTACGATTAGTAAATAAGTTCACAGGTAGATATGGGGCAGAAGCACCCATAACTCAACCACATTTTCACACCTATGCAATCTTTGATTAAAATTTAGTTGCTATTTAGCTGAAGCGAACAAGAATCACAATCAAGAAACCGATATACGTTGGTCTTTGTATCCTTGATTTGTCCAAAACATTAGTTTATGATTTCCATTACTCGTATATGAAACAACGAGTACGAGAAAAATGGAAACTTCTTTATACAGATACTGATAGTTTGATATATGAAGTTGAGGACATTGATATGCATATAATAATGAAAGAAGACTTTCACAGGTTTGATACTTCTGATTATGATGAAAATAATCAGTTTGACATTTCTCGTGTTAACAAGAAAGTTCCAGGATTGATGAAAGATGAATGCTGTGGCAAGATCATGACAGAATTCATAGGTTTACGGAGTAAAATGTATAGCATTTTGGTTGATGGGGGAGAGATAGTGAAAAAATCCAAAGGTATAAAATCCAGCGTTGTGAAGAAAACAACAACTTTCGAGGATTATCGAAGTTGTCTTCAGGATGTTGTTATTCTAAAACGTGAACAGTGCAACATTCGTTCAAAATTGCACATATTGCATATTGAAGAACAGAATAAAATTGCTCTAAGTCGTCACGATGATAAAAGATTATTATGGCCTCATAGTACAGACACTTTACCTTGGGGACATTATTATGGAGGAGCAGATGGCGCAAGCTGCACTTCGAGTAGAGGGAGAAGTTGAAAAATAAGAAAAACAAGAGGAAATGGAAACGAAGAGGGGGAATACAGTAACCAATGAAAGTAGAGCAACCCGAGTGGGGATTGAGGCTACAGGACAAAAAAGAGAAGTGGAAATGGTTGCTGTTGATGATGTCAAGAGGGGGTATGAAGTAACCAATGAAAACAGTGCAACGCGAGTGGGGATGACACATTATAGTAATGAAGGCGAAGAAATCATAATTGAATATGGCGTGTTGGAGGAGTTCATGCATGACTGGGATCCATCAATGGAGAAGATAAGCTCCGAGGGAGAAGATAGAAGGGATATATTACAGGAGGCAATGGAAGGGGTAGAAATTGAGGTGAAAAATGGGCTATATCAACGGACGGACCATGACGAGGAGCATATTCGAGTAAACGAAGTGTTCGAGAACTACCAACCTTGTGGAAAGAAACCAAGACTCAACTAACTTTCTAAGTGAGTTAACACTTAATTCTAGCCAAAATTTTTTTTCTCTGACAAAATCTTTTTTTTTAACAAAATGATTATTTTTACTTTTTTCAGAATGGATCTATCTACAATCAATGAGATTGCTGAACGTGACTTCTTGCCGAGGAACAAAGTAACAGATTTGGAAAAAGATCGCGAGTACATGATGAATGCACTTACAGAGGTTGAGACAAGATTCGGTACAAAGGTCGTAGCCGAACTCGATGAAAGCTTTCAAATCTTTTTACCAGAGAAGATTTCATCAGCCATCCTAAAAGGTCAAGAGTTTATCTGCAAACTCTCCGACATTGCAAATAAATTTCGTTTGTTTATATTATATCAGGGTGGAACTTCTTTTAAGTTTGATATATGGGCTTAAAATAGATGATAATAATGTAACACAAAGATTTTTTTTTCAAACTATTTATTTGTTTAGATTAAAACTTGTACATAATAATAATAATAATAATAACAATAATAATAATAGTACATAAATAAATTTATACGATTGCTTTCTTCTTTACCTCTAACCTGTAGTTTTCACATTGCAATAAATCAAAGAATCTCATTTTTATCTATCCAACTATTATGCTCGCTACTGAACCCTAACCATTTAACATATACGCGTTTCCCACTCTTCATCAAAACTTTTTCTACTAGATTCATTTCAGGAGACATAGTTTTATGAATTTCGGTTTTATAAACACCGCCAGAGACTGGTTTATCATAGTAATCTTTGGCGTGGTTAGTTACTGGATTAGTTTTTACGACTCGAGTTATTGTGATATTTCAGTAGACCAGTTTGGTGTATAACCTTTTTTAAAAACTTGTTTAATCTTCCTTATTCGCACTTTATCTCCTACTTTGAATTTCGGTTTTCTCACTGGTAACTTTTTATTTGAAAAACGTCTCTTGATCTCTCTCTCATTTGTCTTCGTAACATTTTTAGGCTCAATTCCTATTGTCCGATGTTTTCTTGAATTGTAAGCTTCGACCAACTCAGGCAGGATATCCAACCATGTATAACTCCCTTGTTTGCTGAACTCTAACCACATTGTATTGTTTAATGTTCTATTAAAACGCTCACATATGCTTGCATGAAGATTACTATGTGAAGAATATAGGTTTATCTTGTACGTATTCATGAGTTTCTGAAAGCTTGAATTGTAAAATTCTTTTCTTGGTCAGTTTTTAGATTTGTCGGTACGTGTTCTTGTTTTAGTATTGACTCCATAGCTAGAGTAATATCATTACCACTCTTTGATTTGATTGGGATGGTCCATGCATACTTTGAAAGTGTATCTATGACAGTAAGTAAGTAGCGAAAACCTTTGCTTTTGTTAGCGTGTGGAATCATTTCTACAAAATCAGCTTGCCAAGTCTCATCTATTCCACGTATATCATATTGTCTTCGCTTGTAGATGCGGCGTGCTGGTTTGTGCAACTCTTCAGCTATTTTTTGTCACTCCATTTTACGATAATATGTTTAAGGTTTAAGAAAAATTCATGATTATGAAACTTTTATTGAGTCAGAATTTGTTTCAAAGTATTCTTTGAATTTTGACTCAAGATTAACTAATCGAATATTAACAGGGGAAAGAACATTATTGATTTTCTTAAATTCAGTGTTTATGGGATTCTCTAAGTCAACTTTCATTACAGCCATTATGTTAGTTAGATTTCCAACTTCTCTACTTCTAGTTTTCAGAAGCACTTCTAAGGTGACTGCATCATTAGGATGACTTGGATAAGCAAGGTTACATAACCTTTTATTTTGTAAATCAAAATTACCATCTAATGTAATATTATAACAAATGCCTGGTGGACCGCGACTCACTTCTTACGTGCCCTCAAGTTTTCTTCCGAACACGTTGAGACTCATGATGCTACTGATCTTATAAAAAAAGATGCATTTCAATATATATGTTCTGCTTCACGTAGTTCCTCAATAATCGATTGTATTTCATTGTCGTGATTGTTATTTCCAGTAGATCGTCTCGCAACTAATAATCGCAGTCGCTCGATAAGCTCGTTTGGATCATCCCAGTAGAGTAGATCTATAGAAGAATTTTTCTTTGCTATTTTATATTTAGGTATGAGGCCTCTTCCGGTGGTTGATTTATTTTTACAATCGCTACGGAACATGGATCCTATGATATTCTTCTTGAAGAGTAATTCCATTAGACCCCCACTTTTAGGATAATTTGCATTTTTTAATTTTACCATTTTATCATCAAATTGAATTTCTGAATCGCCAATCATATACACTCCATTGACGTTCCGCACTCCGTATATGTTGTCGATTTCGCTGCGGCTTTCATTTAACAATGATAAAGAGTCAGTTTCTTCATGCGTAAATCTGAATATTGAATTGACTATTGTGTCATACACCGAAGGAAAATCATCATCATCCTCATCTTCACTCGTAGATATCGACTGATTTAGATCGTTTCCTATACGAGTTAATTGATCAAATCTCAGTCGATTTCTTGATATATTTTTCCAGAGTTAGATGGACCGCAGATTACTGCTCGTATACTATCTGGAAGTAATTCTCCATGTCGCTTCTTTCTCTTCTCTTTTCTAAAATCAAAGTTCGCTATGGGGAGTTTAACTTTCTGCTTAGAAAAATCCATGTTCAAGAGAAGAAGTCGAGATTGACATTGAGCTCTCGAAATATAAACGCTTGTTTTATACTTTGATTATCAGTTGTAAATCAGCACTCGAAGAGAAATGATCGTACACAAATCTCAGAAAAAGGCAAAAGGTTATGGATTGCTTGATAAAGTGATAAATAACTTGCCGATTGAAATGCATCTTCCTGGATATCAGTCCTATGGTCCCGGCACTAAACTGAAGAAACGAACAAAAAAAATGTAATCCTGGAATTAATCCGCTTAATCAGGCATGCAAAGAACATGACATAGCGTACTCTGATAAAGAATGGCAGCGTGTTAAAGCCAAGGCTGCCAGTCTTGGTGAAAAAGCATATGCTTATGCTGTTACAAATGCTATGAAATTAAAAGGAATAACTGGAATGGGTCTAAAATTTAGTAATTTAGTGACGGCTGCTTCAAAATCAATGTCACCAAGTAAATGTTCCCGCAAGATTATTCAATCCGTCTTGAAAGGTGCACGTCAAGCTGTCAAAAACGTTGGCCTTAAGAGGAAAGTCATCATTCCACGTGTTCTTCCTATTCCATCAAAAATTGGTGAAGTTCTTCCTTTTCTTATCCCACTATTTACAGGATTAAGTGCAACCGATGCTCTGGCAGGAGGAGCTACTGGAATAGCTAAAGCAGTAAATGATGCTAAAGCTGCGCAGAAAAATCATGAAGAATGTAAGAGACATAATAAGGAGATGGAAACTATTTCTTTAGGCAAAGGTCTCCATTTTAAACCATATAGAACTGGAATGGGATTATTTATGAAACCTCATGTTGGTCATGGTCAAGTTACTAAAAAAAAGAAACTTCGATTTAACTTTGCCTAATCGTCCACTGACTGACTATGATCTTATAAAATATGCTCATATGTTGCAAATCCCACATTTCCGTGGCGTTTTCATGAGAAATAATCTGTTTTCTGATTGTCCATGGAGTAATGAATCTGCTATTATTAACTTGGATGATTTTCAAAATAGAGGTACTCACTGGGTGTGTTATCGAAAACGTGGTTCCGAAGTAATTTATTTTGACAGTTTTGGCGATCTTAAACCTCCTATTGATCTCATGTAATATTTGAACGTGAAAGAAGTAAAATACAACAATGAGAGATATCAGAATTTTGACTCATTCATTTGTGGCCATTTTTGACCTCAATTCTTAACCAAAAGGCTATGAAAGAGTAGTTTGTAGATGTAAGAGATCATTCTCTTTCAAACAGTCATGGAAGATAGTTTCACTTTGAGTCTTTCAGGGAAATCTTCGGTTTTAGAAGCGCAATATTTTCCTTCAATTGAATTACCTCAGCATAAGAATTTTGTTTCGGGTTTAGTTGAACTTTTAACATTCAACTCGATTCCCAATGTTGACCATTCTTATAACACACTTCATCTGAACGGAGATATCATTACTATTCCTACTGGCAGTTACGAGATTGATGCTATTAATAAATTTTTACAAGAAACTTTGAAATAAAAAGAAATTGAATTTTCCTTGATAGCTAACAACAATACTCTCAGAAGTGAAATTAATTGCAGTCATCCATTAGATCTCACACCTCGCGATTCAATAGGCCATCTCCTTGACTTCACTCCTCGTATTCTCAAAAAAAAACTCACCACAGTTCTGATTTACCTGTAAGAATATTGAGCATCAATGCACTCAGAGTAGGGTGCAATATTACTGCAGGATGTTACATTAACAACAAAAAAGTTCACATAATCCATGAGTTTTTACCCTGAGTTCCTCCAGGATATAAAATCTTAGAAGTTCCGTCTCATGTCATATATCTACCACTTAGTGTCAAGTGCATAGATCATTTTCATATTCGAATCGTAGATCAGGATAGAAATTTGGTGAATTTCCGAGGAGAAGAAATTACTATTAGACTTCACGTCAAATCTGTATAATGGGCATCGTTTTCTATCCTAGTGTGCATATAAGCCAACCATCATGGCAATCAGTCATCAGTCGACCGACGAAACTTAAACCGTTAACACGGCAGAGCATTCAGTTCCTGAAAAGCCAAGGTTTAAAAATTCGTGCAAAAAATTTACCTGCATAATTTTCTGCTGCTTCTAGAAAAATGGACGAAATTCTAAGCATTCAATCAGGTCTCGTATTCGATGAGTCTATTGCTCATTATGAGGTTCACGCACATCAGACATACTCAACATTAAGCTTTGATAACAGTGATTAAATTCGTATATCTATTCAACATCAAGATTTATATCTCTTACCGTCACGTAGTTCTATACATGTATGTGGAAAATTGAACACCACTAGAGAATGAGAAGAAAAGGTATGTGATTCACTATCGAAGACTTAAACAATCGCTGGATAATGGGCTTCGTTTGAAAAAGGTGCATAGAATTCTGAGTTTCGAGCAGAAGGCCTGGCTTAAACCTTATGTCGAATTAAATACTGAGAAGAGAAAGCAAGCGAAGAATGAGTTTGAAAAACTCTTCTATAAATTATTAATTAACGGTGTCTATGGAAAGTGTATCGAGCGAGAGCGGTCTCGTGTTGATGTACGATTAGTAAATAAATTCACAGGCAGATATGGGGCAGAAGCACGCATAGCTCAACCACATTTTCACAGCTGTGCAATCTTTGATGAAAATTTAGTTGCTATTCAGCTAAAGAGAACAAGTATCACAATCAAGAAACCGATATATGTTGGTCTTTGTATCCTTCTTTTGTCCAAGACATTTATTTATTTATTTAAACCAGAAGGAATTACAAAGTATTGTCTACCCCGTAATTCCCTGTAGAGGTAAACAAAGTTACCTATGCACAGGTCCGGTGTAAGTACATCTAACTTAAGTACTACTTAAAACTATAATTCTAAACTTAAACTTAAACTCTAAAAAGTACAATTCTAATTCGAAACTTAAAACTAAATATTACAACTGTGACTTTATACATTTTTTTTAACTTAAATACTATTTCAACAGTGTTGTAAAATTTGTTATATAAAATTTAACATTAATTTAGGCGATTATTATATCTTTAACATATAGTCAGTTCCATATATAGTACTCTCCTCGAGTACGTTTCAATAATATAATTTCTATAGGATTTAATCCATTTCTTTAGTTTGTTTTTTTGGTTTACATTACTAATTTCTAGTTCTTTTAAATTATTTGGTAAACTATTGTAAATTACTATTGCCTTTGTATAACTGTTTTTGTTATTGACTTTTTTCTGACTTTTTGATATGGCTAAACTTTTATTTCTTGTTATACTGTTACAATGTATGTACTTATCTTTAAAAGTGTTGTAATGAAATTTTAGAGATTCAAATGTAAATATTTGTTCTATATTCATTGGGTAATCTAAAGTTATAGGATAATTTTTATTCACAATTTTTAGAATTTTATTTTGCAACCTTTGTAGACAGGTTATATGAGTTCTGTAAGCTCCGCCCCAAGCTATTATACCATAGCTAATTATACTATGAAAAAATGCATCGTATATCATTTTTAAAACTTCTTTAGGCATTGATTTGGAGATTTTATAAAATATATAAGCTAGGTATTTCGTATTTTTAATAATGTATTGTATGTGTTTATTCCACTTTAGATTATGATTAAAAATAATGCCCAGATATTTACTTTCTTCAACTCTACAAAGGTTTTTATTTTTTATCTTAATATTTATATATTCAGGAACACTATCATTGTAGATACCGAAAGTCATGTATACTATCTTCTCAATATTTAAGGACAATTTATTTAATGCTAGCCACTTTTCAATTTTATTCAAATAACTATTCATACTTTCTTGAGCCTCGCTCCAGGTATTTCTAGTTGCTATAATTGTCGTGTCATCAGCATATGACGCTATTGCTTCAGGCGGGATTTCTTTCAAAATATCATTGATATAGAGTATGAAAAGCAATGGGCCCAAGATTGTACCTTGGGGAACTCCCGTTATTATTACCCTGTAATTACTTAGATTATCATCTATTTTCACTGCTTGATACATGTTATTTAGATAACTTGTAAGCAAATCCAACGCCTGTCCCCTAATTCCATAACAATATAATTTTGCTAATAGTATTTCATAATCGACAGTATCAAATGCTTTTGCTAAATCCAGGAATGTTATAATTGTAGGTTTTTTATGATCCAAGTTATTATAAAGTATATTTGTCACATAATTCAAGGCATCTTTTGTACCAATTTTTTTCATAAATCCAAATTGATGTTCGGATATTATATTGCTTTTATTAATGAAGTCAAAAATTCTGTTATATAAAATTCTCTAAAAAATTTTAGCTACGTTAGAAATTAAAGAAATTGGTCTGTAGTTAGAAATACTATGTTTAACACCAGATTTGTATATTGGTATTAATTCAGCATTTTTTAATGCATCGGGCCAGTTTGCTTTTTCGATGCATAAATTAAATAAATATGTTCGAGGTATAGCTATATAATTACATATTACTTATAATGTTTTAATATGATTAACACTATCATTCGATTTTTGTTTTTTTCCAATTTTTGAATTAATAATATCCCATAATTTTCTGGGATTATTTGCGTTATTCTCTATTAGACTCTTATCATATTTAACTTTAGCATCTATTATTACTTTGTCTAGTATTTTAGCATAACTTTTGCACTGTGACTCAAGTTGTTTATTGCCTGGATTTAATTTCCATAGATCGTATAGCAATTGTTTTGTTTCACATGACTTAATAATAGCTTTAGTTATCCAATTTTTCCTCTACCTTCGTTCGTTACTTTTCTTTTATATTTTTGACAGTTCTGTACATGTTTTAATTTCATTAATTAATAGATCAGTAGCTAAATTAGGATCTTGTATTGACAAAATTTCATACCAGTTCCTATTATTAGCAATATTTATTAGTTTTTTATAATTTATTATTGTTATAGACTCTTTATTTACTTTTTTAACCTTGTTTATGGCAATAAATAGAGGGTAATGGTCTGTTATGGAGCTTTTAAGTTTATAAGTTGTTGCATTTAAACATGTTGATTTAATAAAAATATTGTCAATACATGACCCTTTACTATTTCTAATAGGTGGTCTTGTGATTCCTACATAACCAGGAATATAGCCTTTTTCTAAAAAGTTACAAATAAATTCTTGATTCAAAGTGTCTTGCTCTAATAGATCTATATTAAAGTCACCTATAACCAGATGATTTTTAATATTTTTCTTTTTAATTAAGTATTTGTTTATTTCTAGTATAAATTCAGTCTTATTTATATCATGAGATCTATAAACAGCTGAGATTTCCATGATACTGTCAGAATCGTTTTTGTTCTTTAAAGAAATACGTGTGTTAATAATTTTGATCCTACCAACTTCTATAACATTTGTTTTTTGAGCTACGCTTGTATGTACAAAGATCATTACACCATCATTTTGGTTAATTTAGCTTTCATTATAGTAACTCATATATCCATTAAGTTCATATAAGTTGTAATTGACTTATATGAAAGTTTCTGTGGTAATGACAATACATGGTTTATTGATTAAACTTTCTAACAATACTTTTAATTTATCCAAATTAGCATTCATGCTTCTTATATTCATATGCATTATTAAATCTTTTTTATTGCTTATTGCTGTATTAAGTATATCAATATTTCCGAACAACTTTTAATTTTTGACAGTATCTTTTTTTATAGTCTCTAATAATTCAAAATAATCTATATTATTATGTAGTATTAGTAGTATTTCTTGTATTTATTGTCGTCCGCTCTTTACTATGTACTACTATCCGTTGTCTGTGTTGGTAGAAATCTCTTGATGGTAAAATAGGTGCAATTGGATAATCCGTCGAGTCGATATACTTTTTTATTTTGTGCTTAAGGATCTCACAAGATGTCGCGTCATATGCCATATGTTCAACATTGTATTTTGTTTCATATTTGCTGTTGCTATATACACAATTTACACATTTTCTTATTTCACTTGTGCACTCACTGGATTTATGCTTACCCGAGCACTTTATGCATGCAGGACCATTCCTGCATTATTTGTTATGCCCTAATCTACCACATGCATTACAAGGACTAATGTTTATATGGTCATACACTCTACAGTTTTGATAACTAATAAAAAGCCTATTTTTCCTCTCTCTTAGTACTTATATACTTAAGTTAATGTATAAGAAATTCATTTATACATTAACTTCCTTTCAATCTTTTATTACAACTCTGGTGAAACGCGTTTTCGCATATAATGCAAATTTGTGTAGTACACTTTGATTTACCACAGCACTTAAAATTTATTTTACTGATTTTATCAGGACCGTGTTTATCATTCGCGGCCATCTTCGTCGTACATTAGTTTATGATTTCCATTACTCATATATGAAACAGCGAGCAGGAGAAAAATGTAAACTTCTTTATACATATACGGATAGTTTGATATATGAAGTTGAGGACATTGATATGTATAAAATAATGAAAGAAGACATTCGCAGGTTTGATGCTTCTGATTATAAATGAAAATAATCAGTTTGACATTCACCGTGTCAATAAAAAAGTTCCAGGAGTAATGAAAGACGAATGCTGTGGAAAGATCATAATGGAATTTATAGGTTTACGAAGCAAAATATACAGTATTTTAGATGATGGAGGAGAGACAGTAAAAAAAGCCAAAGCAACTCAGGCAGGATATCCCACCCGGGTATGCTGAACTCTATCCACATTGTATTTTTTAATGTTCTATTGAAACGCTCACATATGCTTGCATGAAGATTACTATGTGAAGAGTATAGGTTTATCTTGTACTTCTTCATGAGCTTCAGAAAGTTTGAATTGTAAAATTCTTTTCCTTGGTCAGTTTGTAGATTTGTCCGTACGTGCTCTGGTTTCAGTATTCATCCGAAAGCTATTGTAACATCATTACCAATCTTTGACTTGATTGGGATGGCCCATGCATACTTTGAGAATGTATCTATGACAGAACATTCTTTCAATTTTGTCTCAAGATTATCTAATCGAATTTTAAGATGGGAAAGAACATTATTGAATTTATTAAATTCAGTGTTTATGGGAATCTCTAAGTCAACATTCATTACAGCCATTATGTTAGTTCGATTTCTAACTTCTTTACTTATAGTTTTCAGAGGCACTTTCAAGATATCTGCATCAGTAGGCTGACTTGGATAAGCAAGGTTACATAACCTTTTATTTTGTAAATAAAAATTACCATCTAATGTAAGATTATAACCAATGCCTGGTGGACCGCAACTCACTTTTTGCGTGCCCTCAAGTTTTCTTCCGAACACGTCGAGACTTATGATGCTACTGATCTTATAAGAAAAGATGGTTTTCAATATATATGTCCTGCTGCACGTACTTCCTCAATGATCGATTGTATTTCATTGTCGTTATTGTTATTTCCAGCAGATCGTTCCGCAACTAATAATCGCAGTCGGTCGATAAGCTTGTTTGGATCATCCCAGTAGATTAGATCTATAGAAGAATTTTTCTTTGCTATTTTATATTTAGGTATGAGGCCTCTTCCGGTGGTGGATTTATTTTTACGATCCATTAAAATATTCATATATTTTCTACTCTTCGAAGTGCGTATACTCTCAACTTTGCTGTATCTTTTCCGTTCAGCATTTGATGCTTCCAGGATGCGGTTGTTTCTTGAAGAGTAAATGCATTAGACCCCCACTTTTAGGATAACATTTATCTCTCACTTTTACCATTTTAGCATGAAATTGAATATCTGAATCGCCAATCATATACACTCCATTGACGTTCCGCACTCCGTATATGTTGTCGATTTTACTGCGACTTTCATTTAACAATGATAAAGAGTCAGTTTCTTCATGCGTAAATCTGAATATTGAATTGACTATTGTGTCATACACCGAAGGAAAATCATCATCATCCTCATCTTCACTCGTAGATATCGACTGATTTAGATCGTTTCCTATACGATATTGACTGGTTTCAATGTATCACCAATAACTTTTTCAAAATATTCTCTCTCCTTTTTCAATAAAGAGTATTTTTAATTAATAGCCTCACGCGCTCGCAAGAGCTCGATGAGAATATTCTTTTCTTTATTGAAGTCTGACATGCTAACGACATGCTGTCTACAATTGAACTGTAGGTTTCGGATTCATAACTTCATTTTTATTGCAAAACAGTCAAATCCTTTTCTGTATCTACCATCGTCTATCACTCTGTCTTTGTCGATAACAACAAATCCATACATATCAATCTTCCAGCATTCAAAATAAAGATTTCATTTCTTCCCATACAGACAAATGCTCTGACGTTGTCCTGCTTGTCAGAAGCCACATCATCAAAAATCATAATTAAATTTGGTCAGACTTCATCTGGAGACACTACAGATTTACTCTCAGTAAAAGGTAAATATGATACACCTTCTTTTGGTTCCAAACCTTTTTCGAGAAATTGATACTTTGGCTGATTCAAGGATTTAGAGTATACGTACAAATTTTCAAATCAAAGACCATTGCGGTGTGTAATTAGAGCCAATAAACTATTCGTTTTTCTACAGGTAGATGACCCACAGAATACTGCTCGTATAGTATGAGGTAATAATTCTCCATGACGCTTCCTCCTCTTCTGTTTTCCGAAATCAATGTTTGTGACAGGAAGTTTGACGTTCTGCTCTCTAAAATCCATGTTCACGTGACAAAGTCTAGTTTGACATTGAACTATGGAAATATAATCGCATGATTTCTATTTTGATCTTTAGTTGTAAAACATCACTAGAAGAGAGATGATCGTACATATATCTCGGAAACAACCAAATGGTTATGGATTGCTTGATAAATTGATCAATAATTTACCTAACGAAATACATCTTACAGGATATCAATACTGTGGTCCCGGAACTAAATTGAAAAAACGATTGAAAAGGGGTGATCCTGAAATTAATCCGCTTGATCAGGCATGCAAAGAACATGACATAGCTTACTCTGATAAAAATGGAGATCGTAAAGCAGCTGACATGAAGCTCGCTAATAAATCTTGGCAAAGTGTCAAAGCCAAGGATTCCAGTCTTGCTGAAAAAGCATATGCTTTTGTTGTTACGAATGCTATGCAATTAAAAGAAAAAACTGGAATGGGTCTGAAATTAAGTAAGCTAGTAACGACTGCTAAGAAGCCAATGTCACCAAGTAATTGTTCCCGCAAGATTACTCAACCCGCTTTGCAGGGTGCACGTCAAGCTGTTAAGAAAGTTGGTGGTAAGAGGAAAGTTATCATTCCACGTGTTCTTCCAAGTCCATCAAAAATTGGTAGAGTTCTTCTTTCTCATTCCGCTGTTCGTAGGACTAAGTGTGACCAGTGCTCTGGCAGGGGGAGCAGCAGGAATAGCTAAAGCAGTAAATGATGCTAAAGCTGCACAGAAAAGCCATTAAGAACGTAAGAGACATAATAAGGCAATGGAAGCTATTGTTTTAGGCGAAGGTCTCTATCTGAAACCATATAAAACTGGAATGGGATTATTTATGAAACCACATATCGGTCTAGGTCAAGTCAATAAAAAAAAAAATTTCGATATAATTTTGCCAAATCGTCTACTGACTGACTATGATCTTCTAAAATGTGGTCATATGTTGCAAATTACACATTTCCGAGGTGTTTTTATGACAAATAATCTGCCTTCTGATGGTCCATGGAGTAATGAATCTGCTATTCTTAACTTGGATGACATGAAAAATAAAGGATCTCACTTGGTGTGTTATCGAAAACATGGTTCCAAAGTAACTTACTTTGACATTTTTGGTGATCTTAAACCTCCAATAGAGCTCATGTTATATTTCAACGTGAAAGAAGTAAAATGTAACTGTATAAGATATCAAAATTTTGACTCATTCATTTGTGGTCACCTTTATCTTCAATTCTTAACTGGAACACTATAAAAGAAAAGATTGCAGTCGAATGGGATCATTCTCTTCCAATCAGTCGTGGAAGGTAGTTTCACTTTGAGTCTTTCAGGAAAATCTTCTGTTCTAGAAGTACAATATTTTCCTTCAATTGAACTACCTCAGCATAAAAATTTAGTTTTGGGTTTGGTTGAACTTTTAATATTCAACTGGATTCCCAATGTGGACTATTCGAATAATAAACTTCATTTGAATGGAAATATTATCACTATCCCTACTGCCAGTTAAAAGATTAATGCTATTAATAAATTTTTACAAGAAACTTTGAAATCTAAAGTAATTTAATTTTCTTTGAGCGCTAACAAAAATACTCCCAGAAGTGAAATTAATTGCAGTCACCCGTTAGATCTCACTCCTCAAGATTCAATAGGTCGTCTTCTTGGCTTCACTCCTCGCATTCTCAAGGAAAAAAATCATCACAGTTCTGATTTGCCTGCGAAAATATTGAAAATCAACGCACTTACAGTGGAGTGCAATATTACCGAAGGTGCTTACATCAACAACAAGAAAGTTCATACAATCCATGAGTTCTTTCCCAAAATTCCACCAGGATATAAAATCTTGGAAGGTCCATCTCACGACATATATCTACCACTCAGTGTCAAGTGCATAGATCATCTTCAAATTCAAATCGTATATCAAGATGGAAATTAAGTGAATTTCCGTGGAGAACAAATTACTATTAGACTTCACATCAAATCTGTATAATGGGTATCGTTTACAATTCTAGAGTGCATATAAGTCAACCAACATGTCAATCGGTCATCAGACGACCGAAGAAACTCAAACCATTTAATCGGAATAGCATTCAGATCCTCAGAAGCCTAGGTCTAAAAGTTCTCGGAAAAAATTCACGTGTATAATTCTCTGCTGCTTCCAGAAAAATGGACGAAATTCTAAGCATTCAATCAGGTGCCGTATTCGATGAGTCTATTGCTCATTACGAGGTTGACGCACATCACCCATACTCGACACTAAGCTTTGATAATAGTGATGAATTTCGTAATTCTATCCAACATCAAGATCCATGTATCTGGAAAACTGCAAAAACCAGATGTAACAGCACTAACTAAAACTAAATTTATGAACAATTGCATTTGCCATCTGTTTGATGAAACTCGGTACGAAATTAATGCTGTGGAGATAGATAAAAGTAAAAATGTTGGATTAAGCAACGACTCGTGAAAGGTTGGACATCATTTAATCCGAATCAGACTCTCATGTTAGAAAATGCAGGCTGGCTTGACGTTAGAGAAGGAAGCAAAACTTTGGTAGATGCATACGGCAACTTTGACGTTTCCATTCCTCTGAGTATGATCTTGGACTTTGCAGAAGACTATAAAAAAATTATAGTTAATGTGAAGAATGAACTCATTCTCACAAGATCAAGAAATGACTTGAATGCAATAATTCAGGAAGGAAGTGTATCAAATAGTGTAACTTCATATGAAGACAACGAGGTAAAAATAACGAAGATAGAGTGGTTAATGTCATATGTTATTGCATCTGATAATCAAAAGATCCAGCTGCTGAATTTCATTGGCAAAGCTAATCCTATCTCTATGTGTTATCGATCTTGGGAGTTATTTGAATATCCTCTACTTCCGAGCACGAATAAACATGTCTGGACAGTGAAAACTTCAAATCAATTAGAAAAATCTCGTTTTGTCATTCGCGGACTACAAACCAAGAAAAATAATTTGAAAACTGAAAATACCAGTCGATTTGAACATTGTGAGATTAGTAATGTGAGACTTTTCTTGAATTATCAATATTATCCATATAACAATATGAATCTCGACATATCTAAGAATCAGTTCGATGTTCTCTATGATATGTATACCAATTTTCAAATCACCTACTATGGAAGAGACCCACAGCCACTGCTGACAAAGTCAGAATTTATTCACCTTGAACCACTCATAGTTATTGAATGTTCACGGCAAAACGAATCTATGAAGAGCGCTCTTGTCGATGTCCGTCTAGAGTTTGAGTCTAAAAAAGAATTTCCAGCTAACACTTCAGGTTATTGCATGATCTTACACGATCGCATCGTTCAGTACAATCCCATCAGTGGGGATATGAAGAAGCTTGTCTGAACAGCATATTATCCAACACACTTTCATTTCAACACTCATTCCAAGATGGCGTATGCAGTAGACATGATTGGTTTCAAGCAAATGGGAGATGATTATGTTTTAAAAGAAATAGCTGTAATTCCACTCAATGAAAGTAGTGATCCTATCGTTCGTCTATTCAAGAAACCCTTTTCATGGAAAAGACTCTTTGACAAATTGCAAAGGAAAAACATTTGGCTGGAACATCATTATCATGGAATAGCCTGGAACACGTATCGTCTTGACTACTCACAAATTGGATCATTACTCCGTGACTCTTTACGCGATGCTACCAAAATTTTTGTCATGGGCGAATTTAAACAGAAATGGCTGCAACGATTCAATTTTTCTGCCGTTCATAATATTCAGCAATACGGCTATCCGTCAAAAACCTATATAGTCAAGTGCGTTACAGTATGTACAAACCATAATCCCATCGACAAGACTGTCTGTGTACTTCACACCGTCAAATAAAATTATTTTATCACTCCTGTAACCATTTGCAAAGAAAATAAAAATAAGTAGAAAGCGCTATAGGCATTCTGGTTTACGTGAGATAAAGGAAAGCTCTCCCATTCTCTGCATTTCGGATCTTCGATCATTCTGGGTGATTTTGAATCCGAACGGGTTCTGGATCACTTTGAGAGGGGAGGGGCTGATCCAGAACCCGCATGAGCCAGTATACCTATAGCCTATCTACTTATACAAATAAACATTTTTTGAATACTTACAATTAAAGAACTTACCTGCTTTTTTATCTTGTAATGTTTTACTATTTGATTTTAATTTTTGCACAGTAGCAGTAGAGTCCATTGCAAAATCAAAGTGTCCTCGCCGTCCTTTTTCCGTTGGGCTAGTAAAATTGCTTTATGCTCTTGTGAGATTAACAAATGCTGACTCGTTAGGGATGTCAAATAGGTCATCAAGGTTTTTTTGAAACTTATGTACGCTAGATATTTGAGCTAGGCTTTTTTTATTTGAGAGTAGATAGGCTGTAATTTTGTTTAATCAATCATCAAGCTTTTCTTTTTTTACAGAATATTAATAAAAATTTATTCCAAAGCATGCACATGTATTCCTTTTAGAAATGATATCTACTTCATCTTGGCCAAATTTAGCATTCAAATAATCCAGCAGGATTTTTTTTCAAACTGTTTGGGCTGCGTGAATGGGCAAAATTTCTGTAAAGGAGGTGTTTTTGAGATTTTTGAAGGGAAATTTCTCACGAATCGTAGGACTTCTCACAAAACGTAATGGAAAGAGAAACTCAGTTTTCCTGTATAAATATTACGGCGTCTACAATGGTCCATCAGTTAAAGAATCATGTTTGATCTATTTTCTATCACCGAAAGAAATGTGAAGAGAGTGTCCAAACTAAATGTAAAAAACTTGACACAAATTATGAAAAGTATTTTATTTTTTTACTTCAAATACGTGCATAAATTTTCATTAAAATTCATTCTACCCAGTGCAAAATGGTATCTCGCGGATTAAACGAGCTAGGACTTAGAATCGTTCAGAATAAGGATAGAGAAGAAGAGCTTTGGTTAAATGCTAAACTTTTTTTTTTTAAACTTACAAATATGTGTATTAATTTCATTATTAATTTACCGTTTATTATTTAGCGTCGGAACGAAGGAAAGCTGTTAATATGGCAATAGGTAGTCCAACGAATAGAGCAGAATAATTCTCGAGAAAAATAGAGAATTAGGTATAGAAGGCGTATAGAAAAACTCCGTTACCTTAAGTTTAACGATAGCAAAAGTGTAAAAGTTAGTTTCTGGAAGAAATAAATTATAAGACGTATATTTAAAATTGATATTATTACATGTTTTATTTTATTTACAGTACCTCTTAACACTTTTAGTTCAGCATTTAAAAAACGTAGAAGTTGAAATAAATAAAGATACACTTATAACAAAGAAAATAGTTAAGTTGGTTTAACGGATCTTAAAATTAATGTTCAGCTGGGCAATAGAGCTTCAAGTAAGTTACTTTCAAGTAGATAGGCTGTAGGCATACTGGCTCATGCGGGTTCTGTATCACCCCCTCCCCTGACAAAGTGATGCAATATCCATAGTGTGTATAAGCCCTGTTTATCCCCTTCTCCAATTTTTCAGCATTCGTATTGTTGTGTTTTAAGCCCCTCCCCTGGATTTACCCCCTCTCAAAGTAATCCAGAATCCGTAGTGTGTATAAGGTCTAAGTCTGGTCTATCCCTTCTCCAATTTTTCCAGGATTCGTATTGAGTGTGTTTTAATGCCCGCCTCTGAACTGTCCCCTCTTAAAGTGATGTAGAATCCGTATCTGATGTTTTTTCTATCCCCACTCTGTAGACCCGAATACGTAGGCGGTTTACTTCCACTTGGTTTTGAAAATCCATTGGCTATATTTTTTTTTAGAAGAGAGGAAAAGGAGCAGCCTCTTTGCTCCTATTTTCTAAGAAACAGATGGCATGCGTAGGAAATGGAAAGTAGCCGAAAATTAATGAAAAGACAGAGTCAGCCTTTCTTCCCTCTGGTTTTAAAAATAGATAGAACGTTGCTCACTGACTTTGCTTGCAATAAACGTCTTCGTCGCAGGTATGTGCTGTAGATGCGCGCAGGTAGCAGGAAAATTTCATCAGTAAACGGTCTTCGAGAACTTACTGTGTGCAGGCATTCGAAAATTTATTTTTCTTCAGGCTGATACGCTGCCAGTTTTTTTCGGCTAGAAACGAATTCATTACAGTGAGGCATAGCGTAAGTTTGAAGGTCCTCGCGTAGGTGGTAGTAAATTACTTTCCAGCAATAAACAACCTTTTGAGAAAGGCATCCATACTGCGCGCATGGATTCGAGAAATCTATTTTCGAGCCAAAACGCTGTCAGGTTTTCTCCGCAATAAACGCTATATCGCAGTAAGTCATAGCGCGTGTTGAAAGTCCTTGCACATGTAGTAGTAAATTGTCCCCAGCAATAAAGGACCCTTAGAGAAAGGCTTACTGCGCGCACGCTTGCTTTTTATAGGCCTATACGCTGTTAGTTTTTCGACGAGAAATGATTTATTACAGGAAATCTTGGTACGCGTTGAAGGTCTTCGCGCAGGTGGTAGTTTCCAGCAATAAGCAACCTTTTGAGAAAGGCATACTGCGCACATGGATTCGAAAAGTCTATTTTAGAGCCAAAACGCTGTCAGCTTTTCTCCGCAATAAATGCTATATTAGAGTATGTTTTGGTGCGCGATGAAGATCTTTGCACAGGAACAAGTAAATTGTCCGATCAATAAACGACCTTAAGCGAAACTCTCACTGCACACAGACATACAAAAATTTCTTTTTCTTCAGGCTCATACGCTGCCAGATTTTTTTTGGTAGAATTGAATTTATTACAGTAAAGGTTGGTGCACGATGAAGTTTCTAGCGCACGTGGTAGTAAACCGTTTCCATATAAATAACCCTAGAGAAAGGCTTAATACTCGCAAGTACTTGTACATTTTTTTTTCTGGCCGACACGCCGTCAGCCTTTTGCTACAAAAGCTTTATTACAGTAAGGTATGGTGTGCATTGAAGAGCCACGTGATATGACGCCAGCTTCTAGAGATGCACTTTCTCGACATCAAGATCGTGAAAACTATAACGAAAAAAATGTGTATGTGACCGATAGGAAGGTGATTCTTAAGAAAACTCTGGGAGGAAAATTTCTGCAAGGCAGGCGTTTTTCTAATTAAGGGAGGAGAATTTTTAACCACTTGCAGAATTTCTTGAAATCTGAAAGAAGGGTTAAGCTCTTCTGTCGATATAAATACTAGGGCACAAACTAGGGTCAGTCAGTAAATTTTCAAATTTCAAAAAATACATCAACCTGAAATTCGAAAGAAAAATTCGAGATGGCATCAAATAGCAAGACAAATTTGCAAATGATGCAGAATCGTATCCGGTGGCTCATCTCTAACGGGCCCACATTGCTCATGATGCTTGACCATCTAACATGGGAGCACACCGATTGCTCGCTCGCCGAGATCGAGGTCGAGCTCGAGATCCAGTTCGAATTCCAGCTCGAGTTCCAGCTCGAGCTCTAGTTCCAGCTCTAGCTCGAGCTCACGTTCAAGGGCCAGCTTAAAGGCGGCGAAAGAAAAGAGTATTCACGACGTTGGTCGTATAGCAAAAATTACATCGCCGAGTAGCAGCAGCAGCACACGGCAACAACGAGCGAAAGAGGAAAGCTGAAGGTAACTATTTTTTATTCATTTTTTTATGCTAAAATTAAATACTAAATAATAAATTTTTTCAAAATAATTATCTAATAATTTGTTTTTTTCTGTTCTTTTATATATGAAGCTGAAAACAAGCCAATGCCGAAAACACCTTCCACGCCACCCCTTTTGCGTAAGAGGAAGTGACCTTCCAGCTCTACAAAAATTGGTAAGCACAACAAAAATTTAAAATTTCATTATACTTTAATATTTATATTATATTATATTTTAAAACTTATTTTTATCAATTTTCACATTTTCAGAACAAGTGAAGGATGACAAAGCTTCGCTTCAAAGTAAGCTGCAAGCGAAACGAGATTGGCTGCAAATGCATAGCCGAGTGAAGGATAAACCAGCTCAACCGAAGATAGCAGCAGCAGTAGCTGCAGGAGCACCACCACCACCACCATCACCTCCACCACCACCGCCGCGCCACCGCGATCATCATTAGCAAAACTTCACGTCTTAGAAGATGATATATTCATTCATTAATTATTATGTAATAATATATATATATATATATATATATATATATATATATATATATATATATATATATATATATATATATATATATTATTACATAATAATTAATGAATGAATATATCATATATATATATATATATATATATACATATATATATATATATATATATATATATATATATATATATATATATATATATATATATATATATATATATATATATATATATATATATATATATACGTGTGTAAAGAAATAACTATTTTATTATATATTAAGGGGTAACACCACTCTAGCGGCCCGAAAAAATGCCTAATTTGTACGGTTTTTTACAAGAGTAGGAAAGAAGGGATCAAATTTATTTTTTCAGGGTTTACTGTACATATATTGAGGTACAACAAAATATATTTTTTTTACATTTAAATACAAAATGGAGGCTATGCAGCGAAACTCGTGAGAAGCCTTTCTTCTCTCAAACCTCCAAACGGGAGAACACTTTTCTCGGAAAGTATGACACCTGGAACAAAAAACAAAAGCAATTTTTAATCTGTATAACGTTAACTTTGGAAGTACGTAGGGTTTTTTTTATTTCAAGTTTGGTAGAAATGGCGCACATCTGAAAAAAGTCGATTTTTCTAGAAAAAAACGATGTAAATTGTTTATAAAAAAATTTACTTTGAATCGAAAAACGGCTACGTACTTCTTTAGGGAATCTCTTTGTGAAGCTACAGTAAAATTTCAATCCAACCCATGCAATAGTTTACGAGTAATCTGTTCTCCCAGTTTGAAAAGCCCGGTTTAGAGAAAAACGCGTTTAAAGTTTTACATGCACTTAAATTATCGATCTTTTTTGGTTACCTCTAATCTGCGATGCCTGCACCATACATTTAGCAATCCAAGTTAATATTTGCCTCCTCCTCTTCCTTTCTCATCGATTTTGAATCTAATCGGGCCTTTTTCGCTGCATCTGTGAGCGACCGCTCGGAAAACTTGATCCGCCGCTCATCAGTTTCAATGCAGAAATTGAAACTATTTGGTCCGATTTTAAAGCCTAATTTCTGCATAAGCTTCATGATGCTTGACAGGCTATCGTTGTAAATGCCTGCGGCAATATATACTGCAGTATGAAGAACGTTCTTGCGACTGGAGACTGATTTCGGAGCCATACACCACACGATTGAGTTGAAACTCTCGTTGCTGTTTTGCGTACATCCGCCGAAGCAACAAGTCAGCAGATCGTCGCTGCTCAATTCAGCATAAATAGGAGAAGTTACTTCTAATACCTCTTGCGACATTGCTGGCTTGTGTTTATAATTCATATCTCCAGTGGCCTGGGCCCTCTGCCACGAGCACCATGAATCTTCGCCGCGCGGGCATCTCTCGTCCATCGATTTGTCGTCCGTCGATAATTTATGATCTAGCGTTGCGTAGATTTGATTGCGCATATTTTGTATGGAATCATAATTTTTATGTATTTCTAGACGATAATAAATTGACAATTCGGCGATTAATTTACTACTGAGCTTGCCCTTTCCTCCGAGACCTTTAGTTTTCTTTTTTAAATTTTGAAGGCGAGTATCCATCCGTTTCTGCACGTGGTCGATAGCCTCTTTCTTCGTTAGTGACAAATTTTCATAAGGCTGCGAGTCTACGATACCTTTTAAAGCTTTTGAATCACCGTGCCCGACGTAATTGGCATATTTAAGTTGGTGTAAAAATTCTGAGCGCTGGAACATCTCAATAACGGCATCCACTTCCATTTTTCCCGCCGAGCAGTGATGGATCGATTGGCATTCGTTTTCATGGGTTTCGAGCAATTCCTTGTACTCATCCATGTCACATTTCTTTTCCAAAAATTCGCATGCCTTACAATATTTAGATTTTACTAAAATGTCGACCACTTTGCCAGTACACCATCCAATAAGTGATACAAATCCGAAAAGGGACACGAAGCCGTGTTTGCGCGACGAACCATCGCCAGATACAGTAATATTACTTGTGTTTCTTTTTTCATCACTTTTTTCTTCTCTTCCTTAGCTGCATTTTTCATACTCTGCTCACAAACCTCCTTTGCATCGACAGCAATCTTCTGCACAACTTTATCGTAAAATGATTGAAAAATTGGCCGCGGGAGCTCCATGAACGCGTAAAATTGTATTATTCCATTCAATCCTATTTCCAGTAGTCGCATAGCAAGAATCATTCTACGATTAATGTCGTATGCTTTTTCAATGAATGGTGAAGAAGGGATAGAAATGTTGTCGCAGTTTTGGCATGAAATAACAATTTTGAAACCCAAGCCACGCTTTCCACACTCGGTGAATGTCACATCTGACTTGCACTTTTTGCACACAACAGCTTGCGATATAGCGGTAAATACGGTTAAAAAAATCAGAATTTGATAATCAAAGCCTTCATACTTCAAAGTCATCAGGATCGATGGTAGATAATCTTCGAGCTAATGTGCCAACCGCCTCGACGCTTGGCTTCTCCATTTCATAACGGTTACTTGGCCGCCATTTTGAAATTTTCGGTCTCTTCAAATTGCTCTTTTTCCCCTTCGTCGATTTCTTGCCATTATACACTGATCTTTAACTACTCATATTGTTTATAATTTTCAAACTGTTCACTTAAAATCAACGAAATTTGTAATATATACATATATAAAAACGAAAAATCAGCAGAAATACAAATCGAAGCGTGTGCACGTCGTCGCTTTGCAGTTGTACTAACTAACACATATACACACCGATACAAGCTAATTTCAGTATTAGCACACCCTGCAGGATGCCTGAGGAACCTCAAGTACTTTTGGCTCTGTAAGTAACAAGGTCTCCTATTATTCCGATAGATGAAATCAATACAAAAGCGATGAATCAAAACGCGCCGCGCGCTCTCATTTAGCGCGCTTAGCGAGCGGTTCGAGGCACTGCCGCAAAATGGATATTTCAACCTTTTCCAAATTATTTGACACTATAGGACCAATTGCATATTATTTTTATGACCCTAAAGTATTGTTTAAGCCGAAAATAAAATCGATTTTTTGATAATCCTGGAGTGGTGTTGCCCCTTAATTGTAATGTAATAAGTTTTTTTTAATATAATTTTTCCTTCGTTTTCCTTATAAGGTAAATGTAAGCAAATTTCAAAGCATTGTAAATCTGTGTAAATACAACAAATGTTCATTTTTTCTTTTCTTTTTTTTAAATGAAATACAGGTGATATATTTAATGAAAAGCCCTTTGCACATTGATATTGTATATTGTCTTTCTGATGAGCAATACTTTATTCTAATTGATGCTTTAACAATTATATTTTATGGCTAGATTTATAAAAAAAGTTCGTTTTCTCGGTCTTGCAAAGATCCGCGGTAGCACCCACATGTACCCTATGTTTGGTACAGATTTTTATCTATTATATTTTAATTTTAATTTGATATTTTGTGAAAGAATAATATCGTACAACGATTTTTCTTTTAATTTTCTTTATTCAATTATATTATCAAGGTTTTTTTTTTTTACAGAATATTAATAAAAATTTATTTCCAATATAAACATGATCATGTATTCCTTTTAGAAATGATATATACTTCTTCATGGCCAATTTTAGCATCCAAATAATCCAGTAGCCATGCTCATATTGAGATAACGGCATGTACAGCGCATGTAGGTTTCCTTCTAATGCAGAGTATATGATTAAAACATACGTAATGTTTATCACTCGATATCGTTTCTAGTGATGGACATCCAAAGTCTTCAACGTTTGAAATTTATCTGTAAATAAAAAAAAACGTAAGAAATACGAGCATAGAAAAGTAAAAGGAAAAGTATGAAAAAGTGTGAAAAAGTATGAAAAAGTATGAAAAAGTGTGAAATGTAAAAAAAAAGTATGAAAGTTGAGTCATATTATATATCACTTACACATTTGGTATAAGATTTCTTAGCCACGGCTCTTTCTGCTCTCCCTTAACGTATAATTTCTCAATCCCTTGCGAGCAGATTTGGAAAATTCGTTGAAGACGATGATAAAGAATATCTCCAGCGTCCCATGCAATTCCATGATGATACTTTTCTACACAGTGAGTTATACATTTTTTTTTTTTAGTCAGTTCTTCCAGTATTATAGGTGGTTTAAAGAGGTATGCAGTCGGTAAAGCAGTTTTCTTTAAATTGAGAAAACTTAAATGGAAACTTAAAGGAATCTTTGAAAATGGAAGAATCCTCTGGTATTCTTTGGAATCCTTGAATGTCACAAATATAAACATTCTCTACTTGAAATTGCAGTATGACATTTCTGAATATCAAATCGTAGTCACGTGTTCTAGCCATCTTACAGCTCTGTAGTTGTTAGTTCAGTAAGAAGTGAACTCCGAGAATGAACAGGAACATTCTCTGATCCTGACTTTATAACAAGAAACTCCGCCTCATGCTCTTTTAGAATTGGACGTTCAAAAAAGAAAGTATATTCTTGATTGGAGAGACGAAACGTAGCTTTTTGGTTGGTTCAAACGGAAAATTCAACCCTTCCTTAGAAAATCTCCCTCCTCTTCCCAAACAGTACTATTTTGGTTTGTTCAAATGAAAGAAAATTCATCCCTTCCTAAGAAAATTTCCCTCCTCTTCATTTTATCCTTGGTCAGATGTTTGAATTTTCGACCTCTACTTACGTCGACATTGCCTACAAAAAGAGAAGCAGTTTCTAGGACAAGCACAGTTCGTCTATCGCGGTCAACGAGTTTTAGTCTTGACTATCGTGCATATTTGTGAAGTGCTATTCTAGTGCTATTACAATGAGAAGTTTTTGAACGCCTTGTTCAGGTTCTTCGTGATACTTCACTAAGTATAAATGATTCAAGTAATAACGATATTCATTATTGGTTGAACATGTGTAATTCCACCATAAAAGAATTAAATGAAAACATTGCAAAATCTAAATTTACAAGAGGAGAGAAACAGAAATGTCAAACTTGCATGACTCATCTTTCGTGTGTGCAAGTTGAATTTGAACAAAAACCTTCAACGAGGAGGTAATCTACAGTTTGAGAAAACAGAATCTAGTGTAGAGTGGCAAGATGTGCAGTCGGCTTTCCAAAATTGAATCAAGACTGGCTTAGTTGTAAATATAAAAAACATGGACTTTCTGAGTTTCGTAAGTGATGCACAAAAGCTCTTCAAAGTTAAGACATAAGAATGCTTAGAAGAATACAATGCACAACTAGAAGAATTGCAGGAAAGGGATTTCGGTTTGACATTGAAGAGTATTAAAAGTTTGTGTATAAATATGAAAAAATATTCTCCATTCAAGGGCAGTTCTTACATTCCTCTCCCAAAGTTTATAGAAAACAAAAAAGCATGTGTTAATGTTCATAACAATGACAATCAGTGTTTCAAGTATGCTATTCTTTCAGAATTATATCCCAGCAAATATAATTTCAACAGAGTTAATCAATATCGTTTACATGAGAACAAGTTGATATTTAGTGATATACAGTTCCCAGTAAAATTGAATGATATTTCAAAATTAGAAAAATTGAATAATATTTTAGGAAATGTATACATGCTCAGAAAGTATGGTTCAAAGTTTGAAGTATCGCCTTGTCACATTACGTCAGAAAAGAAGGCTCAACAAGTAAAACAAGCAGAAGAAGAAGATCAACATGTAAATCTACCAGAAGAGGAAGATCATCATGTAAATCTACCAGAAAATAATGATCAACAAGAAAAGAAGGGTAGACATGTAAATCTGCTTATCATTCAAGATTTTTAAATTGATGCGCATGAAGAAAATAATTTTACTGATGGTGATGAAAGCATGCCTAAATACCATTACGTTTGGATAAAAAGCATGTCTCGTCTTCTGAGTTCTCAACTGTCTAAAACTAATAAAAAATCATACCACTGTAAAAGGTGTTTACAAGTTTTCTATAATGAAAAAAGATTGGAAATTCATGAAAATCATTGTAAAAATATGAATAGTTGTCGAATCAATCTGCCAGACTCAAAGAATAACATTCTCAAATTCGAAGATTACAAAAAGAGAGAAAAAGTTTCTTTCGTTATTTATGATGATTTTGAATGTTTATTGAAGCCTTCTGAGAATGAGAATGCTTTTTAACTTCATGAAGCATACAGGACAGGTTACTACACAAAATGCAGCCTTGATTACAGATTATCTGTGTATAAATCTTACAGACAAAAATTTGGAGATCAAGAGTGACCTGCAGAATGGTTTGTTCCAGAACTAAAATCAATAAGTGAGAAGATAGATCATCTCTACAAGAATCCTAATCTGATGAAACTTACAGCTCTAGAAGAATTATCTCTAGAAGAACTTGCAGTGCGAGACCATTGTCATTTTATAGGACGGTATGTTAATAATTTAGTTATATTTAAAATTAATTTTTGGTGGTACCAGAAAAAATTAATTCTTTTTTCTCTTCAGTTTCAGAGGTACAGCTCACAGTTCATGTAATTTGAATTATAAGATTCATTCCCGTTATTTTTCATAACATCAATTATGATACTCACTTCATTATGAAAGAGATCGCTACTACATTGATTAAAGGACGAGTTAGTCTAATACCTCATAATAAGGAGAAATATATTTCGTTCACGAAATACATAGCTGACTGCGACATCAGCTTTAGATTCATAGATTCTTGACGTTTTCTACCATCATCATTGGAAAAGGTCGCATCATATCTACAAAATGTGCCGATAGCTGTGAAAGAGTTTCAATCAGATGGATTCACAGATGAAATGATAGATCTTCTCTTAGAGGCTTAAATAATAAAGCTTGACAGAGAGTTTTAGCAGAAGACGCGCATTTAGGCGAGAAGACTGCAGCTTACGCTGTAACGAACGCTATGAAACTAAAATCTAAACTTGGAATGGGAATGAAAATGAAGAGGAAGAAGTCATTAACTTCTCTGAAAAAGATAGTGAAGGCTGCTTCTAAATCGGTTGTTCCATACAAGAGCGCAAGGAAAGTCATTCTTCCTGCAGTGAAAGGTGCTCGTGCTGCAGTGAAAAAGGCTGGTGGTAAACGTAATGTAATAATTCCACGTGTACTACCTATTCCATCTAAAGTAGGGAGGTTCTTACCGTTTCTAATACCGATATTTGCTGGATTGAGTGCAGTTGGAGCAGTGGCAGGTAGTGCCGCTGGAATAGCTAAAGCTGTAAACGATGCTAGTACCGCTAAGAAACAATTGGAAGAGACTCAGAGACATAATCAGAGAATGGAGGATATAGCTCTTGGTAAAGGTCTATATCTGAAACCACATAAAACGGACCTTGGTCTTGATCTGAAACCTTATGGAGGTAACGGATTGAGAAAAAAAAAGATCCTCAAAGTAAGATTACCTCAAAAAGCTCTTTCTGATGCTGATCTCCTAAAATACGCTGAAATTTTGAGAATTCCAAACTTTCGAGGTGTTTTCATGCGAAATGCATTACCATCCAGTGGATCACATTACCGCGAATCAGCCATCATAAATCTCGATGATGAAATTGGTCCTGGAACTCATTGGGTAGCATATCGTAAACGTGGTGACAATGTAGTTTATTTCGTTAGTTTTGGGGATCTTCAACCACCAACTGACTTGATGATATATTTAGGGGTAGATGAGATTAAATACAATCCTCAGAGATATCAATACTTTGATACATACAACTGCGGACATCTCTGTCTAAAGTTCTTGAGCAACAAGCTGAATCATCCCTTGGTTATATAAGGAACTGCTTCAGCAAGAGTCTAATCATTGCGAGTTGTACAATCATGGAGAATTCATTAACATTGAGTCTTTCTGGTACCTCATCTATTCTCGAAGCTCAATATTTTCCACCAATCGAACTTCCACCTTACAATAACTACGTTCTAGGCTTAGTTGAACTTTTAACCTTTAACTCGATACCTAATATCGATATTGGGAACAATAAGTTGTATGTTGGTAAAGAGATAATTTTTCTGCCAACAGGTAGTTACGAGATTGAGGATATGGAAAACTATTTCATTGAAAGTCTTACTTTAAAGGGTATATCCATCAGTTTGAAACCCAATAACAATACTCTTCGCAGTGTAATAAAGTGCAGTCACACGATTGATTTTGTACCTCAAGATTCCATCGGACAATTACTAGGCTTTACCCAACGCCTTCTTCCACCCAATATCACTCACAGTTCTGATCTACCTCTGTCCATTCTCAAGGTCAACGATTTACGAGTTGAGTGCAAGATCACTTCCGGTGCCTATATAAATAGTCGTAAAGTACATATCATACACGAGTTCTTTGCTGCAGTTCCTCCAGGATACAAGATCATTGAAGTTCCATCTCAAGTCATTTACCTTCCGATCGTTACCAAGAGTATAGATCACTTACAAGTACGTATAGTCGATAAAAACGGAAATTTCGTAAATTTTCGAGGAGAAAGTATTACAATCAGATTACATTTGAAACACGCGTGATGGGAGTCGTCTACGTAAGAGGGTGTAAAAGCCACTCAAGATGTCGAACTGTCATCAGTCGTCAGCGAGTATCCAAAACGCTAACACTGCAAAATATTCAGTTTTTAATGAGCCTAGGCTTAAACGTCATCGCCCATGGCGGAAAATAACTTGCATATTCTTCTGCTGTTTACAGAAAAATGGAAGAGATTCTAAACATACAGTCGCCTGTAATGTACGATGAGTCTGTAGAACGTTACGAGATGCACTCTTATCAGCCTTACACGGTGTCAGCCTTCAATAACAGCGATGAAATTCGCATCTCCATTCAACATCAAGACTTGTCTTTTACCATCACGCAGTTCACTTCATGTATTCGGTAGACTAGTCAAATCCGATGGCACTGCTGTGGCGAATACTAGCTTGGTCAACAACGCCATCTGTCATATGTTTGAGGAAATCAGTTATGAGATTAATGCTATAGAGATTGATAAATGCAAGAATGTAGGGTTAACCAGTCTCATGAAATGATGGGTTTCTCACAATTCTAGTCAGAGTTTGATCAATGAAAATACTGGCTGGCTCGATGTTGAAGAGACTCAACGTGAAACTCTTTCTCAATTCTCAGTACTATCCGTACGGAAATCTAAATTTAGACATCGCTCGCAATCAGTATGCTTTATTGTATGAAATGTATGCTAACTTTCAGAAAGCATATTACGAGAAAGATGTGGAGCCTATGCTGAAAAAGCAACACTTCATCGATTGTATACCACTGATCGTGATCGATTGTTCAAAGCAAAATGAGACTTTGAAAAGCGCACCAGTGGATGTCCGTCTGGAATTTGAATCTAGAGATCATTTTCCGGCTGGAACATCTCCTTACTGCTTAATTTTACACGATCGTGTCGTTCAGTATAATCCTACAAGTGGTGACGTGAAAAAGCGTCTGAACTTGTTTAGAGAGAGTGAAGATAGTAGAGTGATGTTTGAGGTACTGGTGGTGGGGGTAATGCTAGTGTTGGGGATCTGATATAAAGATGAGTCTTGAGTAAGAAAAAAACATTCCTCTTCGAGATCGAGTACTTAGTGGACATGCAAGGCTTCAAACAGCCCGTCGAAGACTTTATCCTCAAGGAGTTGGTGTTAGTTCCTCGCAACGATGACAACAGTGAAGCTCTCATACGTCTCTTCAAAGCACCCAATCACTGGCGCAAGCTCACTAACAAGTAGAGAGCAGAAAACCTATGGTTGACGTACAATTATCACGGATTATCTTGGTATTCGGGAGACTATCCCTATATCCAGATCGGTGAGATACTTCGAGGAGCCTTATACAATGCTACCAAGATACTTGTGATGTTCCCTTAAGAAGAAATAGTTGCAACGCTTCAAGTTCAAGTTCGATGTTTCTGATATAGCAGAACTAGGATTTCCTCCTTCGGGTAAAATAAAGCTAGTGACAGTTTGTCCTCGTCACAATGGAGCATATAGAGGTTGTTGTGCACTTCACAATGTGAGACTGATGAAACAGTTTTTCAAGGAGAGCAGTGCCCCATTGGAGTTAGGAGAGTCACTTATGGTCTGTGAATAAGGAGTTGATGGTTGATGGAGAGGTTTTTACAAGTTGCGGTTGTGGCTTTACCTCACAGGTGAGGGCGAAGGATGGGACCCTAACCCTTCTCCTTAACCCCCCTGCGCAGAGAGCCGAGTATACTCGTCCAAACGGAGTTGTTCCCATATGCAGGAGGACGAGTATACTCGTCCAAACATTTTTTATCATAACGTTTGAACAAAATAACTGTAAGACATCAACGACCCCGCAAATTAAAGCCTAGAACATATGTAATAAGATAGCTGGAGTTTGAAATACGATTTTGAATGTTATTATAAAATTATTATAATCTGAAAAATAAGAAAATTACGTTTTTTTATACTTATTGTATGCAATTGTAAAATCTTTCGTAAATTGCTTAAAATAGCTCAAAATAGCTTAAAAACCTTTACTCGAGGGTTTTCAAGGTCGCTTATTACGATTCTGCAGTTATAATTACAAAATTCAAAATGGCGGATCCAATATGGCGGCTGTTAATATTATTCCCGAGAATTATAAGAATATTTTCTAAAAATATGAACGTAAATAAGCTTCTAACATTATCAATATTATAAAATTTCAAAATTCAAAATGGCAGATCCAATATGGCCGCTATATACAAAATTCCTGTATATTATTTAATAATATATAAAACAATCGTATAATTAATACGATTGTTTTCAAAGAAAATAACCATACATGGGTTTGCGAGGTCGCCGATCACGAATCTGCTGTCAGAATTTCGATATTCGAAATGGCGGATCCAATATGGCCGCCACATACACAATATCCGGACATTACAAGTTTATTTGAATAAAATAACCATACATGGGTTTTCGGGATCGCTGATTTTTAAACGCTCGTATTATACAAAAATTGCTTATGTGGCGGCCATATTGGATTCACCATTCTGAATTTCGAAATTCTGACTGCAGATTTGTAATTAGCGATCCCCAAAACGCATGTATGGTTATTTTCTTTAAAAACAATCGTAATATACAGGAATTTCGTATGTAGCAGCCTTAATGGATCCGCCATTTTGAATTTCGAAATTCTGACTGTAGATTCGTAATTAGCGACCCGAAAAACCCATGTATGGTTATTTTCTTTAAAAAAATCGTAATATACAAGAATTTAGTATGTAGCAGCCATATTGGATCCGCCATTTTGAATTTCGTAATTCTGACTGCAGATTCGTAATCAGCGACCCCAAAAACCTTAAAATCATTCCCCTCTACGTTTTAGACTTGCTTTAAAAAATGACTGCATTTGAAAGGTATTTCTGGCATGATAACTCCTGCGCAGGGGGGTTAAATTTGATGAACCAACACCTTACCAGCGGCAGATAACTTCGGTTATCGGTCGGTAAGGTAAATTTCAATACATACTAATGCACATACACATACTCCCACACACACACACACAAAATCTAATTTAATATTTGTTCACAATAAATAACAATAAATTTTAATTAAACGTTGTAAATTAGTTTTTGTCACTTCACAGTTGTTACAAAATGGTAAATTTGCGGTAAAAAAGACAAATAAATTATTACAATCACGCTGAAGGTTCTCTGACTTTAGTATCTTGACATATATATGCAATATTATAAACACGTAATATACTTTAGTACATCATTAGGTCAATAATCAAATACACGAGCTATAGAATTAACGAAACTTAGTATTTGAAGAAACTAATAACTATTAGATTTCACGCAAAAGCGATATTGTCAAAGAATAATATTACAAACTTAAAAATTTATCATACAGTTGAATGAAAATACTCTTTTCACTGTAGGTTTAATAAAATTATAAGTTTACAATATAGTATTCTTTCAATATATCGCTTCTACGTGAAATCCAATAGTTACTATAGTTACTAGTTTCTTAAGGGGTAACACCATTCTAGCGGCCCGAAGAAATGCCTAATTTGTACGATTTTTGACAAGAGTAGGAAAGAAGGGATTGAATTTCTTTTTTCAGGGTTTACTGTACATATATTGAGGTACGACAATATATATATTTTTTACATTTAAATACAAAATGGCGGCTATACGGCGAATCTCGTGAGAAGCCTGTTTCTCAAACCTCCAAACGGGAGAACACTTTTCTCGGAAAGTATGAGACCTGGAACAAAAAAAAAAAGAAATTCCTAATCTATATAACGTTAACTTTAGAAGTACGTAGGGGTTTTCTTTTATTTCAATTTTTGTAGAACTGATGCACTTCTGCAAAAAGTCGATTTTTCTCGAAAAAAAAAACGATGTAAATTGTTTATAAAAAAGAAATTTACATTCAATCAAAAAACGGCTACGTACTTCTTTAGAGAATCTATTTGTGCAGCTACAATAAAAATTTCAATCCAATGCATGCAATAGTTTACGAGTAATCTGTTCTCCCAGTTTGAAAAAGGCTTCTCACGAGATTCGCTGTATAGCCGCCATTTTGAATTTAAATGTAAATAAAAATATATATTGTTGTACCTCAATATATTGTTGTTACCGAACTCGAACGTTGCGCGATTCGAACACCGAGAATCGCGCATAGCAACCCCTAGCAACGAGATCAACGACGTCGCGGATGTTATTGTTTCTGTTCAGTCTGATTCTGACAGCTGTTGAGAACAATTGTGTTTACGTTCGAATAAAGAGTCCGAGTTCAAGTATGCTTTTCTATAAATACGTGTTGTCATTCTCATTACCCGAACCCGATCATAACATTTTGGGGGCTCGTCCGGGATAGTGTTTTCGAAAAAGTGATTTAGTGGAAAGTCTATGTTTTTACGTTCCGTCAAGATGTCAGTGGTATCAAGAACACCAGCCTCAACCGTCTCTCACTGAAGCGAATTTGGAGATAACAAGCTTGAAGAGACGTGTAGAGGAAATTACTCAAGAACTCAATCAATGCAACGAGGATGCATTGAATTTACAAAGGGAACTCCATGTTCGAGATTCGGAATTGTTGGATGCTCGTCATCACAATGAGGAACTTGAAGTACAGATTAGGCTACTGAGGGATCAACAAGTTCGAAGAGAACTATTCGGTGACCGAGAGAAGAGGGAGAGGACTGACTTGAACGAAGAGATATCGAGACTTCGGACCCTGAATAACACACTGCTAGCAGAACAGCGAGAACAGTAACGCCAAATTAATCAGCTAAGTCGTTTACAGAATAGAGATATACATTCATATACATCAGAAACAGAGAACGCTAGAATCAATGACACTGAGTTATCTTTAAATCAGAATAGATTTGGGTTAGGAACTTCCGTTATTGATCCTTTGCTTACTGATACTCGTGGTTTAGGTTGAAATATAGATAATTCTGTTTTACCAAACACTAGACCTATCCACTCGGGAACGGATTTGGTTTTTAAATTGAAAGCTGATGATTATGATGGATCATCACCTCTTCGCGAATTTTTGGTTCAATTTCAAGTCATCGCTAGAGCAAACAATTGGACAGCTGCACATAAATCAGCAGTTCTTATTTCTTGTTTGAAAGGAAGAGCAAAATCAATTCTCGTTGAATCTGATTCGACTGCTTCAAATTTTGATGATTTAGTTTCCCGTCTTGAACTTTGTTTTGGTGATAAACACTTAGCACCCACTTATTCCGCACAATTTCAGAACAGACGTCAACGTTTTGGTGAAGATTTCCCAACATTGGCTGCCGATCTTGAGAGACTTTCTGCTTTGGTTTATCCGGAATGTCCATTTGCAGTCGAAGCTAAAATCGCTTGTGCCCAATTTATAGTTGCTATTTTTGATTCATCGATCAGGGAGATCCTTCGTTTAGAAAGGATAATTTATCTGAAAGTTGCTCTTGCTCGCTCTATAGAAGTGAAGGTTATTCGTGATTTAGATAAGAGATCTGAGACTTCAAGGAGTACGAACGACACATATAAGACTAGAATCAACTCTTCGAATTCACAGTCTAAAGGTCCTCAATCTTCGGACAAACAGAGATCTCAAGATTTCTTTAAGGATATTGAATGTTGGACGTGTGGTAAAAAAGGACATTTTAGATTAAATTGTCCAAATCAGATGAGCGGCCAGGGAAACTAGGTTATGTTGAACTTTCTGGAGCGAGTTCAACAGAACTTGATAAGACTCCAACAAACACACACTCTTGTCTGATTGATCATAATGTTGGAAGAATTAATAGGAACTCAAATAAATTTTATTTTGGTGGTTTAATTAATGACAAAACTTGTATTTTTAAAGTAGATTCTGGTTCTGATGTGACTATTACAAATCCGAAATTTGTAGAGTCAGAAGATAAAAGGATTCCTATTAATTTTACAAACTCTTAAGTATCCAACTGGAGAAAAGGTACCAGTTGAATTTTTTATATCAGCTTCGATAAAATTGGGTGACCATTCAGCTAACTTAGATGTTTTTGTTGGAAATATTATTGATGATTGTATACTTGGTAGTGATTTCCTTGATACAACTGGTATTACAGATTCGATAACTAAAATTATTTTAAATACTCCAAGTTCAATCATCAATAAACAGATTTCGATAATAACCAGAGACGTTGCAAGAAATTTTTGACAAGAACTCAGAGAACTTGGAGAAAGATCAACGACGGAAGTTTGCGGATCTTCTTCATGAATTTGAAGAGATTTTTCAAGATGATGACGTTACTGGAAAATGTAATTTGGTTGAACATAGAATTCAATTACTCCATAATCAACCAATTAAACAACCTATTCGAAGACCCCCGATTCATCAAGTTAAGGAATTGGATGAATGTATTGCTGAGATGCATTCTCAAGGAGTTATTGAAGAATCAGACAGCTCATATTGTTCACCTGTAGTTCCTAAGAAGAAGAAGGATGGAAAAATTCGTTTTTGTATTAATTTTAAAAAAATTAATACAATTACAATTAAGGATTCGTACCCTTTACCAAGAGTTGACGATACTCTTGGTAAACTTGCAGGATATTCGTAGTTTTGTACTTTGGACTTGAAGAGTGGATACTGACAAATCAAGATTCGAGAAGAGGATAGGAAAATCACGGCTTTCTCAATCGGAAAAGGACTTTGGCAATTTACAGTTATGCCATTTGGTTTATGCAACGCACCTGCAACTTTTCAACGTTTAATGGAAAAATTACTTAGAGACTATCTTCCCAATTCTATTTAGTCTATTTGGATGACGTTATGGTATTGGGAAAGTCATTTGATGAGATAATAATTTACGAGAAGAAAGTGTTTGTTCATTTTCAAGAAGCAGGATTACGTCTTAATAAGAAGAAATGTGTGATCTTCAGCAGGCAAGTTGAATATTTAGGATACATCGTTTCAGAAGAAGGAAAAACAGCTGATCCAAAGAAGATTGAATCTATTGTAAACTGGCCAATTCCTCATAACAAAAAGGCTGTGTTGAGTTTCGTGAATTTCTGTGGTTATTATAGGCGACTTATTAAAGGTTTTGCTGACATAGCTAAACCTTTATATAGGTTAACTGAAAAATCAGCTAAGTTCATATGGTCAGAGGAATGTCAAAAAGCTTTTTCAAGATTAAAAGAGGTTTTTACAACACCTCCAATTTTGGCATTTCCTTCTCTTTCTTCTGAATTTATTTTAGATACTGACGCTTCTGACCATGGAATTGGGTCGGTTCTTTCTCAGAAACAAGATGGAATCGAACATGTCATAGGTTATTATAGTAGACTCCTTTCAAAATCAGAGAGAAATTATTGTGTCACTCGACGTAAACTCCTTGCTATTATAGAATCGTTAAAAAAATTTCATCATTACCTTATTGGTAAACCTTTCATTATTAGAACTGATCATTCTTCTCTAACTTGGTTATTGTCGTTTAAGGAATTGGATGGACAATTGGCTCGTTGGTTAGGGAAATTGGATCAGTACAACTACAAAATTATTCACAGGAAAGGCAATTTACATGGAAATGCTGATAGACTTTCAAGACGGCCTTGTGAAGATTTCTCCTGCAAATATTGTTCCAGAGTAGAAGAAAAAGTCAATAATGTAGAAACAATTTGCCGTATCATTTTTGAAGAAAACACATCAGAAGAATGGAAGAATAGTCAGTCAGAAGATGAAGCTATTTCTTTCATTTATTTAACGAAAGAATTACCGAAGAAACCAGAATGGCAAGAGATTTCATCGATGGACGAATTCACCAAAATCTATTGTTCTCAATGGGATTCGTTGGTACTAATTGATGGGATTTTGTATAGAGAATGGGTTTCAATGAATTTAGATTACAAAATCCGTCAATTAGTTGTTCCTCAACATAAAATTAAAGATATTTTGGAAGAAGCACATGATTCACCATCTGGAGGACATTTCGGAGTAAACAAGACTTTAGATAAAATTAGAAAAAGGTTTTAGTGGGCTACTTGTAAAAGAGATGTAGAAAATTGGTGTAAATCTTGTGAAGTCTGTGTTTCAAAGAAAGGTCCTCTGGATAAAGGTCATGGTGAGATGAAAATTTATAATTCAGAAGTTCCATTTGAAAGACTTCAAATGGATATCTTAGGCCCATTTCCACTTTCTTCTTTGGGCAATAAATACCTCTTAGTTGTGACAGACTGTTTTTCAAAATGGGTTGAAGCTTTTCCTCTCTCAAATATGAGAACAAAAACCATTGCTGAGATTTTTGTTGATTAGATTGTTTGTAGGTATGGGGTACCTTTAGAGGTAAATACTGATCAAGGAACGAATTTTGATTCGAAATTGATTAAAAATTTATCTGAGTTGTTAGGAATCAAGAAGTCAAGCACGACACCATTACACCGACAATCAAATGGACATGTAGAAAGGCAACATCAAACACTTCTACACTATCTCACAAAATACATACAAGAAAATCAAAAAGACTGGGATCGCTGGGTTTCAGTATTTTTGTTAGCTTGTAGATCCTCCAAACATGCGACGACTGGAACTACTCCGTTTGAGATGTACACCGGTTTCGATCTGAGGCTTCCTTTGGACTTGATTCGAGAGTGTCTACCAGAGGAGGTCGAGATTGAAGGAGACGGGGATTACGTACACAAGATTCGGAGGAAACTCAGCGAGATCCACAAAATGGCACGAGACTGGATTAACTTACAATCGGAAAGAACGAAGTCTTGGTACGACAAACGAGCTCTCAACATTGAATATTCTTAAGACCAAAAAGTTTGGTTCTTCAACCCTTAAAGAACCAAAGGAAAAGCACCAAAACTCCAGTCAAATTGGGTAGGACCTTGGGAAGTTGCGAGGAAAATTAATGACGTCGTTTATTGTATTCGTCGTTCACCAAGACATAAATCCAAGATAGTCAACATCAATCATCTTGGGACTTACACTGAGAGAGACATCCGATAATGAAGACTGCTCTGCTCACGGTTCTTTTGAGCTGTGGTTTTCCCGTGGGCGTGAAGGTAAATACCGCAGCAGGGACTTGAGGTGAGGTTCGACAGCATGTCAACTTCCCCCCTCTTGTCTGAAGACCGATTTCGACCAAATAAGAGAGATGATTGAAGTAGATTGTTCGAGAGATGGATCCGTCTTAGTCCTGTGAAGTGATGATTGGAATAGCATCTGTAAGCATTGCTCGGTAACTTGATGCCAAGGATGGGTCAAGGTAGAGGTTGTTGGTGTCGGTTCCTGTAAGTCATCATTGGATTGTAAGAGGATCAAGCCGCTTGAAGGATGGATGGTTATGATTGTCGGGACGAGAATCTGAAAAGGAGAGAGCAATGTTGTGACCTAGTTCGAACGTTGCGCGATTCGAACACTGAGAATCGCGCATAGCAACCCCTAGCAACGAGATCAACCACGTCGCGGATGTTATTGTTTATGTTCAGTCTGATTCTGATAGCTGTAAAGAACAATTATGTTTACGTTCGAATAAAGAGTCCGAGTTCAAGTGTGCTTTTCTATAAATACGTGTTGTCATTCTCATTACCCGAAGCCGATCACAACAATATGTATAGTAAACCCTGAAAAAAGAAATTTGATCCCTTCTTTCCTACTCCTGTAAAAAATCGTACAAATTAGGCATTTTTTCGAGCCGCTAGAGTGGTGTTACCCTTAAAACAGAGAGTTTTCCGTCATTTTTTCGTTTGTTTGATTGCCGTAATGATTCACTTTAATGGGCAATTCTATTGAAGTCGTATAAGTGGATCATTTGTTTGAAATTCTTTTTTTAAGTTAGATATTGAATTACCAGTCGACACTGAAAGTAATAATAGTTACAATAAAGCATTTTTTGTTTACAATTCGAGTAGCGATACCCTGGTATTATGATAAATCACTTCATAAGTAAAATAATCTCAATCCAATATCACCAGATAATAATTATTTTAACAGATTGAAACTGATTTAGATGGATTAGATAATTAATCAATTCTAATCCATCTAAATTGAGTTTAATCTGCTTAATCGTTTGTAATCTTGTAACTTTAGATTTTGATCTACTATTGAAGTAAATTAGTTATTCAATTATTAGCAGAATATTTACATGAACAAATATGATGCTTGAAATCTACTATAATTTACTATAACAATGTATTGATTCAAGCAATATTGAAGGATACTATAAAAATTCATTAAAAATAATGATCTGCAAATGACTACATTAAATTCGATTAAAATCCATGAAACGAATCGCAAAAATGACATTGAAGTCGATACATAAAGGCTGCATCAATTTTAAAGGTCTATGTTATTGCTCACTATAGCATATAAAACCAATTAAAAGCGTCATTTATTGAAATCGATTCGATTCGATTAAAATCAATCCAATAAATCGCAAAATCTGCATTCAAGTCAATAGAAGAAAGTTCAATCGATTCTGACTGTGAATCTTAATACCAATTATTGGAACGGAATACGATTAAAATACAATTAAATACGTAATGTTATACAAATCAATTGGGTGTGATAAAATTAATACGACAAATGGATATTTAAGTTGATTCATACTGATTCGACCCCCAATCAACTGCAATGCTTTTTCGCATATCGTTTTGAATCGTCCTTTCAATTTAACATTAATATATTTGATTTGGAATTGTATTCAATAGTGATTATAGGTATTAAGATTTACACTCAGAATCGATTGCACTTTTTTCTATCGACTTCAATAAGTCTTTTTTAGCAGGGTTACTATGTACTTTGACTATTGACCATAATTTACTTTATCAATAATAGAAAATTAAGGAAAATGATGTTATGTTAAGATTTGTTTAACTTACTCTCAAATATTTAAAGTGTAGAGAAATATAATAATGAGTACATCTAGATAACGTCAATTAACTTACACAAAAATTCACCGATATTTGAAAATAAAACTTTGTTTGAATTGTTATTAAATATACTATATAATTTTTATTTCTTTAAGTTAAAATTATTGTTAATTAAAAATCCATATTTTTTAAACTAACATGTGGGCCTAATACTAGCCCGCGCGATACGACTCGAAAAGGATTAGGCCGAGTGCTCGATCTGAGATAATCCCCTAGCCGAGCACTTGGATACGCTGAAGGTTCGGAAAATGCAAGGATTTCTACTTAGTATTAGTCTTCTAAATGAGGTGTTAATGTTCAGCTATGCATCTAACCCCATGCAAGATCCCTATGCCAAATGATGGTCAAAATTCATAAGAAAACTTTGAACTAAGATTTATAATTCTAAATATTAATTTAAAAATCAGAAAAATATCAGGGTAGTTGCTAAAGTATCAAAGAATTTTATGAGGGATTGGATGATATGAAACTTGTTATTTTAATGTTTTGTATTAGGCTAGTATACATGCGCGTGTGCGAGATTATCATCTCAGGTATGGTCTAGATAAATGGGAGACTGCGCATACTTTTTAATTAATATCGATACCTCTTACTACAATCGGTAATTTTACAGAGTGCACATGATTTTTACTATGAACGATATTTTTTACTACTATCAATAACTTCGCATAGCGGATGTACCTTCACGTGTGCGAGATGAACATCTCAAGTGTGATCAAGATGTCTCGGAAACCATGTATTATGTTTCGCTATTATTGATATTTTTTACTACTATCGATAATTTTACAGTGGGTGTACGTGTATGTGTGTGACTGATTAATTTAAATAAAATATCGTGCGTGTATAAAAACTTGAAAAAAAGTATGTGTAAAAAGTGTATATGTAAAAATTTAAAAACTATTTTAAATACATTTTTAAAGTACTTAAGACTTTGTACGGTAACTCGGGAGGCAGCATCAGAAAAGAAAGGTAACCTTAAGTAGATTTTAAAATAATTTAATTCTATATAAAAAAAGATAGAATGAGTATTTTAATACCGTTCTCCTTTTCTTATATTACTCGTATTAAATTACAATTTATGTGAACTTGAAATAACTCCTATGTTTACGTACAAAAACTCTATACGGTTCTAAAATTGTTTTAAAAATTGTTAAGTTGCAATAATTCTTAGAATAAAAGGGTTGTGAAACTTTAACAGCCTATGTCTCGAAAACCATTCGAGTTATCGAAAAAATAAGCAAATTCTGGTTCTCTATTGGCAGAAGTGAACATACGGGTTGGCCATCGAATAATAAAATCTAATTAACATTTTATTGCTTATATAAGGTTTTCATGAGTTGTAATTTGTTATGAATGAGATAAGAAAAGGATAACAGAATTAAAGTAATCAATTCTCGGTACAGAAAGTTAAGACGCCGCGGTGAAGTTGTAACAGATAGCACGAGGCATACACACTGCGGCTTAGCTCTCTCCCACTCTCTCTCTCTCTCTCTCTCTCTCTCTGACTCTCTCTCTCTCTCCCCTCTCTCTCTCTCTCTTTCTTTCACTCATTCACTCTGATCGCTGCATATGTCTGCATTCTAGCATATTCTCTCTCTCTCTTTTCTCTCTCTCTCTCTCTCACTCTGGGGTCCGTTCTGTTCAGCTTCTACATTCATGACTTATAAGACGTACTGACTGATGGAGGGGTTGAACACTTGATATACGCAGACGCCTTGCAAACCTACACTCAAGTGACCCGGCAGGATCTTCATGTGGGTATCAGCCACATGTCAAAAGTAGCGCGGGCGGTGTCAGAGTGGGCCGAAGCGTTCTTGTTCGCGACTCAATGTGGGTAAAAGGAGATCATTTTTGGCTCCGCACACAACATTAATCGGTTGCAAGATTTCGATTTACCCCGCATTGAGTTCCATGAAGGTGTTTTTGTGCCTTTCTCTGACACCGTCATAAACCTCGGTGTTGTCATGGGCTCTAAACTCTCGAGACGAAGTTACAAAGACTTTAAAATTCATGTGTGAGATATATATGTAGTGTTAGGATAGAGGAGCATATCACTTCATACAGACAATATCTTGGCTGGATTAGTTTAAAGGAAAGAAGAGCGTACTTTGCTGGGTTGTTATTGTAAAAAGCAATAAACATGGGGCTGCCTTCGTATCTTGCGGCTCTTTCTGGTATAAACGCGTCCAGGAATTCCAGTAGGAATGGTGTAAAAGAACTCTCGGTTCCGGGATCGCGCACTGACTCTGGCCTCTATTCATTTAGGGCCCAGGGTTCGCGGTTCTGGAACACCTCTATTCATTTAGGCCCAGGGTTCGAAGTTTTCGGTTCCAGGCGGCTGTAGCTATCGAGTGTCACGTCGCATATTTTTCTGGGTACTATTATTGCGAGTGTACATGACCAAGGCTAGAGAGGTCATCCTCGGTCACGTTTTGACTGGCGACGGTAGTACCAACTACTCTCGACAGTTGAATAATATCGACAGTGATAATTGTTTCGCAGCATCCAGGACATCTGGGCCATGTCTGAGATAATCATCAAAAATAAAGTGCAACTTCTAGGACATCTGGACCACACCCGAGACGATCATCTCGCAGACGGGCACCTGCGCCTACTATATATAATCTTCGATAGTAGTAAAAAATATCGATGAAAGTAAAACATCATATGCAGCATACGAGATATATAGACCACTCCCGGGATAATCATCTTGCACACGTACACGTACACCCACTGTAAAATTATCGATAGTAGTAAAAAATACCGATAATAGTGAAAAACCTTACGCAATATCCGGGATATCTGGATTACACTTGATATGCTCATCTGGAACTTGTGCACGTACACCCGCTATAAGAAACTATCGATAGTACTAAAAAATATCGATAATTTTAAATAATCATACGTAGCAGCCGAGATATTTGGATCGCATCGTAGATTATCATCTCGCACACTTGCTCGAACACCCACTGTAAAACTATCGATAGTAGTACAAAATATCAGTAATAGTGAAAAAGCATACGCAGCATCCGGGACATCTAGATCACACCCAAGATGATCATCTCGCAAACGTGCACATGCACCCACTGTAAAAATATCGAAAATACTGAGAAATCATACGCAGCATCCCGGACATCTGGACCAAAGCCGAGATTAGTATCTCGCACACATGCACGTACACCCACTAAACGAAATTATTGATTGTAGTATCAAACATCTACGATAGTGAAAAATCATACGTAGCATTCGAGACACCTGGACCACAGCCAAGATCATAATATCGCCCACGTCCACGTACACCGATTGTAAAAGTACCGATAGTAGACAAAAGTATCGATGATAGTGAAAATCATATGCAGCATCAGGGACACCTGGACCACACCTAAAATGTTCATCTGGCAAATATGCACGTACTCCCACGAAATAAATTATCGACAGTACTAAAAAACACCGATAATAGTGAATAATCATACACATCATGCGGGATATCTCGAACATACCGAGATTATCACCTCTCACACGAGCACGTGAATGCACTATAGAATTATCGATTGTAGTAAGAAGTATCGATATTACTTAAAAAGCCTACGCAGCTTCCCATATATCTGGACCGTAGCCGAGATTAGTATATCGCACACGTGCACCTACACCTACTATAAGAAATTATCGACAGTAGTAAAAAATATCGATGATACTGAAAAGTCATACGCAGCATCCGGGACATCTGGATCACACCCGAGATGATATCTCTCAAAATCTTTTTTCACTGAAGAAATATAGTAAAAAACTAAAAATCACATTTTAATCCTTTCCACCACCTGGGGGTGGAATTTTAAAAAACCGTTCCTTAGTGAGCACCTACTATGTGGGTGGAACGTACCCACGAATTTTCAAGCAGATCGGTCCAGTGGTTTTGGCTGGGCGTTGATGAATCAGTTTGTCAGGACATGTTCTTTTATGTATATAGATAGTAAAAACTGTCGATATTAATATAAAATCACACGCCACCTCCCAGACTTTAGAATTTGCGCTTCAGCGAGCTGGAACTCGGCCCTTGCGAGAGCTTCATGCTTTTACACCACCTCTAATGGTTTACTGATTGTAGCAAAAAATATCGATGAATGTGAAATATCATACGCAGCATCCGGGACATCTGGACCACACCCGAGATCATAATATTGCATACATGCAAGTACACCCACTGTAAAATTATCGATACTAGTAAAAAGTATCAATAACACTGAAAAATCATACTCAGCCTCCGGGACATCCGGACCACGTCCGAGACGATCATCTCGCACATGTGCACGTACAACCACCGTAAAAAGTATCGATAGTAGTCAAAGTATCGATGACAGTGAATCGCATATGGATCATCCGGGACATCGGGACCACGTCCGGGATGATCATCAGTGTTATTGATACTTTTCACAAATATTGATAATTTTACAGTGGTTGTACGTGCACGTATACACTATTATAATATCGGGTGTGGTCCAGATATCCTGGATGCTGCGTACGATTTTTCACTATAATCGATATTTTTTACTACAATCAAAAATTATTTATAGTGGGTGAACGTACACCTGTGCGATATACTAATCTCAGCTGTAGTCAAGATATATGGGAGACTGAGTTTGATTTTTCAGTATTATCGATAGTTTTGACTACTATCGATGATTTTCTATAGTTGGTGTACACGCACGTGTGCGAGTTGATCAAGTAGGGTGTGGTCCATATATCTCAGATGCTGCGAATGCTTTTTCATTATTATCAAAATTTCTTACTACTGTCGATAATTTATTTAGTGGGTGTACGTGTATGTTTGCCAGATGAACATTTTAAGTGTGGTCCAGGGATACCTGATGCTGCATATGATTTTTACTATCATCGATACTTTTGACTACCTTTGGTAGTTTTACAGTCGGTGTACATGCACGTATACGATATTATGATCTTGGCTGTGGTCCAGATGTCTCGGATGCTACATATGATATTTGTTACTATAATCAATATTTCATGAGAGAGAGAGAGAGAGAGAGAGAGAGAGAGAGAGAGAGCGAGAGGTAGAGAGAGAGAGAGAGAGAGAGAGAGAGAGATCAATATAGATAGATATACATTTTATTTTCGAAATTAATCAAAAAAATATACAGAAAATATGCACATAAAGCTTCTTTCTCATCGTATTTGTTCGCAAGTCAAATCACAGCTCGTCATAGTTCATATCTATCACCTATCGTCGATTTGATTGCATTCGCTCGTCTCGTAGTTAATATTTAAAAAATTGCATACGCATAACTTATTAAAATACATCTATCACGTCAAAAATTAAGATACTCATGCTGGTCAATATAAAAAGTATAAAAAATACAGTCGGTATACAATAATGAATAAATTACTACTACAGAGAGAAAGATTCGTAAAGCAGCTTATGTTGAACCGTTTAGATTTCGTCGGTCGCCGCTCTGTTGCCTGAGATATTTACTCAAAGCTATTGTATATCTGCATAGGGACGGGAGATATCTCACACCGCGGGGGAGGGTGTTCCACAACCGTGACCTCTGGGCCCCAAATGAGTAGAGACCAGTATCAGTGTGCGATCCCGGAACCGAGAGCTCTTTTACACCATTCCAACTGGAAGTCCTGGCCGTGTTTTTACCAAAGAGAGCCACAATAAGGTTTCCCCATGTTTATTGCTTTATACAATAACAACCCCCAAAGTACGCTCTTCTTTCCTTTAAACTAATCCAGCCAAGTTATTTCCTGTAAGGAGTGATGTGCTTCCCCCTCCTAACACCACATATGTATCTCACACATGAATTTTGAAGTCGTTGTAACTTCGTCTCAAACTCACCGGACACATCAAGATAAACCACAGAACAGTAGTCTAAATGCGGCACTACCAGTGCACATGCAAGCTGCTTTCGCAAGGTCTCGGTGGTGCATGAATGGAAAAATCGTAGGCTATAGAGAGCACGATTTACATTTTTACATGACAACACCGAAGTTTGTGACTATGTCACAAAAACACCTTCCTGGAACTCAATGCCGGGCAAATCGAGATCTTGCACCCGATTGATGTTGTCTTCGGAGCCAAAAATGATCGCCTTTGTTTTACCCACATTGAATCGCAGTCCGGACGCTTCGGCCCACTCGGACACCGCCCGCGCTACGTCTGACATGCGGCTGATACCCACATAAAGATCCTGCCAGGTCACTTCAGTGTAGGTTTACAAGTCGTCAGCGTATAGCAAGTGTTCAACCCCACCACCAGGCAGTACGTCTTATAAGTCATTAATGTAAAGGCTGACCAGAATGGGCCCCAGAGTGAGAGA